>OV839569.1:51346544-51835125 GCA_929447395.1 Epistrophe grossulariae
TGATGGGTCTTTTTCTTTCTCTGTCGTCAGGGATTGCCAGAGTTTTGGAATGACTTGCTGGCCAACTATCTTCCTGACCATGTAGGAATAGTGGACCGTAAAACCATAGTGTGCATGACGTAAACCTTTCAGGTTGAAGGCCTCTTGATATCACATCTGCTGGGTTATGTTTTGATGAAACATGTCGCCATTGCTTGGAAAGTGTTAGTCTTTGAATACTGGAAACTCGATTAGCCACAAATGTTTGAAGTATGATGCTGATGGTGAATTTATCCATGCGAGGACAATTTCAGGATCTGTCCATAAGTATGTGGGGACATCTTTAAGGTTCAAATCATTCTTAACTCTAGCTGTTAGTTGAGCACCTAAGACCGCAGCGCATAATTCTAGTCGTGGTAATGTCTGTTTCTTTAGTGGAGCCACTCGAGATTTTGAACAAAGTAGCCTAACTATTACTGTTCCATTTTTCAAAATTGCTCGTAGATACGTAACTGTACCATATGCCTTTTCAGACGCATCAGAAAAGGTGTGAATCTGTATTTGTGGTGGTACATCATTGTTAAACATATGACGTGCGAAGTGGAAATTGTTAATGCTTTTCAGTTTTTCACGGAAATGCATCCATCTTGTATGTAGTTCAACTGGTAATGATTCATCCCATGATAACTGTAGTGACCATAGCTCCTGTACAAATATTTTAGCTGTAACAACTACTGGAGCCATTATACCTAATGGATCGAATAATTTGGCAAGATCTGAAGTGACAATCCGCTTTGTTATTCGATTTGTTGAATTTAATTTTGTTTTAACGCAAAATCTGTCGTTCTTTGGTTGCCATGTTAAGCCAAGTGCTTTAATTGATTCGTTACCTTCATTTCCAAAATCGAGGTCGATTTCTTGGTCCTCTTTAGCAATGCCTTGAAGTAGTCGGGGATGATTCGCGCACCACTTCCTTAGTTTGAATCCTGCTTCTTTTAATATTTTTGTAACTTG
Organism: Epistrophe grossulariae; assembly: GCA_929447395.1. NCBI lineage: Eukaryota > Metazoa > Arthropoda > Insecta > Diptera > Syrphidae > Epistrophe > Epistrophe grossulariae. The sequence goes on from OV839569.1 coordinate 51,347,538, forward strand.
GTCTTGTATTTCTAGGGTTGTCACCAAGCTGTTATCGCCAGTCAAGCAGTCATCGACATAGAAATCATTTTGAAGGGCCTTGGATCCCAATGGAAATCTTTCGCAGTTGTTTTTTGCGATTTGTTGCAGACACTTGGTGGCCAAATATGGAGCTGCTCTTGTTCCATAAGTCACTGTGTTCAGTTGATAGTAATTAAGAGGTGCTGTTTCGTTAGTTCTCCATACAATTGTTTGGTATCTTCTGTCATCTGGATGTATGGTTATTTGACGATAAATTTTTTGAATGTCAGTGCAAAAAACATATCTTGGCAATCGAAAACGAAGTAATAATGAAAATAGTTCACCTTGCACTGTCGGCCCTGTGTTCATGATATCGTTTAATGATAAACCTGATGATGTTTTTGATGATGCATCAAAAACGACTCGAAGCTTGGTAGTGCTACTGTCTTCTTTAAAAACACAATGATGGGGTATGAAGTAATTAGGTGTTAGTATATTATTGACATCAATTTTGGTCATGTGGCCTAGATCTTCGTATTCTTCCATAAATTGAATGTATTTATCTTTCACTTCTTTGTTCTTGGCTAATCTTCGTTCAAGTGCTAGGAATCTGTTGACTGCTATGTCCTTGGATTTTCCTAGAGCGGATGTGTTTTCATGAAATGGAAGCTTGACAATGAATCGTCCTTCGCTGCCTATTTGTGTATTTTGTGCAAAATGGGCTTCACATCTCTTCGTCTCTTGATAAGTTGCTACCTTATGTTTCTACTTCTTCGAGGCTCCACAAACGTTCAATCATTTGATGAAGGTTGTTGTCATCATAAGTAGAGATGCCACATGTTGCTATATTTGACCTTGCTTCAGTTAACTTTCCTGTAATCACCCATCCAAGAACTGTGTTTTGCAGTGTAGGTAGATCATCTGATAAACGTATCTGCCCAATGGAAAGTAATTGATGATAGAACTCTGCACCAAGAAGGATATCAATTTTGTCTGGTCGATTGAAAAATGGATCCGCCAATGGCACATTCTTTGGAATTGCCCATGACGAAATGTTGAAGTGTTGAGATGGTTGTGGAGATATGATGTGTGGTAGAACAAAAGCTTCTAATTGTGTATTAAAGCTACTTGTTCTTGATTGCAATGTGACGTTTACGCGCTGATGGGATTCTCTCTTTCCATTGCCAATGCCTTGGATGCTAATGGATGTATGTCTTGAATGGAGTCCTAATTTCTTTACCAGGCGTTCTGTAATTAAATTCACTTGTGAACCGGAATCTAATACGGCTCTGCAATCGAACCTTTGTCCATTGTTTGTAATCAGCTGTACGACGGCTGTACTCAGGAATATGTATTGATGCCTTTCTGGATTTTTTGATGCTGATAATGTCACTGATGATGAACTAACATTTGTTTGAGGCTTTGAATTAATGTTCTCTTCTATGGTAGTTCCATGTTTGTTTGTGAGAGCTCCTTTGTTGTAGCTCTCAATATGTAAGAGTGTGTTGTGTTTCTGGTTGCATTTTAAGCATCCTCTTGATATGCAATTTTTGACTCCATGGCCAAATTTTAGGCAGTTCAAACACACTTTTAGCTTTTGAACCATTTGTATGCGTTCTAATGTATGTAATTGTAGAAATTGCTTGCAGGCAAATATAGGATGATTTCCAGACTGACACACCTTGCAAGTTCCCTTGCGGTTTGATACAATAGATGCGCAAGCTCGATGAGTTGGATCCTTCTTTTTCTGTCCAACTGATTCTAGTGATTGAAATTGATTGATGATCAAGAATGACAAAAATTCTTTAATTGATTGTAGTTCTTTTGGTTTAGTAAGAGATTGCTCGTAAAGAATTCTTGTGCTTTGGTCAAGCTTGCTCACAAGTAAATATAGTAGAATGGGGTCCCAAGTTGCAGTATCCACACCAATGTTGCCTAGAGCCATTAAACACTCTTGCGTGGTGTCATGTAGATTTTTATGGCCACTGCTGATGGCTGTGGTTGTGTTTGGTTAGGTTGCCCAATTATTTTTTGCAAGAGAGTTGAAGTGAGAACCCTTATATTGTTGTAACGATCTTGAAGGCTGGTCCATGCTGTTTTGTAATTATCTTCAGTCAAAGATAGATGACGAATCAAATTCTCAGCTTCTCCACTCAGATGTGTTTTGAGGTACCACATCTTCTGGATGTTAGGAATAGTTTGTTTGTCTACCATTTGTGAAAAAAGATCGAAAAATTGCCGCCATTTCATATAATCACCATCAAATTTAGGAATGGTGACTTTAGGTAAATGTAGGGAATTGTTTTTAATGACACCCACTTCATGATTGTTACTGATTTGATGCTGTACCTTCATGGATAACGCTATAAGGGCTTGTTGAACCCTGTGTTCCATATTAATAATTTCTGTATGATTATAACCGTCTACTGTTGGGTCATCACTTAATTCCCATATGGTATAGTTGACGGATTCAATTTGGTGCCACAGTTGCTCAATGGATCGAAACTTAACTTCGTGGTATTGCGATGGCTCGTTATTGTCTATTGATATACCATCCAGCAATCTTTCAAGAGAGCTCATGATTGCTCTTTGCCTTCGAATAGCACTCGTCATTTTTGATGGTTCTAGTGCTTCTATGCTTCTTACTGATGGTGGAATAGGTGGCTCTCCTTTATTCAATTTACCTTGTTTATCTAAAGACATTATTGCTTCTTCGAAACATTTGGTATATTGTTGAACCAAATTTTCAATCTCTTTGAAATAGTTTTTGGTGAAGTATTCATGGTTGTCATCAACATGCGGCAGCCCTTTGATCTTCTGATCACCTTGTTGAAATTTCTTCCATTGCTCGTGAAGCCGTAGAGCCCTTTCTTCAAAGTAAGCCCTTGTAGTCTTTCGGTCGGATGAATCTTTTTTAAAGTTGGAGATGATGCGCTGGATTTCTTTACCACTTGCTACCTGAATTACCACGCACTCTTCGAATGATGTCATCGTTGTAGATCAAAATGTATGTTCAGTCAAAGATGAATATATTGATGAAGATTAATCGATAAGTTTAGATATGTATATCTACTGTTGATGAAGATTAATCGATAGGTTTAGATATGTATATCTACTGTTGATGAAGAGTAAGATAGGCTGCACTTTAGATATGTATATCTTGGTTGATAAAATTGAATAAGTCAATAAGTGGTTCGTATGTTCAGTGGATCACGTCGGGGTCACCAAAATGTATAGACTCGTTTGTCTAATGTAGTTATTATCAAGCACTTAAACTTGATAATCTGTTTTTATTTGAAACAAGCACTTGAACTTGTTCAAAAATGTAATAATGTAAATCCAATCTGAAATGTAAATGTAAATAAAGTAAATTCAATCTGAACACCAAACAACGAAAGACTGTAGTTGATATGCTGATACTGATGATTTATTGATTTCTTTATAAGTCTTTTATACTTAATTTACCATTCTATTATTTTGCTTATGTTAAAAAACAAAAAATAAATTATTACTACATTAAAATACATTTGGAACAGTTATTGCAATAAAGTGTAAACAAAATATCTAGAGCACTTAATGTTCATAAATGAAGCACCGTCAGCAATATGATAAGTGACCTTATTATAGTCGGCGCTTATAAGTTGTTGGCTTGAATATTGTTGAATGTTGTAACTGCGATTGACCTTAACAGGACTACTGCAGCAAGAAAAAACTACCGTTTATGGTGGGGTGTGATTCAAACGCCCACCATACAACATGGGTTAGTACCGATATAAACCAAAGGGGTGAGTACCTTTTAGACTTTATTATCGAGAAAAATCTAGACATATATAACGTAAGGAACACCCCTACTTTCGTTACTAGAGCTAGAAAAGAAGTTTTAGACTTAACGTTCGGTACGTCTAACTTAAGTAGTCTAATCAGGGATTGGAGAGTCTCCAACGAACCCTCCATGTCTGACCACAGAATTATAGTGTTTACCTTAGAGAACCTTCTTACAGAGAATACCTCTGGAAGGAACCCTAGGAAAACAAACTGGAACCTTTACAATAACGTTCTCAAGACAAACCTTGAGCAGATAGGACCGGTTAGAACAACAAACTGTCACCTTGAATTAGAACATATGGTTAATGAGTTAAGTGGGGCGTTAAATGAGGCCTATGAACTCAGCTGCCCATTAAAACACATGAAAAAGCAGAAAGATGCTCCTTGGAGGAACAACAATCTTTCAAAACTGAGATTCAAGGTAAAAAAAATCGTCAATAAGGCCAAGAGAACTGGAGAGTGGCACAACTACTCTGCAGAGTTAACCAATTATAACGGGGAAATAAGAAAAGCTAAGAGGAATAGTTTTGCAACTTTCTGTGAGAGTATTTCTTCTACCCCTGCTGCAGCTAGATTACATAGGGCCTTAGCTAAAGACAAAACAATAACATCAGTAGCACTTCAGAGCCCTGATGGTAGCTTCACAGAAAATGAGGAGCAAAGGTCTACCCTATTGCTAAACACTCATTTTCCTGGCAGTTTACTGTTTATAGAGAACATAGTTGAGAGATTACCTCTCAAACCAAACCGGGAAAGCTGGAAGATAGCGTCGACTATCTGTTCAGGTAACAGGATTGATTGGGCATTAAACACCTTTCAACCTTTTAAATCACCGGGAGTAGACGGTATTTTTCCAGCCCTTTTACAAAAAGGCAAAGATGAAATAATGCCATATCTTATTAGTATACTTCGAAGTAGTATTGCACTTGGGCACATACCATGTCTATGGAGAAGGGCTAAGGTTATTTTTATCCCCAAAATTGGGAAAAAAGATACAACACATCCAAAATCTTTCAGGCCAATAAGTCTAACGTCTTTTTTACTGAAAACTTTGGAAAAGGTAATTGATAACTTCATCAGATCAGAAGTATTATTAAATATGCCTCTCAACCACCGCCAACATGCTTACAGAGCGCGAAGATCAACAGAAACCGCCCTGTATGAACTCAATAATACCTTACAACTAGCTTTAAACTCCAAAGAGGCAATAGAGAGAGAAACTCGATATACAAGTCCTCAGTAACGAACCTTCTCGAAATCCCAAGAGATGGTATGATCAAAAAATATAACTTCGAAAAAAACTTTCAAATGAAGTTAAGTAGCAAGAGAGAGTGGGCAGGTGAATCTGTAAACTACACTCTTAAAGCAAATACCATCAAGTGGTACACTGATGGGTCGAGAACAACTGAGGGGACTGGGGCAGGTATCTTTGGGCCTAGAACCAAAATTTCCTTGCCGATGGGCCAGTCTACCAACATTTTTCAGGCGGAAGTAAACGTCATAGCAAAATGTGCAGAACGAAATCTCGAAAGAAAATACCGTAACCAAAACATTGCCATCATGTCAGACAGCCAAGCTGCACTCAAAGCACTAAACTCTCACACCATAAGCTCCAAACTAGTATGGGAGTGCATGAGTCAGTTGAATGAGCTGGGCAGGTACAACAAGGTAACACTTTATTGGGTACCAGGTCATGTTGGTGTCCAAGGCAATGAAAAGGCAGACACCCTAGCGAAAATAGGAGCAACAACACCCTTAACGGGTCCAGAGCCCTATTGCGGAATAGGAGAAAACGTGATCAAACACAAAATCAAAATAGAAGAGGAGGCCAAAAGACAAAAAACCTGGAATGAACTCCCTAAGCTAAGACAGGCAAAACTATTACTTGGGAACTATAACCAAGAACGTTTTACATCTTGCATTAGCTTAAGTAGGAATAATCTAAGAATAATAACGGGACTCCTCACTGGTCACTGCAAGCTCAGAAGACATCTCAGTATGCTCGGCTTGGTAAGCAGCGCCAACTGCAGATTCTGCGATGCCTATGAGGAGACACCGGACCACATTTTAGGTAGTTGCGAAGCACTTATGCATAAACGACACAGATATCTGGGACGGCACCAGATAAGAGGGAGCGAATTAGCCTCTCTAAAAATACCCCAGATACTGAAGTTTCTAAAAGAAACAAATCTGGAGGAAGAGTTATAAATGAGACACCTCATCTAGCTCTAAAAAGGGGGCACAATAGATCTTTAGGTCGCAGTGCAATGAGAATATATATATATATTCCATAAAAATCCCAAACTTTCATTCATTCATTAGTTGGGCGTACTGGAGTACTTATCATGGGCCGCCGAAAATATACCTAAAAGTTTATAACTGCTTATTCATTTTTTCAATAAAACTTATTTTTAGGGCCAGTTTCACAGTGAAGTAAGTGTCACTTAAGTGCCAAATATGGAAAACTAATTCCAAATTTCACAGTGTAAACTTATCGGAATAAGTGACACTTAAGTCTCCGATGTTGGCCACTTAAGTTCCCCTAACTCAGGTAGTAAAACTGCGGCTAAAGTGCCAAAATGGGAAAATTAGGTGCCATTTATTTTGTTAAGCGTGCACTGTGAAACTGGCCCTTAATCTCCAACTCACCACTTAGAATTGCTTTATTTAAGATTCAATCAAATCAATATTTATAAAAAAATGATTGGCACTATCTGCACTATCTAAAAAAAAACTAAATGATTAATTTATACGGATCCCGAACTAAAACTTGAATAACGTACCCAAAATTATTGAATTCAAAAAATTTATTAATTTTCTTTACTAAATTTAGTAAAGTAAATTTTGCACTTTTTTCTCAGTTTGGTTCAGTTTTTTTTTTTTTCTTTTTATAATTTTTTGAACAGCCCGACCCCGACCGATCGTTTTGAATTCGTTTTAAAATGAGGTCTGACGGCATATACAATTAGTTGATGAAACTGGCATACAAGTATATAACTTCCACAAGAAAATTAAACAAGCAGGAAAGAGATAGACACATAGAGCATAGAAGTCATAGAGTACGTATATTATCCAGAGAACCGACTTAAGGGGTTTGTTCTCTTTCGACCTACAAGCTGTTTAAACACTGATGTCTACTATTCGAATAAGAATGTATTAGTGGTCCCATGCATTTAAAATGGGACCCGATGCACCCACTATATTTGAGCATAGGAGACAAGCTCAGTTTGAAATATGGTGGATTATGCGCTCAGATATTCAAAATAAAAGTCCGTTAAATTCAAAAAAATTAAAAATTTAATTAATTTTTTGCTTTTTGATTTTTATCTTTTTGACGGATGCTTTAAAAAATCTCAAAATCATACAGATGATAGATATTGGTTATCTACTTGTTTTGTAAAATTTTTAGATTTTTAAAATTTTTTTTAACCGAGATATGGACATATTTCTGTTGTTTTTTATCACCTCATAACTCTTAAGTTATTGCATCCATAGGATTAGTTTTTTTTTAATTCGCATCTAAAAAAATAGACAATTAATCTGATATATAATACATAACCGTACACCCTACATGACCTTCACAATAGTTAAATAGGAAACCAAGAAAAATCTCGGAAAAATTGAAAAAAATGGGGTTGTTGTTCAAAGCCAACCGACGTGTTTCAGTGGGAATTGTCCAATTTTTGCTAAAATTGAAAAACACCCGATTTGCGGTCACTTAAAAGCTTATATCTTTGGATCCAATGGTCGGATTTTCAAAATTTAAAATTCAAATTAAAGCCAGAATGACAGTCGAGCTATAAAATTCAAAACCGTTAAAAATTTCTTACTAAAAAAATTTAATTAATTTTTGGAGAATAATTTTCATCGAGGCAAACGTAACGAAGAAGAGGAATACACAAGAAAAAAAATAAAAAAAAAGTTTGCTACTAAGAATATACTGGTTGGAGGGAGATAGTAATTCTAAAGACGGTGGATTGTGTGCAACAAAACAGCATAACCTTGGCAAATTGGGTTCGCATCGGGAAAAAATTTGCTATACCTACATATGTAAGTATGCACGTTTGTGGTAGGTATTTTTCATTCATTATTTGTTAAGGTGCCTTCATATGCTTAGTTTGGTTAGCTGATAACTTTTGTTAGCTGGTACTCAACTGTCATTCTGGCTTTAATTTGAACTTTAAATTTCGAAAATCCGACCATTGGATCCAAAGATATAAGCATTCGGGTGTTTTTCAATTTTTCAACTTTTTGAGCTACTGGCACCAATTTTTGTTGTATCAACAATTCACACGTATTCACGGACAGGGAATTTAAGAGAGTTTTCTCTCATTGAGCTAAAATAAAATTTGCGGGTGTTTTAGGCAAGGGGGGTACGAGTCGGTTCTCTAGATAATATAGGTACTCTATGATAGAAGTCATGAACAAAATTTTACCAAAAAAAAAACTAGGTCGGATGATTCTTCTCTAACTGGAAAACATCATCCGATCCACATCTCTGTACATAGTTCATACCTAATATAACAAAAAAAAACATTTACCCTTGTTGCTTAGTATGGGTGAGCAATAAAAATTAAAAAATGAAATCTATTGCCTTCTCTTTTATGACCAAAACATGAACTCACATTACGAACGAGTATTAATAATCGTTTAATAGAAATCTATCAATAGTTACAAAACAACTGTCAAAATTCATAATTTGGTATAACGACAGTTTGGTAAGCTATTCTATTGACAATTTCTAAAAGTCGTGCATTTTTCTACCACCCTGATAAAACCTACCACACGATAAAATTTCCTACCACTTTCCTCCATGTTCAAATGGTTGGGAACAAACCATACACTTTCAGAGCCAACTTCCAATACTTCCCATACTTCCAATGAGTCTTTCATCTCTTGATGGATATTTTTGGTTGCCTGTCAATTCTCAACCACAACAAAAAGCAAACACCGGCATTAGACATAGAATACAACAAGTAGGTAATATTTTTATTCTTTTCTTTTTATTCAGATATTTTGTTTTCTTTATTAAATTTATTTTTTTTAATATTGTCGTTTCCATTATAGTTGCTACCTTCGAGGGAATAAGAATTTCCTTTATGGATTTTGACCCAAAAAGGTAAGTTATGTCGAATTCCTTTCAAAAAAAGAATAGAATTTTTTTTCAAAAGAATCGAATTTTTTTCCAAAAGAATCGAATTTTTTCTGTCAAAACGAATTTTTCTAGTGTAGCAAAATTCGTTTTGACAAAAAATTCGATTCTTTTGGAAAAAAAATCGATTCTTTTTTTGAAAGGAATTCGACATTACTTTCGGGAATTCTTTGTGTGTTTTTCAATTTTTCAACTTTTTGAGCTATTGGCACCAATTGTTGTTGTATCAAAAATTCACACGTATTCACGGACGGAATTTAAGAGAGTTTTCTCTCATTGAGCTAAAATAAAATTTGCGGGTCTTTTAGGTAAGGGGGGTACGAGTCGGTTCTCTAGATAATATACAAAGATACTGAATTATAAAGATTGGAATCTTTCGTACGTGCCATCCCCCAAAACCCATTTGTTTACATTGTTGTTTTTGTAATTTTATCGTGTCGATGAATAGATGTGAATTGAAACAACAATAATTTATGCAGTGGTGAACAAAAAACTTTATAATATCCTTTTCATGTTATTGTTGGTTTTCGTCTCTGCTAATTTATATATCCTATTGCTCAAAAGGTATTAAAAAAATCCTTTTGGGATATTTATTTAAAACGAACTATACCTTGCGTGCGGTAAACTATCAGATAGGCTATCCCATAGAGTACGTATATTTGGCGTTTTTCTTTTTTACCTCAGAGCAGATCACCGAGCTGTCAAAAATTAATTCTGTTTCTTTTTTACCTCATACAAATCAGAGCACACTAGTCGTGTTTCTTTTTTCCATCTGAGCTAGCTCGGAGCATGATCTGTATGCTCATAATAAAATGACCGAGCAAATCGAGCAAAACCCTGAGCGAAGCCAACTTCATATAATTTTTATGTAATTTGACAGATTACTATGCATAATATGACAAGTTCAGTGCTCAAGTGTATTTCATAATTAAATCTGAGGGCTCTGATCATAATCTCCTCAGAGCTTTGCTCTGATCGCTCAACCTCTGCTCAGAGCCAAAAAAGAAAAACGCCAATTATTTAGAGAACCGACTTACGGGGTTTGTTCTCTTTCGACCTTCAAGCTGCTAGAACACTGAAATCTACTTGTTCATAAGCATGTACATAGAGTACCTATATTATCTAGAGAACCGACTCGTCCCCCCCTTGCCTGAATCACCATTAAAATTAATTTTAGCTCAATGAGAGAAAACTCTCTTAAATTCCCTGTCCGTGAATAAGTGTGAATTGTTGATACAACAACAATTGGTGCCAGTAGCTCAAAAAGTTGAAAAATTGAAAAACACCCGATTTGCGATCATTTAAATGCTTATATCTTTGAATCCAATGGTCGGATTTTCAAAATTTAAAATTCAAATTAAAGCCAGAATGATAGTCGAGTACCAGCTATAAAAAAATTTTCAAAACCGTCGAAAATTTTTTACTAAAAAATTTTAATTAATTTTTGGAGAATAATTTTCATCGAGGCAAACGTAACGAAGAAGAGGAATACACAAGAAAAAAAATAAAAAAAGTTTGCTATTAAGAATATACTGGTTGGAGGGAGATAGTTATTCTAAAGACGATGGAGTGTGTGAAACAAAACAGCATAACCTTGGCAAATTGGGTTCGCATCGGGAAAATATTTGCTATACATATGTAGGTATGCATGTTTGTGGTAGGTATTTTTCATTCATTATTTGTTAAGGTGCCTTCATATGCTTAGTTTGGTTGGCTGATAACTTTTATTCTAATAGTCGGATCGTTAAGGTTGAGGTCTTAAAATTCAGGTTGAATATCAGGCTACATATTTCTTACAAAATCATTGCAGAGTAACACAAAAGTATGTTTACAATACAATATGTGTAAGATACAATATATAATTAATTATCATTAATCATTAATTTTGTCTAAAAATTCAGGTTGAATATCAGGCTACATATTTTTTACAAAATCATTGCAGAGTGACATAAAAGTATGTTTACAATACACATACAGTATGTGTAAGATACAATTGATAATTAACTATAGTCAATAGCTTTAAAGATTGTAAAAGAAAGAAAAAGAAATGGCTACCTTAATAGACAAAATTAATGATTAATGATAGTTATTAATATATTGTACTTGTACCTATCTTACACATATTGTATTGTAAACATACTTTTGTGTTACTCTGCAATGATTTTGTAAGAAATATGTAGCTTGATATTCAACCTGAATTTTAAGACCTCAACCTTAACGATCCGACTATTAGAATAAAAGTTATCAGCCAACCAAACTAAGCATATGAAGGCACCTTAACAAATAATGAATGAAAAATACCTACCACAAACGTGCATACCTACATATGTATAGCAAATTTCTTCCCGATGCGAACCCAATTTGCCAAGGTTATACTGTTTCGTTTCACGCACTCCACCGTCTTTAGGATTACTATAGCTTGAACCAATTCAGTTGGCCAACGGTCGGTTGCGCAGAGAGAGGATTTAAGAGAACAAAAATGGCACGCAAGATATTTAATGAGTCCAGATTTTTCCTTGAATTCTACAGTGCCTAACTCAACTTTGTTTTTTTTTTATCTTAAATGAGATTGAATGTATGAGTTTAATTTTTTTTATTTGCATAATTTCAGCGCACTTATAAAAAAGAAATATTTTGCAAAACGCAATTGGGTTAAACATAAAAAACTACCTGTGACATAGGATTAATTGATAAATAGTTAAGGGATTATTGTTTGTTTCTATGTTTTATGGTTTTATGATTTGTGGCTTAGGAACAGAGGATCCGTGGGCGATGTGTTTATATTTGTTTTATGGCGTTATGACCTGTGGGGTTTTGGGGAATCATTAATAGATCAGCGTTTACTAGTTTGAATAATTTTTACCTACGAGTTTTTAAGAATGAAATTTCCTTAGGTTTTAATAACTTTTACCCGCAAGTAAGGAATAATTAACATTAATTTATTTTAATTTAAAATAATTATTATACATTTGTATTTCAGAAATAAATATAAAACAAAATAATAAAATAACATAAATAACAATAATATAAATTAAATAATAATTATTCATTTAAATATACCAAATTTTTAAGAACTAATATCGCTATCATAGTCGGTTGAAGAGTCGTCACCTGGATTAATTATAATTGAATCCGAAATTGTGTCCCACATCAGGTCGTGAGAAAAGTATTCTTCCTCAGTTCTTATGGCTTTTTCACACACTTTTCGCCAATCCTCAGCCGTTATTTTGGAAAATTCTTCTTCTGCTAACTTTTGAACATCTAATATTTTGAATGCTGTGTTTCGTGAGCCTACTCTTGCCTTGACAGTTGCCCAAATATTTTCAATGGGATTGAGATCAGGATGATAGGGTGGTAAACGTAGAACCTCATGTCCCATATCGTGAATAATATCGTCAATCTTATGCTTTGGATTGTGTATAACTCGGTGTCGTTTTATTACCTCATACAGTTCAAGTTTCAACATCTGTATAGTATGCGGAATATTGTTTTCGGTTAGCCATTGTATCATCTCGGATTTCTTGCTAGCAGAAGTAATTTGTTTTTCTTCTAATTTATTGTGATACGAGGCGTTGTCCATTACAATAACTGAAGGTTCCTCCAAGTTATTCAAAACCTGTTCTTGCATCCACTTGCAGAAATTTTCGAAGTTCATGTCGTCGTGATAGTCTCCCGTTTTCGTTCCAGATTTGAATAAAAGTAAGGCGTTTTTCACAAAACCTTTTTCACCACCAGCGTGCGCCATTATCAACCTCTGTCCCTTTGAAATTGGCGTCTTCAACCCACTGCTACTGTCATCAGTCCAAGCCCTTAGCCTTGTATGTGAGCTGTGAATATAGCTTTCGTCCAAATAAATGATGTCATATCCTTTTGATCTGTATTCCCGGATTTTTCTCAGATACTTCACTCGCATGAGTTTAATATCATTTCTTTCACAAAGAAGTTTCCGGTTGTTTTGCGTTTTCTTGTAGCTAAACCCGTTGCTTCTTAAAATCCTGTTGAGAGACGTAATACTTAAGTTAAGCTCCAAGTCTTCCTGGACTCGTTCTCTTAACGTTTTCAAAGATATCATCATCTTTTCCTCCTGGTGGAAGTTATGCATTATACGCCGAATAGTTGTGATGTCAAATTCGTCTAGTCCAGTTTTCCACTTCGTATGTGGTACTTTTTTATTTGGTGATTTCGCAACTCCTGTCTCTTCGTATTCCTTAATAATCCTTCTGATTGATCGTTCAGAAATTCCAGAAATTTCGGCAGTATGTGTGGTTGCGTAACTCACAGAATTTTCCAAAAACAAATTCTTGGCTTCTTCCATTTTCTCATTATATACTCTAACAACTATAATACGTGCCTGGCTTCCAATAGGTTTTCCTTTTCTAAATGGATCCATGAAAATTTCTTTTAAATGAATTTAGTTGTTTAACTCGTTGTTGTTTTTTAAAAACTGATTTCCAAACCAAAGCAAATATCTTTTAAATACGTAAATTCCCTCTGATGAAAAATTTCATTCTTAAAAACTAGTAGGTAAAAATTATTCAAACTCATAAACGCTGATCTATTAATGATTCCCCAAAACCCCACAGGTCAAAAAATATATCAAATAAACACTAACGCCATAAAACAAATATAAACACATCGCCCACGGATCCTCTGTTCCTAAGCCACAAATCATAAAACCATAAAACATAGAAACAAACAATAATCCCTTAACTATTTATCAATTAATCCTATGTCACAGGTAGTTTTTTATGTGTAAGCAATAGATTTATTTATTATTATAGGTGCACTTAAATTTGTCCCAATAATAAAATCAAAAATTCTTAATCTTAACTTTTCGAAGTAAAGTTTACACCTAAAAAATCTCTTTCTTTTATCCCACCAGAGATGAAATACTTTTTTAGACATCAAGCTATGAAAAAAAATTACTCCATGATCATCTCTCAATGAAGGAAAGTCCATCGCTGGAAATCCATTTCTAATTTACTCTGAGCGAAGCTATAAACAAAACTCACCCTCCTAACTCCTTAGTGCTTCAGTATGATCGCAGCAGCGGTTATGACAACAACGTTGGAATGTACATCTTTTTTTCTTTTTTTCAGTGATTTGTGTGTATCTTTTAAAATTAAAGAGATGAGCAAAGAAATTTAAAGAGATCTGCGCAGTAGAATGGCCAACTGATTTGGTTCAAGCTATATCTCCCTCCAACCAGTATATTCTTAGTAGCAAACTTTTTTTTATTTTTTTTCTTGTGTATTCCTCTTCTTCGTTACGTTTGCCTCGACGAAAATTATTCTCCAAAATTAATTAAATTTTTTTAGTAAGAAATTTTTAACGGTTTTGAAATTTTTTTTTATAGCTGGTACTCGACTGTCATTCTGGTTTTAATTTGAATTTTAAATTTTGAAAATCCGACCATTGGATCCAAAGATATAAGCTTTTAAGTGTCCGCAAATCGGGTGTTTTTCAATTTTAGCAAAAATTGGGCAATTCCCACTGAAACACGTCGGTTCGCAATGAACAACAACCCCATTTTTTTTTTCAATTTTTCCGAGATTTTTTTGGTTTCCTGTTTAAATATTGTGAAGGTCGTGTAGGGTGTACAGTTATGTATTATATATCAAATTAATTGTCTATTTTTCTAGATGCGAATTAAAAAAAAACTAATCCTATGGATGCAATAACTTAAGAGTTATGAGGTGATAAATAAAACAACAGAAGTATGTCTATATGTCGGATAAAAAAAAATTGAAAAATCTAAAAATTTTACAAAACAATTAGATAACCAATATCTATCATCTGTATGATTTTGAGATTTTTGTAAGCATCCGCCAAAAAGATAAAAATAAAAAGCAAAAAATTAATTTAATTTTTATTTTTTGAATTTAACGGACTCTTATTTTGAATATCTGAGCGCATAATCCTCCATATTTCAAACTGAGCGTGTCTACTTTTGCTCAAAGAAGTGTTGGCATGGGCTCCCATTTAAAATGCACGGGACCACTAATACATGCTAAAAAAAAACTAATCCTATGGATGCAATAACTTAAGAGTTATGAGGTGATAAATAAAACAACAGAAGTATGTCTATATGTCGGATAAAAAAAAATTGAAAAATCTAAAAATTTTACAAAACAATTAGATAACCAATATCTATCAACTGTATGATTTTGAGATTTTTGTAAGCATCCGCCAAAAAGATAAAAATCAAAAAGCAAAAAATTAATTTAATTTTTATTTTTTGAATTTAACGGACTCTTATTTTGAATATCTGAGCGCATAATCCTCCATATTTCAAACTCAGCGTGTCTACTTTTGCTCAAAGAAGTGTTGGCATAGGCTCCCATTTAAAATGCACGGGACCACTAATACATGCTTATGAAAAAGTAGATTTCAGTGTTCTAGCAGCTTGTAGGTCGAAAGAGAACAAACCCCTTAAGTCGGTTCTCTAGATAATATAGGTACTCTATGAGCATGTATTAGTGGTCCCGTGCATTTTAAATGGGAGCCCATGCCAACACTTCTTTGAGCAAAAGTAGACACGCTCAGTTTGAAATATGGAGGATTATGCGCTCAGATATTCAAAATAAGAGTCCGTTAAATTAAAAAATTAAATATTAAATTAATTTTTTATTTTTTTATTTTTATCTTTTTGACGGATGCTTAAAAAAATCTCAAAATCATACAGATGATAGATATTGGTTATCTACTTGTTTTGTTTTTACACACATTGTACACACATATTGTATTGTAAACATACTTTTGTGTTACTCTGCAACGATTTTGTAAGAAATATGTAGCTTGATATTCAACCTGAATTTTAAGACCTCAACCTTAACGATCCGACTATTAGAATAAAAGTTATCAGCCAACCAAACTAAGCATATGAAGGCACCTTAACAAATAATGAATGAAAAATACCTACCACAAACGTGCATACCTACATATGTATAGCAAATTTCTTCCCGATGCGAACCCAATTTGCCAAGGTTATACTGTTTCGTTTCACGCACTCCAACGTCTTTAGAATTACTATCTCCCTCCAACCAGTATATTCTTAATAGCAAACTTTTTTTTATTTTTTTTTCTTGTGTATTCCTCTTCTTCGTTACGTTTGCCTGGATGAAAATTATTCTCCAAAAATTAATTAAATTTTTTTAGTAAGAAATTTTTGAAGGTTTTGAAAATTCTTTTATAGCTGGTACTCGACTGTCATTCTGGCTTTAATTTGAATTTTAAATTTTGAAAATCCAATCATTGGATCCAAAGATATAAGCATTTAAATGATCGCAAATCGGGTGTTTTTCAATTTTTCAACTTTTTGAGCTACTGGCACCAATTGTTGTTGTATAAACAATTCACACGTATTCACGGACAGGGAATTTAAGAGAGTTTTCTCTCATTGAGCTAAAATAAAATTTGCGGGTGATTTAGGCAAGGGGGGTACGAGTCGGTTCTCTAGATAATATAGGTACTCTATGGGCTATCCACGCATCCAAAAATTTTCAGATACGTTGGGTTGTTGTTGCATCAGCTGTTTTGTCACCAGGGATTACAACAACACAAACCTATCCGGATAGCTTTGGATTGAATCACGAACGTGGCCATAGGTAAATGAATGAAGACAAAATAATGTACCTACATAATATGTTTTTACACAAAAGGATACCTATATATCTACATATATCTGTTGTTATGATTTTGATTTTCCTTGGTTAATAAAAGTTGGTTGGTTTATATGTATATACATACAATCGTTTAATGGGTTAATGGGTGTCTGTCTCACCATAAAAAAAAACAGTTTTAAAAATATACTACATAATATGTAAGTATTTGGAAGAAAATTTACTTTATCAATCCATTTTTTTCATCACTATATGATGAAAAAAGGAGTTTTTCTTGTAAGTTTTTGAATTTTGTTGAGTGCGGATGCGTTTCGTGAGAAAATTTGTATTGCACGAAGTTTAAAAAATTGTTTGAAAAGTTAAAATGGTATTCTGTGACTACCTATACATTTTAGATTCTAATAAATTTGAATATATTGCATATCAAAAATATGTACTCACATAATAGGTACTACCTTAAATTTTTTTTAAGAAAAATAATATTTTCATTATTTGCTAAAAAAATTTAAAGAAAATCAACGCACCCACTAAAGCGGCAGTGAAGTACTGACAGACAGACACAGAATTCAGTGGCGGAGCGTGGGTTTTTGCCGCCCAGGGCAGAGTCATTTTTTGCCACCCCTAGCAACTTTTTTTCTGGTGCATTTTTTGTTTTGTTGTTTAAAAAAAAACCAAGTGAAACAACTTAACTTGTTATAATTTAGTTTTTTTTTATTGAAAGTACAATTGAAGTAATTAAAACAAGTTTTATCTTTTAAAAACGCTTCGCATGTTTTTTACGTTTCAATAAAAGGTGATTTTAGATGAAATCGAAACTTTTTAATTATTTATTTTAAAGATTCAGATATTACTGAGTACAATTGTATCACCTATCTTAACATATTCAGAACAGTTTTTGACAGATTTTTTTGTTGAGTTTTTAACAAATATAAATAATAAATTCGTAAAATTTACCATCTTAAATAAAATGCTAACATAAGGTTGTGCGAAAGTGCCATTTGACATTTCAGATCTTTTTGTGCGAGAGTGAACATAAATATACGAAAAAATGACTTCATTCACTTATACCTGACTAACGCTTATTGCCCCATCCCCAAGCGGATAAATGACACAATTCAAATTTTCCGTGATATAAGTGAGCTTATATGAGCCAACTCATATCGAATCAGTCAAAACAAACCAAATGTTTTTATTTTTTTTTCGTATTCTCAATCTCACGACTTACGAGCAGGGTTCGAACCGCAATACTAAAATTTCGGGGTAGCGACTTGTAAAAAAAGTGAACTAAATCGAAAATTTCCCGAGTAGGTTTTAAAATTAAGGAAAATTTCAAGTTTTCAAAAACAGTGGCGCAAAATTTTAAACAACCTATTGTTAAGGGCTTAAAATATTACTATTTAGCATATTTCTAAATTATTTAGTAATTTACTAGCTCTTCCAAAATTTTAATCCTTTTTTTCGTTTTACTAACTATCAAATTACTAATTCCCTTTTATTAAAATAGGTGCATCTAAACACGTCCAAACAATGACAGTTCGTAAAGAAAAACAAAGCAAACAAACCTAAACTTAGGGAACGGACCTAATATTTGGAATGTCAGCAGTCAAAGTGACAACCTACAATTTATTTTGTTAAAAATCAAAAAGCAAAAAATTAATTTAATTTTTATTTTTTGAATTTAACGGACTCTTATTTTGAATATCTGAGCGCATAATCCTCCATATTTCAAACTGAGCGTGTCTACTTTTGCTCAAAGAAGTGTTGGCATGGGCTCCCATTTAAAATGCACGGGACCACTAATACATGCTAAAAAAAAACTAATCCTATGGATGCAATAACTTAAGAGTTATGAGGTGATAAATAAAACAACAGAAGTATGTCTATATGTCGGATAAAAAAAAATTGAAAAATCTAAAAATTTTACAAAACAATTAGATAACCAATATCTATCATCTGTATGATTTTGAGATTATTGTAAGCATCCGCCAAAAAGATAAAAATCAAAAAGCAAAAAATTAATTTAATTTTTATTTTTTGAATTTAACGGACTCTTATTTTGAATATCTGAGCGCATAATCCTCCATACTGAGCGTGTCTACTTTTGCTCAAAGAAGTGTTGGCATAGGCTCCCATTTAAAATGCACGGGACCACTAATACATGCTTATGAAAAAGTAGATTTCAGTGTTCTAGCAGCTTGTAGGTCGAAAGAGAACAAACCCCTTAAGTCGGTTCTCTATTATCTAGGTACTCTATGAGCATGTATTAGTGGTCCCGTGCATTTTAAATGGGAGCCCATGCCAACACTTCTTTGAGCAAAAGTAGACACGCTCAGTTTGAAATATGGAGGATTATGCGCTCAGATATTCAAAATAAGAGTCCGTTAAATTAAAAAATTAAATATTAAATTAATTTTTTATTTTTTTATTTTTATCTTTTTGACGGATGCTTAAAAAAATCTCAAAATCATACAGATGATAGATATTGGTTATCTACTTGTTTTGTTTTTACACACATTGTACACACATATTGTATTGTAAACATACTTTTGTGTTACTCTGCAACGATTTTGTAAGAAATATGTAGCTTGATATTCAACCTGAATTTTAAGACCTCAACCTTAACGATCCGACTATTAGAATAAAAGTTATCAGCCAACCAAACTAAGCATATGAAGGCACCTTAACAAATAATGAATGAAAAATACCTACCACAAACGTGCATACCTACATATGTATAGCAAATTTCTTCCCGATGCGAACCCAATTTGCCAAGGTTATACTGTTTCGTTTCACGCACTCCACCGTCTTTAGAATTACTATCTCCCTCCAACCAGTATATTCTTAATAGCAAACTTTTTTTTATTTTTTTTTCTTGTGTATTCCTCTTCTTCGTTACGTTTGCCTGGATGAAAATTATTCTCCAAAAATTAATTAAATTTTTTTAGTAAGAAATTTTTGAAGGTTTTGAAAATTCTTTTATAGCTGGTACTCGACTGTCATTCTGGCTTTAATTTGAATTTTAAATTTTGAAAATCCAATCATTGGATCCAAAGATATAAGCATTTAAATGATCGCAAATCGGGTGTTTTTCAATTTTTCAACTTTTTGAGCTACTGGCACCAATTGTTGTTGTATAAACAATTTACACGTATTCACGGACAGGGAATTTAAGAGAGTTTTCTCTCATTGAGCTAAAATAAAATTTGCGGGTGATTTAGGCAAGGGGGGTACGAGTCGGTTCTCTAGATAATATAGGTACTCTATGGGCTATCCACGCATCCAAAAATTTTCAGATACGTTGGGTTGTTGTTGCATCAGCTGTTTTGTCACCAGGGATTACAACAGCACAAACCTATCCGGATAGCTTTGGATTGAATCACGAACGTGGCCATAGGTAAATGAATGAAGACAAAATAATGTACCTACATAATATGTTTTTACACAAAAGGATACCTATATATCTACATATATCTGTTGTTATGATTTTGATTTTCCTTGGTTAATAAAAGTTGGTTGGTTTATATGTATATACATACAATCGTTTAATGGGTTAATGGGTGTCTGTCTCACCATAAAAAAAAAACAGTTTTAAAAATATACTACATAATATGTAAGTATTTGGAAGAAAATTTACTTTATCAATCCATTTTTTTCATCACTATATGATGAAAAAAGGAGTTTTTCTTGTAAGTTTTTGAATTTTGTTGAGTGCGGATGCGTTTCGTGAGAAAATTTGTATTGCACGAAGTTTAAAAAATTGTTTGAAAAGTTAAAATGGTATTCTGTGACTACCTATACATTTTAGATTCTAATAAATTTGAATATATTGCATATCAAAAATATGTACTCACATAATAGGTACTACCTTAAATTTTTTTTAAGAAAAATAATATTTTCATTATTTGCTAAAAAAATTTAAAGAAAATCAACGCACCCACTAAAGCGGCAGTGAAGTACTGACAGACAGACACAGAATTCAGTGGCGGAGCGTGGGTTTTTGCCGCCCAGGGCAGAGTCATTTTTTGCCACCCCTAGCAACTTTTTTTCTGGTGCATTTTTTGTTTTGTTGTTTAAAAAAAAAACCAAGTGAAACAACTTAACTTGTTATAATTTAGTTTTTTTTTATTGAAAGTACAATTGAAGTAATTAAAACAAGTTTTATCTTTTAAAAACGCTTCGCATGTTTTTTACGTTTCAATAAAAGGTGATTTTAGATGAAATCGAAACTTTTTAATTATTTATTTTAAAGATTCAGATATTACTGAGTACAATTGTATCACCTATCTTAACATATTCAGAACAGTTTTTGACAGATTTTTTTGTTGAGTTTTTAACAAATATAAATAATAAATTCGTAAAATTTACCATCTTAAATAAAATGCTAACATAAGGTTGTGCGAAAGTGCCATTTGACATTTCAGATCTTTTTGTGCGAGAGTGAACATAAATATACGAAAAAATGACTTCATTCACTTATACCTGACTAACGCTTATTGCCCCATCCCCAAGCGGATAAATGACACAATTCAAATTTTCCGTGATATAAGTGAGCTTATATGAGCCAACTCATATCGAATCAGTCAAAACAAACCAAATGTTTTTATTTTTTTTTCGTATTCTCAATCTCACGACTTACGAGCAGGGTTCGAACCGCAATACTAAAATTTCGGGGTAGCGACTTGTAAAAAAAGTGAACTAAATCGAAAATTTCCCGAGTAGGTTTTAAAATTAAGGAAAATTTCAAGTTTTCAAAAACAGTGGCGCAAAATTTTAAACAACCTATTGTTAAGGGCTTAAAATATTACTATTTAGCAAATTTCTAAATTATTTAGTAATTTACTAGCTCTTCCAAAATTTTAATCCTTTTTTTCGTTTTACTAACTATCAAATTACTAATTCCCTTTTATTAAAATAGGTGCATCTAAACACGTCCAAACAATGACAGTTCGTAAAGAAAAACAAAGCAAACAAACCTAAACTTAGGGAACGGACCTAATATTTGGAATGTCAGCAGTCAAAGTGACAACCTACAATTTATTTTGTTAAAAATCAAAAAGCAAAAAATTAATTTAATTTTTATTTTTTGAATTTAACGGACTCTTATTTTGAATATCTGAGCGCATAATCCTCCATATTTCAAACTGAGCGTGTCTACTTTTGCTCAAAGAAGTGTTGGCATGGGCTCCCATTTAAAATGCACGGGACCACTAATACATGCTAAAAAAAAAACTAATCCTATGGATGCAATAACTTAAGAGTTATGAGGTGATAAATAAAACAACAGAAGTATGTCTATATGTCGGATAAAAAAAAATTGAAAAATCTAAAAATTTTACAAAACAATTAGATAACCAATATCTATCATCTGTATGATTTTGAGATTTTTGTAAGCAGCCGCCAAAAAGATAAAAATCAAAAAGCAAAAAATTAATTTAATTTTTATTTTTTGAATTTAACGGACTCTTATTTTGAATATCTGAGCGCATAATCCTCCATACTGAGCGTGCCTACTTTTGCTCAAAGAAGTGTTGGCATAGGCTCCCATTTAAAATGCACGGGACCACTAATACATGCTTATGAAAAAGTAGATTTCAGTGTTCTAGCAGCTTGTAGGTCGAAAGAGAACAAACCCCTTAAGTCGGTTCTCTAGATAATATAGGTACTCTATGAGCATGTATTAGTGGTCCCGTGCATTTTAAATGGGAGCCCATGCCAACACTTCTTTGAGCAAAAGTAGACACGCTCAGTTTGAAATATGGAGGATTATGCGCTCGGATATTCAAAATAAGAGTCCGTTAAATTAAAAAATTAAATATTAAATTAATTTTTTATTTTTTTATTTTTATCTTTTTGACGGATGCTTAAAAAAATCTCAAAATCATACAGATGATAGATATTGGTTATCTACTTGTTTTGTTTTTACACACATTGTACACACATATTGTATTGTAAACATACTTTTGTGTTACTCTGCAACGATTTTGTAAGAAATATGTAGCTTGATATTCAACCTGAATTTTAAGACCTCAACCTTAACGATCCGACTATTAGAATAAAAGTTATCAGCCAACCAAACTAAGCATATGAAGGCACCTTAACAAATAATGAATGAAAAATACCTACCACAAACGTGCATACCTACTTATGTATAGCAAATTTCTTCCCGATGCGAACCCAATTTGCCAAGGTTATACTGTTTCGTTTCACGCACTCCACCGTCTTTAGAATTACTATCTCCCTCCAACCAGTATATTCTTAATAGCAAACTTTTTTTTATTTTTTTTTCTTGTGTATTCCTCTTCTTCGTTACGTTTGCCTGGATGAAAATTATTCTCCAAAAATTAATTAAATTTTTTTAGTAAGAAATTTTTGAAGGTTTTGAAAATTCTTTTATAGCTGGTACTCGACTGTCATTCTGGCTTTAATTTGAATTTTAAATTTTGAAAATCCAATCATTGGATCCAAAGATATAAGCATTTAAATGATCGCAAATCGGGTGTTTTTCAATTTTTCAACTTTTTGAGCTACTGGCACCAATTGTTGTTGTATAAACAATTTACACGTATTCACGGACAGGGAATTTAAGAGAGTTTTCTCTCATTGAGCTAAAATAAAATTTGCGGGTGATTTAGGCAAGGGGGGTACGAGTCGGTTCTCTAGATAATATAGGTACTCTATGGGCTATCCACGCATCCAAAAATTTTCAGATACGTTGGGTTGTTGTTGCATCAGCTGTTTTGTCACCAGGGATTACAACAACACAAACCTATCCGGATAGCTTTGGATTGAATCACGAACGTGGCCATAGGTAAATGAATGAAGACAAAATAATGTACCTACATAATATGTTTTTACACAAAAGGATACCTATATATCTACATATATCTGTTGTTATGATTTTGATTTTCCTTGGTTAATAAAAGTTGGTTGGTTTATATGTATATACATACAATCGTTTAATGGGTTAATGGGTGTCTGTCTCACCATAAAAAAAAAACAGTTTTAAAAATATACTACATAATATGTAAGTATTTGGAAGAAAATTTACTTTATCAATCCATTTTTTTCATCACTATATGATGAAAAAAGGAGTTTTTCTTGTAAGTTTTTGAATTTTGTTGAGTGCGGATGCGTTTCGTGAGAAAATTTGTATTGCACGAAGTTTAAAAAATTGTTTGAAAAGTTAAAATGGTATTCTGTGACTACCTATACATTTTAGATTCTAATAAATTTGAATATATTGCATATCAAAAATATGTACTCACATAATAGGTACTACCTTAAATTTTTTTTAAGAAAAATAATATTTTCATTATTTGCTAAAAAAATTTAAAGAAAATCAACGCACCCACTAAAGCGGCAGTGAAGTACTGACAGACAGACACAGAATTCAGTGGTGGAGCGTGGGTTTTTGCCGCCCAGGGCAGAGTCATTTTTTGCCACCCCTAGCAACTTTTTTTCTGGTGCATTTTTTGTTTTGTTGTTTAAAAAAAAACCAAGTGAAACAACTTAACTTGTTATAATTTAGTTTTTTTTTATTGAAAGTACAATTGAAGTAATTAAAACAAGTTTTATCTTTTAAAAACGCTTCGCATGTTTTTTACGTTTCAATAAAAGGTGATTTTAGATGAAATCGAAACTTTTTAATTATTTATTTTAAAGATTCAGATATTACTGAGTACAATTGTATCACCTATCTTAACATATTCAGAACAGTTTTTGACAGATTTTTTTGTTGAGTTTTTAACAAATATAAATAATAAATTCGTAAAATTTACCATCTTAAATAAAATGCTAACATAAGGTTGTGCGAAAGTGCCATTTGACATTTCAGATCTTTTTGTGCGAGAGTGAACATAAATATACGAAAAAATGACTTCATTCACTTATACCTGACTAACGCTTATTGCCCCATCCCCAAGCGGATAAATGACACAATTCAAATTTTCCGTGATATAAGTGAGCTTATATGAGCCAACTCATATCGAATCAGTCAAAACAAACCAAATGTTTTTATTTTTTTTTCGTATTCTCAATCTCACGACTTACGAGCAGGGTTCGAACCGCAATACTAAAATTTCGGGGTAGCGACTTGTAAAAAAAGTGAACTAAATCGAAAATTTCCCGAGTAGGTTTTAAAATTAAGGAAAATTTCAAGTTTTCAAAAACAGTGGCGCAAAATTTTAAACAACCTATTGTTAAGGGCTTAAAATATTACTATTTAGCAAATTTCTAAATTATTTAGTAATTTACTAGCTCTTCCAAAATTTTAATCCTTTTTTTCGTTTTACTAACTATCAAATTACTAATTCCCTTTTATTAAAATAGGTGCATCTAAACACGTCCAAACAATGACAGTTCGTAAAGAAAAACAAAGCAAACAAACCTAAACTTAGGGAACGGACCTAATATTTGGAATGTCAGCAGTCAAAGTGACAACCTACAATTTATTTTGTTAAAAATCAAAAAGCAAAAAATTAATTTAATTTTTATTTTTTGAATTTAACGGACTCTTATTTTGAATATCTGAGCGCATAATCCTCCATATTTCAAACTGAGCGTGTCTACTTTTGCTCAAAGAAGTGTTGGCATGGGCTCCCATTTAAAATGCACGGGACCACTAATACATGCTAAAAAAAAACTAATCCTATGGATGCAATAACTTAAGAGTTATGAGGTGATAAATAAAACAACAGAAGTATGTCTATATGTCGGATAAAAAAAAATTGAAAAATCTAAAAATTTTACAAAACAATTAGATAACCAATATCTATCATCTGTATGATTTTGAGATTATTGTAAGCATCCGCCAAAAAGATAAAAATCAAAAAGCAAAAAATTAATTTAATTTTTATTTTTTGAATTTAACGGACTCTTATTTTGAATATCTGAGCGCATAATCCTCCATACTGAGCGTGTCTACTTTTGCTCAAAGAAGTGTTGGCATAGGCTCCCATTTAAAATGCACGGGACCACTAATACATGCTTATGAAAAAGTAGATTTCAGTGTTCTAGCAGCTTGTAGGTCGAAAGAGAACAAACCCCTTAAGTCGGTTCTCTAGATAATATAGGTACTCTATGAGCATGTATTAGTGGTCCCGTGCATTTTAAATGGGAGCCCATGCCAACACTTCTTTGAGCAAAAGTAGACACGCTCAGTTTGAAATATGGAGGATTATGCGCTCAGATATTCAAAATAAGTGTCCGTTAAATTAAAAAATTAAATATTAAATTAATTTTTTATTTTTTTATTTTTATCTTTTTGACGGATGCTTAAAAAAATCTCAAAATCATACAGATGATAGATATTGGTTATCTACTTGTTTTGTTTTTACACACATTGTACACACATATTGTATTGTAAACATACTTTTGTGTTACTCTGCAACGATTTTGTAAGAAATATGTAGCTTGATATTCAACCTGAATTTTAAGACCTCAACCTTAACGATCCGACTATTAGAATAAAAGTTATCAGCCAACCAAACTAAGCATATGAAGGCACCTTAACAAATAATGAATGAAAAATACCTACCACAAACGTGCATACCTACATATGTATAGCAAATTTCTTCCCGATGCGAACCCAATTTGCCAAGGTTATACTGTTTCGTTTCACGCACTCCACCGTCTTTAGAATTACTATCTCCCTCCAACCAGTATATTCTTAATAGCAAACTTTTTTTTATTTTTTTTTCTTGTGTATTCCTCTTCTTCGTTACGTTTGCCTGGATGAAAATTATTCTCCAAAAATTAATTAAATTTTTTTAGTAAGAAATTTTTGAAGGTTTTGAAAATTCTTTTATAGCTGGTACTCGACTGTCATTCTGGCTTTAATTTGAATTTTAAATTTTGAAAATCCAATCATTGGATCCAAAGATATAAGCATTTAAATGATCGCAAATCGGGTGTTTTTCAATTTTTCAACTTTTTGAGCTACTGGCACCAATTGTTGTTGTATAAACAATTCACACGTATTCACGGACAGGGAATTTAAGAGAGTTTTCTCTCATTGAGCTAAAATAAAATTTGCGGGTGATTTAGGCAAGGGGGGTACGAGTCGGTTCTCTAGATAATATAGGTACTCTATGGGCTATCCACGCATCCAAAAATTTTCAGATACGTTGGGTTGTTGTTGCATCAGCTGTTTTGTCACCAGGGATTACAACAACAAAAACCTATCCGGATAGCTTTGGATTGAATCACGAACGTGGCCATAGGTAAATGAATGAAGACAAAATAATGTACCTACATAATATGTTTTTACACAAAAGGATACCTATATATCTACATATATCTGTTGTTATGATTTTGATTTTCCTTGGTTGATAAAAGTTGGTTGGTTGGTGTATATACATACAATCGTTTAATGGGTTAATGGGCGTCTGTCTCACCATAAAAAAAAAAAACAGTTTTAAAAATATACCTATGTCAAGTTAGCACTACACTTTTTGAAATTTAAAAAACTAAGTACACAATTAATTGTAGCTTTTTTGTTGTAAATTAGTTGTGAAAAGAAAAAATTTGTAGCTCTACTATTTTTAACAAAAATGGTATGTAGTGCTAACTTGATATCAAGATAGCATTACACTTTTGAAAATTAAAAAAAACTAAGTACGCTATTAATTGAAGCTTTTTTGTAGTAAATTAGTTGCGTAAAGAAAAAATATGAAAAAAAAAAAAATTACATTGTTTTTTTTCTAATTAAAAAAAAAAATGGAATGTAGCGCTAACTTGATATCAAGTTAGCATTACACTTTTGGAAATTAAAAAAACTAAGTAAGCAATTAATTGTAACTTTTTTGTTGTAAATTAGTTGTGGAGAGAAAAAAATTCTAAAAAATTTTTTGGCAAAATTAAAAAAAAAAAATCATGGTAGGTAGTGCTAACTTGACATTGTGAGTTCAGGCATAAAAAAGGGATATTCAAAAAACTAAGTACGCAATTATTTTTAACTTTTTTGTTTTAAATTAGTTGTGGAGAGAAAAAAATTCTAAAAATTTTTTTGGCAAAATTAAAAAAAAAAAAAATCATGGTAGGTAGTGCTAACTTGACATTGTGAGTTCAGGCATTAAAAAGGGATATTCAAAAAACTAAGTACGCAATTATTTTTAACTTTTTTGTTTTAAATTAGTTGTGGAGAGAAAAAAATTCTAAAAATTTTTTTGGCAAAATTAAAAAAAAAAAAAATCATGGTAGGTAGTGCTAACTTGACATTGTGAGTTCAGGCATTAAAAAGGGGTATTCAAAAAACTAAGTACGCAATTATTTTTTACTTTTTTGTTGTAAATTAGTTGTGAAGAGAAAAAAATTCTAAAATTTTTTTTGGCAAAATTTAAAAAAAAAAAAATCATGGTAGGTAGTGCTAACTTGACATTGTGAGTTCAGGCATTAAAAAGGGGTATTCAAAAAACTAAGTACGCAATTATTTTTAACTTTTTTGTTGTAAATTAGTTGTGAAGAGGAAAAAATTCTAAAAATTTTTTTGACAAAATTTAAAAAAAAAAAAATCATGGTAGGTAGTGCTAACTTGACATTGTGAGTTCAGGCATTAAAAAGGGATATTCAAAAAACTAAGTACGCAATTATTTTTAACTTTTTTGTTTTAAATTAGTTGTGGAGAGAAAAAAATTCTAAAAATTTTTTTGGCAAAATTAAAAAAAAAAAAATCATGGTAGGTAGTGCTAACTTGACATTGTGAGTTCAGGCATTAAAAAGGGGTATTCAAAAAACTAAGTACGCAATTATTTTTAACTTTTTTGTTGTAAATTAGTTGTGAAGAGAAAAAAATTCTAAAATTTTTTTTGGCAAAATTAAAAAAAAAAAAAAATTATGGTAGGTAGTGCTAACTTGACATTGTGAGTTCAGGCATTAAAAAAGGGTATTCAAAAAACTAAGTACGCAATTATTTTTAACTTTTTTGTTGTAAATTAGTTGTGAAGAGAAAAAAATTCTAAAAATGTCAAGTTAGCACTACCTACCATGATTTTTTTTTTTTAATTTTGCCAAAAAAAGTTTTAGAATTTGTTTCTCTCCACAACTAATTTACAACAAAAAAGTTAAAAATAATTGCGTACTTAGTTTTTTGAATATCCCTTTTTAATGCCTGAACTCACAATGTCAAGTTAGCACTACCTACCATGATTTTTTTTTTTAATTTTGTCAAAAAATTTTTTAGAATTTTTTTCTCTTCACAACTAATTTACAACAAAAAAGTTAAAAATAATTGCGTACTTAGTTTTTTGAATACCCCTTTTTAATGCCTGAACTCACAATGTCAAGTTAGCACTACCTACCATGATTTTTTTTTTTTTTAATTTTGCCAAAAAAAATTTTTTATTTCATAATCATATTTTCATTATTTGCTAAAAAAATTTAAAGAAAATCAACACACCCACTAAAGCTGCAGTGAAGTACTGACAGACAGACACAGAATTCAGTGGCGGAGCGTGGGTTTTTGCCGCCCAGGGCAGAGTCATTTTTTGCCACCCCTAGCAACTTTTTTTCTGGTGCATTTTTTGTTTTGTTGTTTAAAAAAAAACCAAGTGAAACAACTTAACTTAACATAATTTAGTTTTTTTTTATTGAAAGTACAATTGAAGTATTTAAAACAAGTTTTATCTTTTAAAAACGCTTCGCATGTGTTAAGGTCAATCGCAGTTACAACATTCAACAATATTCAAGCCAACAACTTATAAGCGCCGACTATAATAAGGTCACTTATCATATTGCTGACGGTGCTTCATTTATGAACATTAAGTGCTCCAGATATTTTGTTTACATTTTATTGCAATAACTGTTCCAAATGTATTTTAATGTAGTAATAATTTATTTTTTGTGTAACATAAGCAAAATAATAGAATGGTAAATTAAGTATAAAAGACTTATAAAGAAATCAATAAATCATCAGTATCAGCATATCAACTACAGTCTTTCGTTGTTTGGTGTTCAGATTGAATTTTACTTTATTTACATTTACATTTCAGATTGGATTTACATTATTACATTCTTGAACAAGTTCAAGTGCTAGTTTCAAATAAAAACAGATTATCAAGTTTAAGTGCTTGATAATCACTACATTAGACAAACGAGTCTATACAGCATGTTTTTTACGTTTCAATAAAAGGTGATTTTAGATGAAATCGAAACTTTTAAATTATTTATTTTAAAGATTCAGATATTACTGAGTAAAACTGTATCACCTATTTTAACATATTCAGAACAGTTTTTGACAGATTTTTTTGTTGAGTTTTTAACAAATATAAATAATAAATTCGTAAAATTTACCATCTTAAATAAAATGCTAACATAAGGTTGTGCGAAAGTGCCATTTGACATTTCAGATCTTTTTGTGCGAGAGTGAACATAAATATACGAAAAAATGGCTTCATTCACTTATACCTGACTAACGCTTATTGCCCCATCCCCAAGCGGATAAATGACACAATTCAAATTTTCCGTGATATAAGTGAGCTTATATGAGCCAAATCATATCGAATCAGTCAAAACAAACCAAATGTTTTTATTTTTTTTTTTCGTATTCTCACTCTCACGACTTACGAGCAGGGTTCGAACCGCAATACTAAAATTTCGGGGTAGCGACTTGTAAAAAAGGTGAACTAAATCGAAAATTTCCCGAGTAGGTTTTAAAATTAAGGAAAATTTCAAGTTTTCAAAAACAGTGGCGCAAAATTTTAAACAACATATTGTTAAGGGCTTAAAATATTACTATTTAGCAAATTTCTAAATTATTTAGTAATTTA
The DNA here is from genome assembly GCA_929447395.1 of Epistrophe grossulariae. Classification (NCBI taxonomy): domain Eukaryota; kingdom Metazoa; phylum Arthropoda; class Insecta; order Diptera; family Syrphidae; genus Epistrophe; species Epistrophe grossulariae. Next base: position 51,377,900 of record OV839569.1, read on the forward strand.
CTAGCTCTTCCAAAATTTTAATCCTTTTTTTCGTTTTACTAACTAGCAAATTACTAATTCCCTTTTATTAAAATAGGTGCATCTAAACACGTCCAAACAATGGCAGTTCGTAAAGAAAAACAAAGCAAACAAACCTAAACTTAGGGAACGGACCTAATATTTGGAATGTCAGCAGTCAACATGACAACCTACAATTTATTTTGTTATTTTTTTATTTGTGAAAACTTTTCTTATATTATTTTGTTTATGTGCTTTTCCCATCTACAGAAACGACAATTGCACTTCAAGGAAACCTCACCGTTCAGGCACGATCTTTGAGCAGCTTGGTTGTGGAGGATAATAATGCTAGTTTCTGCATGAACATCGACACACCATCTCCATTGTGGCCAATTGATGATTCTATCGACCAGAAGGTTACAAAGCAAGTGCCAGAGATAGTACCATTGTCAAAAGTAAAACTGACATGCAGTAGATACCAGAACGAGGTTACGAAGGATAACGTTCAGTTTGATCGTATTCTAGAGTTTCCATCGGGGACTATAGATGTGGGTGAATTCTTTTGTCACCATGGACCAGATCTCAATGCAGTTCTTATTCCTAAACGCAACGAATGCCGAATGTTTGAAAGGAATTCGAATCAAAGAAAGGCACGCCTTCTGTTGACGATGTCTTATACATCTGGGTGAGACCCTTTTCGACAGCAAAGCTTTAAAGAACTGGACAGATACGTTGCAAGAAGAAATTTTCAAACCGAGGGATATAGAATCGATGGTGAGCCAATTTATGTGCAGAATCCTTGACGAATGCCCGATTGGCAATAATATGCACATAATACAATTTTCAAAAGCAATTGTGGAGGCCGTTATGCCGACAAGAAAAAAGAAATTCATTTCACTCAACATACTCGAAAGGAACTTGGATATTTTAAGAAATATAGCTGCATGTGAAGACGAATTTATTAACAATTGGGGGCTTGTTAAATTAGAAAAATGTAAACCCAACAAAGTTCTGTATCAGTTTCATAATGAAGATGAAGCAAATGCGTTGTTAAGGTGTGGCTGCAAGATATAAGTGTGCATACCACTAGAATTTTGACAACACTGTTTTCGGCTTTGCAAAGGCGACTGGAGAAGAATTCGAAGTTATTACCTGATGTATATCGTTATAGCAATGAATTTATTTTAAGTTATGTCTTCTACTAGAAAATATTTTGCATTTTTTTTAAATTGTTTTGTAAAATAAGATGTGTATATTTTTTTAGAAGAAAGTGTAAAAAGAGACGATTATCCAAAAGTGTACGGATTTAATTTATTTTCAAAAAAAAATCATTTGCCTCCCCTATATCTACGAAATATAAACTCTGTTTATTGGTTAAAATAAATGAACTGCAATTTAATCAAACAGTTTATTTTTTTGTCATAGGTAAAATACAAATCTATGCATGAAAACGCGCTCAATTTTGTCATCTCCAAATGGTTCCTTTTTTTTGATATCCTGATTATGTATTAAAAACTTAACACATCGCACTTTTCTGCACAAAGCTGAGTCTTCGAACATATCGAAATCTTCGTCTTCCGAAAACATTTTTTTTTAATTTACTTTGAAAAGAATTAGCACACGAAAAAAACAATTTAAATCTTTCAAATAAAATTGCCAAGAAATTATTTTCGAGGACAAAGACAGATTTTATATGGATTTAGCAAATTACTAAAATTTAAAGTAGCCATTTTCTGTTTTTAACTTAAGTAAAATGTTAACAGTTAGTAAATTGCTAAAATCGTTTAAAATTACCAAAATCTTCTTTTTAACTTAGTAAATTACTAAAATGGCTTTAACATTTTACTAAATCGTTTAAAATTTTGCGCCAGTATTTTTAACAAAAAAAAATAATTTAAAACACATCACATAAATTCTATATTCGCTTCACAACTGAATAGAATTCAGACATTCAGAATTATAGTTGCAAAAAATAATAACACAGTGCATTTAGTTTTATCTATATTTTGGTTTGGCTAAAGAAATTTTGAATTTTTCAGTGTGGACAAAAATAAGTAGATCTCAAAAGTGACGGAGTAGATTTATTTTCATTCCTTAAATTGAAGGATACTTACAATTATTGACTGTGGAGCTGTGTCACCGCTTGAAAACTTTTTAATAATTTCTTTGAACTGATAAAATGTATCCATTTTGAAGAAAAATGGATCAAAATGAATATAAAATACATACACAGAATATACAAAAATCTTTTAACACAAACGCCTGTTTTGATAAATAGATGTTTTGAAAATTTTCTGCCCCCTAGCAAAATCTATCCCGAAAATTTTGGAAATTTTCCGAACCTAAAATGGATCTAAATGAAAATAAAATATAAAAACAGAGCATACAAAAATTTTAACACTAAAGTCTGTTTTGATTAATATTTTGAAAAATTGCCGTCCCTAGCAAATTACCTCCCGGACTTATTTAAAATTTGTCGCCCCCATATTTTGAAAAATTGCTGCCACGCCACGCCACTGACAGAATTGCAAGACCAACTTTTTTCGACTTCGCTATCATAGTAAACACAAGTTTGATTAAAATATCTAGTTCGATTTTTTACGAATCAATAACTTGGCATAGTACCCTTATATACAAAGTATTATATAAATTATATAAATGTAATTATGATCTGCTTTGAGGTTAAAAAAATGCTGTCTGGATTCTTAAATAATGAAAAAAAAAACATTTAAATGATCGTATTTAAAATTTTTTTTTTTAGTTTTAAATCATTTTTAAGAAAACATTTTGGAACACTAATTAAAAGTAAGTTATTTTAAATGACAATAATTTTTGTTATCCAATTATATTTAAACTTTATAGGAACTTAAAAAAAATTTAATTCAATAAGCCGATAGTGAAAAAGTCGAAAATCTTGGTAAAATTGTAACATAAATCGTATAGGTACCTACACCTAATGTATAATTACATAATTACATTTAAAATTTTTTCCTATTCCATTCTCGACTCTTAAAAAAAACTTTAGTTCAGTCAATAAAGCATTTGACTCGAAAAAAAATCCCCACAAAGCTAGATTTTGGTATAAAGTCTTAAGAAACTGTCGTTCAGGAATAACTCGCAAATGGTTTGTTGTGAAGAAAAATTGTCAAAAACTATTTTGTAGCTTAAAAAATTTCCTATAAAAAATATAAACATACTTTTTTCATAAAAATAACCTTTTTCTACTTTGTGATGAAAGTATATAATTTTGTCTATTGTTGGTACATTATATGAGCATGATTTTATTATATTGGTCCACTCTATTTGTCCATCCCTTTATTGAAAATAGAAAATGAATATAAAAACAAAACGCCAACACTTACAATGTCTTGTTGTAGATTTTTTTAAATCTATTAATTCATTCCTTAATTATGTTTTTAAATTAAGTTATTTTAAAGGTAGAACCGCACTAGGCGGAACTGCACTTCAGCGACACCCTGCGCACTTTCGCACGAAACTGAACGAAACTTCATGTCGCGACACAGTTGGTCAGATTATCAACTTTGTCGCATAGTGTCGCGCCGTGAAGTGCAGTTGTCGCTTAGTGCGATATAGCTCATAAAATTTAATAGAAATAAGTCGTGAAGTTCAGTTCCGCTGAAGTGCAGTTCCGCCGAGTGCGGTCTTACCTTAATGCTTAGTTTTTGAATAAATGATTTTTATAGTATATATTGTAATGTTTTACCAAGGGTTCGTAATAAATAAAACTTATTTACTTTATCTAAAACTTCCACTTATTTATTTCGTAAATAAAACACTTTACTTTCTTACAACCAAACAATTTATTATTCAACACTCAAATATACCGACACTAATTTCCAAAACAATTTACTGATCTCTTATCACAACCAACTTTACTCTTTCACTATTAAAAACAAACTGTGCCCTCTGTCCGCCAGACAGGCGCTTTTATACTTATTACATAGGTTCCCGAAACTACTTGAACCAAAGATACTGAATTATAAAGATTGGAATCTTTCGTACGTTCCATCCCCCAAAACCCATTTGTTTACATTGTTGTTTTTGTAATTTCATCTCGTGTCGATTTTCCAGTGGTGAATTCATATTTTTGCAATAGTGTGCGTTAAAACATGGAACACTAGTGCAAAAATATGAATTCACCACTATCCGCCATTTTGTTTAGCTTGTAGGCAAACCAGAATGACAGCCGAGGATTCCAATCTTTATAATTCAGTATCTTTGACCTGAACATTCCATAGAAGTAACTTTTCGATGTTTTGAGCTTTGGACTACTTGAACATTCCATAGAAGAAGCTTTTCGATGTCTTGAGCTTTGGTATTCGATTTCGAATCCAAATTCGAAAAGCTCTCCAAAAGATCACCTCATAGATATCAGTACAGATTTGTGGTTTACATAAATTTCCAAGATATGGCGCTTCATAAAAGACGTAACATTATAATTCAACAACAGTTGAGTAATTTAATCGTTACATTGCCCCCTTTTTAGGATTGATCGTCCCGAGCAATTTCATCACTTCTTTCACCGTTGTATCGATTTAACGGTCACAATGAACTACTTTTAATTTGCCTCTTACCCCTCTCTGTATACGGTATACCACATCATTGATTCTTTTCACAACAGTATATGGGCCTTCCCAGTTTTGTTGGAGTTTTGGTGATAGTCCTTTTTAAAATTGGACCGACTTGATCAAGTGACCTCGGTGGCGCAATGCGTATGCATATGGCTCGGAGGGAGCTTGGTCCGAGTTCGAGTCCTACCTGGGCATAGAAAGTTTTTTCAATTAAAATTGAACAAAGACCAAGCACCACTTAAAGGAGTCTGATGATCGGCGTGGCAGTCGTGAAATAGCTATAACTCCAGCCTATAAAAACTTGGTGGTAGCTCACTCAAGTGTTGTTGTTCATTCAAACCTTCAATATTAATATGATGGTGCGAAAGCTTGGCAGCCTAACTGCAAGTGTGTTATCACACAAAAACCCCTTATACAAATTTGAATTAATTCTTGACCCGTGTCAAATCTTTCATACAATCTCCCTCCTTATATGTTCAACGAATTGTTGACTTATAAATCGAGTACGGAGAAAAAGAAAGAAACCGAATGTACAACAACAACTTGTGTGTAGCTAGTAAAAATGCTGGTTTCAAATGCAATTGTCAAAACAAGAAAACTTAAAATTGGACCGACTTGATCAAGTGACCTCGGTGGCGCAATGCGTATGCATATGGCTCGGAGGGAGCTTGGTCCGAGTTCGAGTCCTACCTGGGCATAGAAAGTTTTTTCAATTAAAATTGAACAAAGACCAAGCACCACTTAAAGGAGTCTGATGATCGGCGTGGCAGTCGTGAAATAGCTATAACTCCAGCCTATAAAAACTTGGTGGTAGCTCACTCAAGTGTTGTTGTTCATTCAAACCTTCGATAGTCCTTTTTGTCGATGAGGATTGTAAAACCACACAAGGTCTCCTTTTTGAAATCCTGTTGCTTTTACGTCATATATTGTTTTCATTCGATCACTGGATAATTTTATGTTTGTCCTTGTTCGTTGATAAATGTCAATAAGCCTGTTTTTCAGGTCATCCACATATTCCTCTGTTCCCTGTGATTCATTTGAACGACACTCAAATTTCACTTCACTTGGCAGGCGTATTGTTGATCCGAACAGGATTTCCGATGGTGTTTTTCCCGTCGAGCTATGGGTTGCACTCCGATATGCCATAAGGAATAATGAAATATGTCGGTCCCAGTCTCGTTGGTAGTCGCCGACAACCTTAGATAGATGTTGAATCGTTCAACCATCCCATCAGATTGTGGAAGGATCGGTGTTTTTCTCGTTTTCTTAATGCCAAGAAGCTTGCAAACCTCCTGAAAGACTTTAGATTCGAAATTCCTTCCTTGGTCAGAATGCAGTTCCATGGGAACGCCGAACCTGCTCACCCAATTAAAGACAATCTGATCCATAACTGTTTTGGTTTCTTGGTTTGGGATGGCAAATGCTTCAGGCCACAGGATGTATCGGTTTCCACTGTTAGTTTCAGGAAAAGGGCCTGCGATGTCTATAGCAATTCTCTCGAAAGGTGTGCCCACATTATACTGCTGCATTTTACTCTGAATTTTTTTTATCACATTTTCGGCACCACTTTTTGACGTCATCTCTTGCGTGCAGCCAGTAGAACCGTTGTCGTATCTTTTCCAAAGCCTTATTCACTCCCAAATGACCTCCAGAAGTTCCGTCGTGCATTTCTTGAAGAACGTCATTAACTTTTGACCGAGGTACGACTAGCTGCATAACATAAGATTTACCGTCTGTGGATTCCCACTTACGCCTTAGTACCCCAGCTTTCCTCTTCGATGTTGAATCTCATAGTTATACGTCTGCAGCCTTTCGATCCATCTTGCTACTTGACCTTCTGGATTTTTGAAGTTTAGAAGCCAATTGAGCGCACCATGGTCTGTTCGAAGAAGGAACTTCTGTCCATAGATGTACTTATGGAAGTGCTTTGTTGCCAATATCAGAGCGAGAAGTTCCCTCTTTGTCACGCAATAATTCCTTTCTGGCTTCGAGAGTACTTTGCTGTAGTAGGCGACAACTTTTTCCTCTCTGTCGTGGACTTGCGATAGTACAGCTCCAATTCCAACGTTACTTGCATCAGCGTCGATGATAAAAGGTTTTCCCGGAGTTGGGTAGGCCAGCACAGGTGCATTGCATAAACGCAGCTTCAATTCTTGAAAGCTTTTCTCGCACTCACCTGACCATTTGAATGGCTTCCCCTTTTCAGTAAGCTGATGCAAACTTTTGGCGATCTTAGCAAAATCCTTCACAAAACGCCGATAATATGTGCCCAGACCAAAAAAGCTCCGGAGTTGATGTTTGTCCTGAGGCGTTGGCCAATTCTTCACAGTGTCAACTTTCTCAGGATCAGTCTTTACTCCTTGGGATGAGATGATATGTCCAAATATTTAACTTCGGTCTTGAAAAGCGCACATTTCTTTGGATTTAACTTAAGATGTGCTTTTCGAAGCCTCTGGATACAGCTTTAAGTATTTCACAATGTTCGTCAAATGTTTTTCCGAACACGATGACGTTCTTCAAGAAATGCACGACGGAACTTCTGGAGGTCATTTGGGAGTGAACTGAATAAGACATTGAAAAAGATACGACAACGGTTCTACTGGCTGCACGCAAGAGATGACGTCGAAAAGTGGTACCGAAAATATGATACTTGTGCTGCTACCAGAGGACCGGGTAGAAAAATTCAGAGTAAAATGCAGCAGTATAATGTGGGCACACCTTTCGAGAGAATTGCTAAAGACATCGCAGGCCCTTTTCCTGAAACTAACAGTGGAAACCGATACATCCTGTGGCCTGAAGCATTTGCCATCCCAAACCAAGAAACCAAAACAGTTGTGGATCAGATTGTCTTTAATTGGGTGAGCAGGTTCGGCGTTCCCATGGAACTGCATTCTGACCAAGGAAGGAATTTCGAATCTAAAGTCTTTCAGGAGGTTTGCACGCTTCTTGGCATTAAGAAAACGAGAAAAACACCGATCCTTCCACAATCTGATGGGATGGTTGAACGATTCAACAGGACGCTTAAAGAACATCTATCTAAGGTTGTCGGCGATTACCAACGAGACTGGGATCGACATATCCCATTGTTCCTTATGGCATATCGAAGTGCAACCCACGGGAAAAACACGATCGGAAAACCTGTTCGGATCAACAATACGCCTGCCAAGTGAAGTGAAATTTGGGTGTCGTCCAAATGAGTCACAGGGAACAGAGGAATATGTGGATGACCTGAAAAACAGGTTTATTGAAATTCATCAACGAACAAGGACAAACATAAAATTATCCAGTGATCGAATGAAAACAAGACATGACGTAAAAGCAACAGCAACAGGATTTCAAGAAGGAGACCTTGTGTGGTTTTACAATCCTCATCGACAAAAAGGACTATCACCAAAACTCCAACAAAACTGGGAAGGCCCATATACTGTTGTGAAAAGAATCAATGATGTGGTCTACCGTATACAGAGAGCGGTCATTGTGACCGTTTACATCGATACAACGGTGAAAGAAGTGATGAAATTGCTCGGGACGATGAATCCTAAGAAGGGGGCAATGTAAAATTACTCAACTGCTTTTGAATTATAATGTAACGTCTTTTATGAAGCGCCATCTCTTGGAAATTTATGTAAACCACAAATCTGTACTGAACGCTACCACTGATACCTATGAGGTGAGCTTTGGGAGAGCTTTTCGAATTTGGATTCGAAATCGAATACCAAAGCTCAAAACATCGAAAAGCTTCTTCTATGGAATGTTCAAGTAGTTTCGGGAATCTATGTAATTTGCATAAAAGCGCCTGTCTGGCGGACAGAGGGCACAGTTTGTTTTTAATAGTGAAAGAGTAAAGTTGGTTGTAATAACAGATAAGTAAATTGTTATTCGGAAATAAGTTTCAGTATAGGTGAGTGTTGAATAATAAATTGTTTGGTTGTAAGAAAGTAAAGTGTTTTATTTACGAAATAAATAAGTGGAAGTTTTGAACAAAGTAAATAGGTTTTATCTAGAACCCTTGGCAAAACATTACAATATTTATGGATGTAGGTAGGATTGTATGTTAGTATGTATATCTATTTGGATGGTCGTATAAGTAGTTCTTTTTGGATTTTCATATTTGGATGACATTAAATAGGTTTTAAATGGAGAAAAAAATTTCCATATTTTTTTGAATTTCATTTTATCGCTAAAGTCGTTGTCAAGGGTTAATTCAAAATGCTATTTATTTAAGATTTATAGGGGCTGGGTAATTCACATCAAGTGTGACAAAAAGCTGGGGCATTTAGGTAATTGACAATAGTCACGATTCACGAATAGAACCGTATGGGAGGGAGTCTTTTTGGGCTCATATAGGCATGAAGGCCAATTTTTCTGAAAAAAAAAGTTGGTTTTCAATTTAAAATTTTTTCAAAAACTAAACTACCTAGGTACGTAGGCACATTTGGTTTTTGAAATTCGACTATCACTTCATATAAATATTAAACAGGTTGGTAGGTACAGGAAAAAACAACAATTAGGTTTAGGTACCTACCTATCTATATGCAAAAATCTTATAAATAAATTATTACAACACATTTTCACCTTTTTACAAAATTTTGAAAATGATATTTAAATTTGCACTCAAACATCTTGAAATCAGTCTAGTCGGAGCTTTTAGCTGTGATAGACGTCTTTATCTCACTCGTGTGTTGTGTTGTTACTTCTATACAATCATTCCCAAACGTGTAAGATCCCCCAAGCCTGAGGACAATTTATTGTCCTCAGATAAAAAACTTTGTTCCAATATGGAAAACGTCAAAAACATTCCGCAAAATTGGAAGGGCCCCAAATTTTGGACCCCTTTACAATGTCAGCCTGAAGCTGAAGCTGATGATGACATTGAAGAAATGGACGATATTATCTCGCCAAGTAGTGCTAAAAAAACTTATGTGCCACCAATTAAACTCTTGCAAAAGTCAAGTGATTATGTTCACAAAATGATGAACTCATTAGATATTAAAAACTATTGCATAAAAAATCTATCCATCGGTATCAAAATTCAATGTGATTTATTAGAATCGTATTTTAAAGTCGTCGCCCGAGAATTGTTTTGTCGTATAAACCATTTGAGCAATTTTGGGAAATCGCATTTTAAGTTTCGCGTTTAAATAAAAAAGAAACTGACCGATGAAGTTTTCTACAATTTTAGTAAAATTTTGTGTGAAAAATCTTCTTTTGATTAAGGTATTCCAGATTGTTGAGTCGGTTTTAGTTTTTAATCTATAGAGGTTTATCTCCAAAATCATTTTGTCGTATACGCCACGAAAATCAGTACTTTGTAAGAACCTCATACACATACGACAAAGTACACACAAATGCGATAGTTCAATTCAATACCGAATCGAGCGACATTTTCGATTTTCTCAAAAACTAAAAGACATTTCAACATCTGGTTTTCAGTGTTTGAATACAAATTGATACAAGAATTGAATATTTAAACCAAAATTACTAGTTAATAACGTAAATTTTTGAACAAAATGAGTTTGAAAAAAACTTTCTTAATTTTTTTTAAATTTGAGTTTAAAAATTATTTTTTTCCAAAACTATTGTATAAAAAAAATAAACTTAGAAACGGAATTAAGGGATGGTTTTTTGGGTTTAAAAAAAGGCATGACATGATATTGTAAGTGTTGCGGTTGATTTTTAATAATTCTTTTTCTAACTAAAAAAATCCTATATACGTACGACAAAACAATATTAAAAAAAATATCGGGAAAATATATGGATATTTTGCCGTATATGCCAAGATCTGGCGTTAACGACAAAACAAAACTAAGGGATGAGTTATTTTGTGCGGATATACGACAAATGCATACTGATTTTCTCAGTAACGGTAAATGATAGGTCAAATCTGATTTCATAAATGGAAAGAGGACCTTTGAAAACATAGAACTGCATACCCACTTTAAAAAAGTGCAATTTGGCGTTTACGACAAAACAATTCTCGGGCGACGAAGTGTTGGCTAAATTAAAAGACGAAAATTGTCAATATTTTTCGCATGATCTCAAATGCGCCAAAGCTTTCAAAGTTATTCTCTACGGGTTGGGAGAAATTAATGTAAATGAACTTAAAACTGAACTCATTAAACTCGGTCTTATGTGTTTAGATGTTAAAGCCATAACAAAAAAGTATGAATCTTGTACAGACACTTTCTACATAATTTCGCTTGAAAATGGTACAATTAAGCTAAATGAATTGAAAAAAAAACTATCGCTCTGTGTTTCACACGCAGATAGGCTTACCATCCGTCAGGATTTCGCCTGACGCGTCAGGCTTTTAATGTCCAATCAGGCGTTGGCCAGGTTTCGTCATTTGTCAGGCTTTTTTATAATTATCGCACAAAATATAATCGTCAGAAGAAAAACGTTTACTGAATGCTTTCAAATCGCAGTAAACACTCAACACATTCATTTTTTTCATTTAGTTGTCAATTTTTAGAAAGAGACAAAGAGTTGTGCCATAGGGTGATTCAAAAAACACCTTTCTCCAAAATTCAATCGGGACCGGGCGAAATTATGAAATCGCTGAAAATTTCATGCTTTTAGCACCAAAACTCGAAAAGTTATGCAGCTTTTAACATTTGGGAAAAATATCTATTTCAAGCTAAATTATTGAAAAATCGCTGGTAGCGACCGATAAATGCTGTTCGATTTTGAATTTTGTGGTCTTAATATTTTGTTTTCAATCTAAGCTTCATAATTTCGCCCGGTCCCGGTTGGTTTTAGAGAAAGGTGTTATTTTGAATCACCCTATTGTGCAAGCTATGACACTTCCATTTTATGACGTATTTTTGTGTGTACTTGTTTTTTGTGTCTGTTGCAGATTGCAGTTGCAATCTATTTATCGTCTTGTCGTTTTCGTGCATCCAAATCAAAGTAAGTTATCTATGAATATTTTTTATAATTTTTTTTTTATAAAGTAATATTTTTTATTTGTCAGGCTTTTTTCTCTAAAATCAGGCTTTTCTTACTTTAGTGTCAGGCTTTGCTGATTTTAGAGCTGGTAACCCTACACGCAGATAAGTTGGAAATTTCAAAGAAAGCTTAAAGGTAAAGTCACGCAATGTCACAACTGTCAAATGTTTGGTCACGGCGAAAGAAACTGCCACGTAAAAACATATTGTGCCAACTGCGCTGGCTCACATAAGACTGCTGAATGTGTCAACCCCACAATTCCAAAATGTGCAAATTGTAATGCAAACCATAAAGCTTCTGACGTTACGTGCGGAAACAGAACACAAAACCTGCAATTGAGAGATAAATTAGCGAAGAGAACACATCCAAGAACTCTCTTAACTACACGATCTTCGCGATTGCCAGCAGCAGCAACAGCAGCAACAACAGCATCATTCGGTGCTGGTCATCATATTTCAAATCAACAAATCACACCATCTTCTATGGAAGATTTCCGTCTCTCCCTCAACCACGACAGCGTCACTGGTCATCAAACAATGTGCAGAGTAATGTAAACACACTCTCATCAAATGTTTCAGGTAATCTTCCTCATTCTCCAAATTACAATAACGTGCATACAGATGCAAACTACAACAGTGGAACACTTTTTTCCCTTGAAGAGCTAAATTCGCTGCTTATGGAAATGGTTACTAAATTATCAACATGTAAGACTAAGCTAGATCAATTCAACGTTATCGCACATTAAGCAACTAAGTTTTTGTACAATCATGATAAATAACGTAACAGATAGATATATAAAAATTATCACTTGGAATGCTAAAAGCATTTACAACAAACGTTTAGAATTTATTTATTTCTTAAACAGGCACAAGATTGACATTGCTTTAGTAACGGAAACTTGGCTTGATAATGATATTCACTTGACTTCACCTAATTATAAGTGCTATCGAGTTGATAGAACTGAAAGACAGGGTGGTGGAGTTGCAATTCTCATCCGAAAATCAATTCGACATTCGCTTTTGCCAGTAATTCGAACTAAACTTAATAGAAAATATTGGTATTGAAGTCCAATTAATGAATCGTAGGACAGTTAAAATATATTGCGTGTATTTTACAGGTGGCTCATCATCGTTGCAAAAAAGATTATGCTTGAATCATGACTTGAGAAAACTTTTCGCTGTAAGTGGAGACTTTCTTATTGGTGGTGATTTCAATAGCAAACACAGAGAATGGGGTTGCATTAGGGCAAATTCCTTTGGAAATATTTTATATGATCTGTCCAATACTTAACCAGTAAATATGTTGTTTCCTCCTAGTCCTACTTATGTCCCCAATAGTTCTCGTGGAAGTCCCTCTGTTCTCGATATTTTTGTAACAAATGTGTCTAGTCAATTAACCTCACCAATTACTTTAAATGAGCTCAGCTCTGATCATTATCCTGTATTATGTGAACTTCTTTGGTCGGGAATAAAACAAGAACTACATTACCTAGTTTTTAAAAATGCAAACTGGACACGTTTTAGGTCAACTTTAAAAAGTAACTTCGAAATATTCCTACTGGTCTAGAAAGTGTAAGCAGCAATAATGAAGTTGATAATATTGTGCATAACTTTACTCAAGACATCATTGCCTCTGTTAATCGTTCTGTTCCAAAAGTAAATAAAAAACCATTTCACCAAAGTCTTTCGCCGCATATATTGGAACTTATAAAAAATAGAAACATTCAAAGAAGAAACTGGCAAAGATATCGCCAACCTATTTTTCGTGATAACGTTACATATTTAAATCGCCAAATCTCTTATGAATTATCAAACAAAAGAAATCTTGTCTGGAATAATAAACTACGTTCCTTAGAGAAAAATGCAAAACCCTTTTGGAATATTGTAAAAATTGTAAAAAACAAACATCGACAGGTTCCTTTTCTGAAAAACGATTCAAGAATCCATTATACGAATTTGGAAAAAGCAAATGCTCTTGCTCTTAGCTTCTCCCAAAACCATTCTGTAGCACAATACCTAGGCGAGGTTTCAACAGATCATCTGGTAGATACAACTGTTCACAACTTAAACCAGATGATTTTTGACACACCACAAAATATTTTAGCAACTCAAGAAGAAGTAGCTGCAGTTGTTCAAACACTTAAATCAAGAAAATCTAGTGGGCTCGATCAAGTTAAAAATCTTTACTTAAAAATGTTACCTAAAATCGGAATAATCTTCCTTACATTCGTCATAAATGCTTGCTTGAAAATGCAATATTTTCCTACTACTTGGAAAATAGGTAAGGTAATACCAATTCTCAAAGCCGGCAAAAACCCTGTTTGGACTGAAAGTTATAGACCAATCAGTTTACTCAGCAATATCAGCAAAATATATAAGAAAATAATTAAAAACAAAATTGTTAAAATAATAACTGCATAACAACTTATATCCAAATGAACAATTTGGTTTCAGGAGATACCAGAGTACATCTCATCAAGTGCTTCGTATAAGTAACTTAATTAAAAGCAATCGCTCCAAAGGTATGTCTACTGGAATGATATTGTTAGACATCGAAAAAGCGTTCGATTCAGTTTGGCACAATGGTATTATTTATAAAATGATTTCCCTCCATTTTCCACCTTATCTGTGTAAAATTGTTCAAAGTTTTCTTTCAAGTAGATGTTTTATGGTACATGTAAATAGTAGTGTTTCGGAAATAATACACATTGATTTTGGTGTCCCTCAAGGATCTGTCCTTGGACCGACCTTGTATAACCTGTATACCTCTGACTTTCCAAAATTACCATCCTGGGAAGCAGCAATTTTTGCTGACGACACAGCAATACTTTCTTCGCATACGTTTGGTCTCTACATTGAGACGAACTTAAATAATGCGATGAGAATATTATACCAATATTACAATCGATGGAAAATCAAACTTAATGCTGACAAGTTATAAGCCATCTTTTTCACGAGAAAAAGAAAAGCTTGTTATCTCCCAAGCAATAATTTGCAAATTTTAGGTAGAGCGGTTTCTTGGGACAATCAAGTGAAATATCTCGGTATTTTCCTTGATTCTAAATTAACATTCAATCACCATATTTCACAATCACTAAAAAAAGTCAAGATAGCAACAAAACTGCTGTTCCCTTTTATCAATAGGAAGTCTTTACTTTCAGTCGAGAATAAAACGATAATTTGTAAGTTTATATTTCAGGCAATACTTTTGTACGGTTTCCAGTATGGAAAAACGCAGCTAAAACTCATATAAAAACTACAAGTTGCTCAAAATAAAGTTTTAAAAATGATGCTCAATCTACCCTGGCATCATTCCAACTTAGATCTCCACGTAAAGGCGAATGTCGAATTGATCGAAGATAGATAGACAACGAAATTCTTTGATCGACTTGATCTTGCTGAGAACAATTTGGTTAGTGAACTAAATAATCAAAATTAAAAATTTACCTGTGATATCTATGTATTAATGTAAACTGATTTATAAATTCATGTATTTATTAATTTAATTATTTACTTATTTGTTTCTTTGTTTATTTGATTATTTGTTTATTTGTTTATTTATTTATTTATTTATTTATTTATTTATTCATTTATGTATTTATTTATTTATTTATTTGTTTATTTATTTATTTGTTCATTTTTTTTGTTTATTTATTTATTTATTTAGTTACTTACTTATTTATTTATTTATTTATTTACTTGTTATTATTTTTGTTTAAATTATTTATTCATTTATTTTATTTTATTCTATTTATTCAATTATTTACATATTTATGTAATTTATTATATATTCACGCATACTTATTGTTCAAAAAAATCATTTATTCATTTATTGGTTCATCTGTTAACCTGTTACACTTCATATCCTTACTAGTCATTAGCTTTAAGATTTTATTATATTCTTACATTAAATGGAGGTTTTTATTGTTTTTTCCTCCGGACAAAATTATATAAACCTTATTGATAAATTATAAAACTTATATACATACTATTTTAGTTGAAAGATACATTGTATCAAATCACTATATTGTAAAATGTGCGGTAACAAACCATTGTAAAATTTAAACAAAATCAATAAACTATCTATCTATCTATCTTGATTGAAAAATTTAATTTAAAAAAAATTTAATTACGGCTTTAGAAAATCATGTAGTGTATCTTATTACTTTAAACGAGCTATTCTTGTATACATATTATTTACATAGGTATATATTTATATATACACACATATATATACAGTCGACTCTCCCCAAGTCGAATTTTCACAGATACTAAGATTTGTTCGAGTTAGAGAGAGTTTTGGAAAAATTCGAGTTATAGAGAGAAATACATATTTTGTTTGTTTTAAAAGGTTTATTTAATAAATTAAGGTTAATAGATGTATATAAAGCAACCAACAACACAAAGAAAAGGATAACAATGTTTTTTTTTTGTTTTAGCGTTGCAACTTTTTAAAATTCTATCTTTTTGTAGAGGTACTTTTTTGTAGAGGATATGAATATAGGAAGAAACACGAATTTTGACGATGATGGTCCTCGCGATGCTACACATATATATTAAGGTTTTGATGGTTCGTAGTTATACAATACCCAAATACAAATTTCGAAGGGGTAATGTTTTTTATTTTGTTTTGTGCTAAACAAAATACGACTTCAGGTGTGAAAAAAGATGCCAATAATCGAGAGAATGTGTTCGAGTTAGAGAGAGTTCGACTTAGAGAATGGTTTTTGTATGGAAAATTGAAGGTAATGATAAAATATGGCAAAAAAATCGAGTTAGAGAGAAATTCGACTAAAAGAGAGTATACGACTTAGGGAGAGTCGACTGTATTTGCTTTCCAGGAATTGGAATGGATTTTGATAAAATTTTCAGAGTTTATTACGATGAACGATAAAAAAAAAAACTTGGATTTGGCTAAATCCGCCCACTCCCACGCCCACTTTTCTTACTTCTTAGTATGACGGAAACGGTCGGAAATATCTTTATTTCTCGGAAACGGCTCAAACGATTTGAATAAAATTTTGAGAGTTTACCGTTATGGGTACGAACAAAATTTAAAAAAAAATTAGTAAAATCCGCCTACAGCTCTTTTATTAGTTTTTGTTTTTTCGAAAACGGCTCCAACGATTTGGATGAAATTTTCAGAGTTTATTTTTATGAACGAGAAAAAAAAATACAAAATTAGATTTAGTAAAATTCACCGACTGCCACGCCCAGTTTTGTTATTTCTTAGTTTCTCGAAAACAATTCAAACGATTTGAATGAGGTTATAATAGGTTATTCTTATAACAAAAAATTGAAAAATTCTAAAATCCACCCACAGCTACGTCCACTTTTATTATTACTGGTCTCGTAAACGGCTGTAGCTATTTTCGTGAAATTTTCAGAGTTTTTTCTTATGAACGAGAACAAAATTTGATTCAGTCAAATCCGCTGACTGCCAAGCACACTTTTCATACTCCATAGTTTAGTAATGTCTCCATTTCTCGGAAACAACTCAAACGATTTGAATGAAAGTTTTAGAGTTCATTCTTATGAGTAAGAAAAATAGAAAAAAAAGTAATATTTGCCCACAGTTCCACCCACTTTTTTGGTTTATCCAAAACGGCTCCACCGAATTGCATGAAATTTGTGATTTGTGAACAGTTATAAAAAATTTGAAAATTTGATTCTGTAAAATGACTTAAAATGGAAAAAAAATATTTTAAAACAAATCCAGCACCTAGAATGAAGTACTATACCGATTTTAAAAGAAATCTGTTCTATACTCCTAAATTTAAATTAAATTATTTATGTCAATAGTTTTTGAAAAATTTGCATGCAAACTCAAAATTTTGATAAAAAAATGAAAAAAAAAGTTTAGACCAATTTTTTCCAAAATTGTGAAATGATGTAGTATATTTACCTAGGTAATGTGAATTTTTTATAATGCATAACATTTTCATACCTGAATATTTTAATTGTGGGACTTTGAGAAACGTATCTGGGTAACGCTGGCTGCTAGCACGGTATTTATGTAAGCAAGCAATTAAAGAACAAAAATATCGTAAAAAAGTAGTTTTAGTAATTTTAAATTTTCTCAAAAACTAGAAGTTATAAAATCATCTAGTTTTCGGTTTTTGATCAAGAATTAATTAGAACAACGAATTTCAAAAAAAAAATAGGTACCTATCTACATAATTTTACAGTTTTGAAAAATTACACTTTAAACTTTTTATGTTTTTTTTTTCCCAAGTTTTGGGTTTTAAACCCGTTTTTTCAAAATCTATTTCACTTCATTTAAAAATTAGCTAATAGAATAGAGATTAGCTTTAAAAAAAAGGGAAAGTAGGTATATAATAATTAATTCTAAGTATTACCGTCATTTTTAATGATTGTTTATCCATTTTTAGTACTTTTTTTATGAAAGTGCCCCTCCCACCCAAACGGGAGAAGATAGACCACCCTTAAGAAATTGGGATCAAAATCTCAATTTCGTCCAGCTTTAGGAGCTTTACGTATTTAGCTGACGATATGTAATGTATGTACCAAAATATTTGTTAAACTACCTATCCACTCGTCTTTTGCATTAAACAAAACACAAATGAACATCAATGCAGTTAAAAATGTAAAACCTACCTATATGTAGGTACCTACTTCTCCACTAATTTAAGAAAAAATATCTTTGGCTATAGGCCTACATTCCTACTTATTTTCTACAATTTAAAATTAATTTCACTCAATAATCACTAGAATTATGGCGAAATTATTTAAGAAACATCTACCTACCCACATAATTTTTTTAAGTGCATACCTACCGCTACCAACTTAGGCATCTTTTGATTTTTTTCCGATTTTTTGCATAAATGCGTGATAAATTAAAAAAAAAAACAATTTTCTAGGTACATATGTATATCTATTTAGAAAAGTATGTAAACTTTTGCATATCGCACTTAAAGGTAAACTTTTGCACTTTTCGTTTTAGAAACGAGGTTTTCAATCTATTTGTGGTTAGGTACTTACAGTAATTATATATAATATTGTCAACCTACATAGTAAAAATGTATTTCCTTTACTGAAAAGTTCCCGATTCAAAATTAATAGAAATAAAACAAAAACCAACTACCTATAAGTACCTATAAAATATATAACCAAGATTTTAACTTTTTCTATTAACTACCTACGTCATAATTTCATGTGTAAGTATAATACTTATTATGCTTAGCCCTTATCGTGCACAAGCTACAAAATAAAGCAGACACCCTTCGCACCTTCTCCTCTTTGTCTTACTACTCTTGTGCATTCCTATTTGTGTTGCTTGCTTTTTTTGTGCGAACTTCTGTGGATCTTATTTTATTAAGTTCCACAAAATTTTAAAATCTCGATTTGCGATAGGCGACACCTATTGTGCAGTTAACGCTGGTTTCGTGGTTCCTCTATGTGTAAAAAGAAAAAAACGTAAAAAAAACCCACAGTAAACTAAATTTTCTTTCTTCACTCAACCTAATTCGAAGTACCTGCATATGTATATACATAATTCTTTTCAATTTCTCTCATATTCGTTATATTATTAGCGTATACAGTTATACACTTATTAATGTGAATTTGTACACATTTATTTTTTTTATACGAACTTTGGCAGACTTTTGTGTAGAAAATCACACATGGGCACAGAGTTTCAGACTAAAGGAACACACCTAATATGACTCATTTATAGTTTAAAATATTTTTCTTTTTTGTACACATGTACTACATATATACAATACATATATGTTTATTCATCAATTGTGTTTGATAATGAAATTTATTAAGAGATTAAACTGTCTATCTTAGGTCATGCATGAAGCATTTAAATGAGTGACATTATATCATCGCTTTTTCCACTGTGGGCGTTTTTCTTTTTTAGTTCAGAGCAGAGCCTGAACTGTCAAAAAAAAATCGTGTTTCTTTTTTAGCTCAGAGCATTCAGAGCTCCAATTTTGTGTTTCTTTTTTCGCTCTGAGCATGTTCAGAGCGCGTTCTATGAGCTCAGAATAAATTGATAGAGCAGACGGAGTTAAATAGATGAACACAAAGAAAATGACAACTGTGAACAAATAAAAAAGTGACAGCTGGTGAAAAGTGTTTCTTTAAATAAATCTGAACTCTCAGAGCAGAGCACGCTCAGTTCAGAGATCGCTCAGAGTATGTTCGGAGTGTTCAGACTCTGTTCAGAGCTCTACTCTGAACTAAAAAAGAAAAACGCCCTGTATGACGATTTTGTTCATTTCGATATTCCGGAAAGTTGTTAGAAAATGCTTCCACTCTAACACCTGCCGGCTGCCGCATCCACATCTAAAATTAATTGTTGCCAGTATTTTGGCAACATCTTCCCCTTTTTTACTAGTACTATCAAAGTAATCGCATGTTCCTGCGCAGAACTTTCACTACAATGTCAATTGTCCCAGGATTTTCTTCAACAAAGAACCTACATAGGTATTTAGTTTTTCCCCACATTGCGTTGCTGATATTGATATAACAATCTGTTGGACGTTTTTTAAACATACTCATTTTTTCTCTATCTTTATCTGTGATGATGATGGCGCAAGTTTTTCAAAGCCCAGCTGATGCAACATTTTTTCCCAGCTGGGCGTTAGTCCGTCTCGACTTCTGAATGAAGTATACCACCTTAACAACTAGAAAGTAGGTATATATTTATGTAAATTTGTTAAAATGGGGACTACCAAGGTAAAAGAATCCACAAGGTGAAACCCCATCAAGTCAAATTCTCTTACGTTCACTGCGCGGATTCTATAATACCACTGCAATAATATCGCCTACACAGAACTTCCAAGTTTTGTCCCTGCAGAATAACAACACTTAAATGATTTCTTATGACTTCACTATGGTTGAATTATTTTTGTTAAACCATCGAGCGCAATTTGACCTAACTTACATTTGTACCTATTATCATCACCTTTTACCAAGGTCAGTAAACACTAGATTTACATTGTGTATGGCGCATAGCTAAATCATTTTACTGGTTATAGGCAGGGGCGAACTGGGAGCCAAAGGTCCTCCCGGAATTTTAAGAAAAAGGGCCACAAAATAATAAAATGAGTAGAAGTAATGAAAAAAGATTATCTAAGAAAACGACGATAAAAACTTTGTATCAATACAGAAGTAGTAGAACAAGTACCTAATTATTAAAAACAATTGGAAGTCTTTAAACAAAACATAAATTATAACCCACACAATTCGTTACTGTCAATTGGAGTCTAGTGTAAGTACACTCCTAATATGGTTACGACATTAATGAAATAACATAGACAATATAATGTATGCATGTATGTATAACTAGCAGACCTGTGCTCGCCTTGCTTTCGCCTTTATTCTAATAATGTGAAAAATAGTTTAATGACTTTTTTTGTTTATTATATTCAAGCTTACTATCAAATAAAATTATGAATAATTGAAATTAAGTAAAAATTAATTTCAAAAAATGGGTGGGTTTTTTCGACTTTTGAAAATATGAATTGCGTTCGGTGCTCGAGGTTGTAAACTTAGATCAGCATCACAAACCATTTAGTAAAAAATCGGAACTACTGGTTCTGGTCGGTTCTTATTTCTCTCTATTATAATAAATAAATAAATTGAAAAATGGGTGGTGATAGCTCGTGTAGAACCAGGGCCTAGTGACTTACATAACAACACTCAACCATTTATGTGTGCGTATTATTGGCAGGAATGGAGGGGACCTAAAATTTTCTGCCGAATCCGAACGGCTATAACGAGAATCACTTTTTCATAGACGATTTGTCGATTCTTCGCAAGATGCAGTAGCCCGTGACAAAAAAATTCTGTTTTTTTAAAGTGGAATAGGCAAGGAATCGAACCCAACACCTTCGGCGTAACAGTCCTATACCCACTAACCATTACGCCACGGGCTACTACCTATTAAAAATCATTCTTGGCTTTACATTTTGGGAATTGGGCTACAAACTTTGTCAACTTCTGTGTCTGTGTTAGGAAAAAAGGACTTAAACATAAAAAAGTCATGTTTAGCTTCGTATGCAGTAAAGAGAAAACATTGCTGCAAGAACGCAAATTTTATAATTAATGTTTCTTTCTTTTACAAAAACTTCAAAAATTCTCATAACAATCGAAATATCGTTGTTGTTCTTTTTTATTTTTTTTTCTGCGGCCCTGAAATATGTATCATCAACTGCCGTTTGAGATTTTTTGTACTTTCGTTGATATTAAACATTTCCACGAAAGATTTGTAGTTTTTCGCTGCAACATCCAATTCATTTTTATTCTTTACTCGTCTTTTGGAAGCTCTCTTATTCAATTTTGTGAGAAAGTTTTCCTTTAAATTAACTTAAAGTATTTCCAAAACCTAAAGAATATAGTTAACTTATAGAACAATTTGGGGGCCTCCTTAAGTTATAAATGGAGCCACAATAGCTCAATATTTAGTACCAACCACCCCAACTAAAGTTTCGTTTGAAATGTCTAAGAGTACTTTGGGGCCTCAATATTAATTCCACGGGTCTTCAATACAGCTGTGAGGAACCAATAGCTTTATAGTAATTGTAGAGGCCCTTAATAGGGCCAGGTGGGCCTCCTGAACTTCCTTTGTAGCCACAAAAGCTGTATATTTACTGTAAGGCCCCTATGAAATCCAATTTTATGAACAAAATTTCATTAGAAAGTACAGAAAGTACTTCAGGAGCTTTTGTGCATATTTTACTCACCCAGGGGCCCACCGCGCAAAATCCCGGTTGCCCGGTGGCCCAGTCCGCCCCTGGTTATAGGTACCTATTAGCTGGTATTCTAAGATGGGAATTGCTCAAAAAAGTTTAATTTTATTTATTTAAAACAATGAAAGTCGATTTATTTTATTTTAAGGTTATTAGTTGGAAGTCAAGAATTCAGGAAGTGCTTATTTTGTGGCTGTAGATATGTAGGTATATTAAATTTCCTTTAAACGATTACTTAAGGTAGGGTGACTTGAAAGTCAAAATCGTTTACAAAGAATAAAAGATTCGGTAGATAAATTAAAGACAAATTAAAGACAATCGCGGTAAATGTTTCATACAAATTGGAGATTAAATTAATTTAGTTTACTAAGATAGGATCTGAAGATAAGAATTTAAAATTACAATTCCCGGAAAAAAATACGAAAACGAAATACTGTAGGCCAAAAGTTTGAGTCCACTCTCATTTTTCGAAGGAAAACTAAATTCTAGCACCGAGAAATTTTTTTAAGGAAAAAATAAGTATGTTTATGAGGAACATACATAAAAACAAAATAAGGAGAAAAATATTTTTATTTTGTTGTTTACACATAGGAATTTATTAAAAAAAAATTGACTTGAACCGATTTTTCGTCGAAAAAGCTTCCTTTACATTATTCGCTTACTTTTTTTACAATTCTTTTTCAGGAAAATGCGTCCAATATTACAGTGGTGACAGAAGTCCAAAGTTTTTTTTAGTTAATTTTTTGGTGGTTGTTTGCATCTTTTGGCCATAACTTTTTTTTTAAGGCAAATAAAAAAAATAAAAAATATCGGCACTAGATTTTGCCGAGACGAAGCGATTGCCGTAATTGCCGAAAACTAGAGTGGTGACTGAAGGCCAAAGTTTTTTTTTGTTAATTTTTTTGTGGTTTTTGAATCTTTTCGCCATAACTTTTTTCTTAAGACAAATAAAAAAAAACTAAAAAATATCGGCACTAGATTTTGCCGAGACGAAGTGATTGCCGTAATTTTAATGAAAATGCGGTGAAAATTACAGTGGTGACTGAAGGTAAAAGTTTTTTTAGTTAATTTTTTTGTGGTTTTTGAATCTTTTGGCCATAACTTTTTTTTAAGGGAAATAAAAAAAACTAAAAAATATCGGCACTAGATTTTGTCAAGACGAAGTGATTGCCCCTTAGTTTTTTAAAATCGAGCAAGTATTACGACTTTAGTGGTTGTTCAAACTTCAGCGGACGCATTGTCTGCAAAGTTCAGGATCATGTAGAATTTATGAGGAACATACATAAAAACAAAATAAAGAGAAAAATATTTTTATTTTGTTGTTTACACATAGGAATTTATTAAAAAAAATTGACTTGAACCGATTTTTCGTCGAAAAAGCTTCCTTAAGCTTCCTTTACATTATTCGATTACTTTTTTTTACAATTCTTGGCAATCTAGCTTTAAGTTTTTGAATTGTTTCATGTGGTACATTTTTCTAGCAATCCTTTAATGTACATATACCACAACGCAGATTCCGGTGAAAGGCATTGATTTAGCACCCTTCTATGCAGCTCCTCCCACAATAACTCTATAGGGTTTATTTCGCACTCCACTTGAAGAGAAACACTCTCAGACCATAACAGAACCACCTCCGTGTTTGACGGTAGGAACCATTCAGTCGAGTAGCATCTTTTGTTCAGTGCTGCGTCGGTCGAAGAAAAACCCTCCGTTTTGTGCCAAATGCCACTCTAACAGGAATTCGTCCAAATACTCCAGCCTCCGTTTGACCGTTGTCAAGGACAGCGGCTTATTCCGTGTTCTATTTATTTCGGCACGTATTTCCGGTACTGTTTTTTGCCTATTTCGTTTACTTGTTGTTACTACTAGCAGGTCCTCGTGTTTAGTTGTAGATCTATGCCGTGCTGACCGCAGTTTATCATCAAGAAGTCCGGTTTGAGAGTGCCACTCAATGGCTCGTTGAACGCAGCCCTTCGATATCTTCAACTGCGAAGCAACTTCCCGCTGCGATTTGTCTTCTTTAATAAGAGTGATGATTGCAGAACGTTTTTCAATTGTGGTTTCCGCAACTTTTCCCATTTACTCAAAAGATGAAGAATCTCAAATAAATGCTTATGACTTCAAAGCGTGGGTTTTGTATACAAAAATTTGCAATCCAGGTCTACAATTTTTCGGTTTTAAAAACTTTTTTATATATTATGCAGTCATAAAAAAGTGCCGAATCAACAACAAAATTGTCATAAAAATGTATAATTATGAAAAACACAAATACGTCTCAATAATTCATATTGAAGCGTGGTGTTCCGGTTACTGTTTTTTCTTTTGGTGTTTTTGCCTGACGTCAGCAGTGGATACCTTTTCCAATGCTAATTTGGTAAGTCAAGCAACCGTCTGTGACGTTCAGCTTGCAGCTTAGTGAATAGTGATGATTGATATAAAAGCGGTACAAAAAAAGGGGGAAAGAGCCAGGCGACCATATGCTTGTTCAGCCTGTCTACATACAATGTCGACTCAAGCAATTTGTTTAAAAATGAAAAGACTTGTTACTCCAACTTAGCGTTGTATGTTTACAAGATAACTTTATTAAACAGACTGCGATAATTTAACAATTTGTTCGCTGTTTTATACTAAATTTTAGTGGCACATTACAATTTTCAAATACAAAATATGTGTTTTCTTGAAGTTTACTTGACACTTTTCAAATTTACTTGGATATAAAATATGTGCTGATTATAATTTTAAATTGTGTGATTAGATATGTTATATGTAATTCAGTTAAATTTTAATAATATTTAAGATATGTATTTATATATGTATATAATTCAAAGTATGTAATTCAGTTTAATTTTGTATTATGTATGTATGTATATAATTCAATGTATATGTAATTCAGTTTTAATGTGTGTATATATGGTAATGTGACGGATGGCTGTTACAATATACAGTAAGACTCTCTTAAGTGAACAAAATTTAATTGAACAGAACAAAAAATTTGCTGAACGCTTTCACGTCTTTTTTATTTTTCATCTCCACCAAATTTTCCCGACGAAAATGACATTTGAATTTCTGATATGTCACAACAGTTTTTGGAATTTTAAGATCTGCTTAAGTGAAATTTCTTTTCCACTTATCCACTTAAGTTTTTTCACTTAAGCGGGGTTCGTTTTAGTGAAAAACCCGCTTAAGTGAAAGAAATACATTTTGCCGTTTCTCTTAAGCGGGTTTTACTGTAATCGGTTTTTCCACATTTATAAAAAAAAAAACCCTTTTAAAAAAAATTGGAGTCTGAGCGACCAGAGTTATAGCCAAACCACAACCACGCTTCGGGCGCTCGGGCTTTTGACAGGCTTTTCACCGACTTTACAATATTTTACGATATCATGTGTCATAAAGCGCGACCTTAAGAATTTGCAAAACGAAATGTAGCTTCAAACCTCGGGCGTTGAGATATGAGAGAATAAAAGTTCTGTTCCCTTAAAATAACACTGCACAGATTCTTCGCAGATAATAAGGAACTAAAAATGTCCCTGTTTTTATGGTTTCAATTAGGTACTAATAACAATTTAAATAAAAAGCTTTGCTAATGAAAATATTTATTAATGTCGATGTTTTCTTTTTGATTTCAATGAAATATGAAACAACCGTCTTGACATTGACACAATGCTAGTTTACGAAAAACCTCTGTTCCCAGATCAAATCTATATAATTTTTAACTCTCGCATCGATTAAATTGGTCAAGAAACGTTCAAAAATGGAACAAAACTCATACGAGATGTTTCAATTTACGAAGATGAATATTTAACAAATGTAAATTTTAATCTTACATGCTTTTTTTTTTGCAGTACTCGCATGAAGATGAATGTAAATCCACCATCATATGGTTTTCACAAAATCTTGGATTTCGGCAACAAGATCACGAAATCCGTTCACACCACACATAAATTAGATTTTGTTTGACATTTCGAACAAATTTCACTATTGAAGAAAACTATCGAAAAATATATGTATTGTAGTAAGGTAAAAGTCCCAAAACAATTACCTACACATATTTAATTTTAATTTTCTTTTCCTATTGAAAAATTCACAAAACGGAATGAAATGCCTCTGCCTGTGAACACTTCACTCAAAACAGTAATATGAAGAGATAAAACAACGATCCCAGTGACAACGTTGTTATATACCTATCTCTTTTTTCAATTTGTTTGTTTTATTTGTATGTACTCGTATCTGTTTCTTTACATTCCTGCGCCATTTTGCAAATTAAAACAGTCATCTACCCATAAAAGTCGGATCTTGTGTTGTTTTTCCTAGCACACAAAATAAGACAAGTGAGAATTCGGCATTACAGGTACGAAAACTAGAGAAAATTCATTCTCCGGAACCGGACAAAAATTGCCTAAATCAAACAAGTCCAACGAAACAAGGGTACTCCCAAAACAGCTGTTGAGCATTAAATTTTTTTTGTTGGAATTTTAGAGTGAAATAAATAAAACACAAGCAGATTTCACTTTAAATATGATTTATTTGTTATATTTTTATTGTATCCAATTAATAAAATCTTATCTACAAAGGTGTGTGTATCTACTGGAATAATAAAAAAATGCAAATTAATTTCCAAGAATCCATAATATTCAATTGAATCTGGATCTTGAACCACAATTTAACAAACCACACGTACATAGGAATAATTTTATTTTTAATACAGCAATTATTGCATTTAACACTTATTTTAGTCACTCACACACAAATATTCCAATGGTTTTACTGAAATAACATATTTTTGTATTTTTATTTTAATAAAAACTTTCACATCCAAAAGAAATGGAATAGCAAATTAAAAAAACATTGATTGTTGTTTGCTGAGCTGTCAAAGCGCGTACAGAATAGAAAATAGATCTATTCGGGCGTTGTGCTCCGGCTTACGATATTTACGATCTAAAGCGAACGCGAAGCGTGAGGTAACATTTCAGATTGCTTCATAAGAGCCCATTGTTTCTATTCAATATGTCAAAGTCAGAGCGACCTGACGCGTGGTTGTGGTTTGGCTATAAAGTCGCTGAAAAGCCTGTCAAAAGCCCGAGCGCCCGAAGCGTGGTTGTGGTTTGGCCATAAAGTTCTGGGCAGAGTATGTATGTTCAGAGCTCTCTGATTTAATTATGAAACAACTTGGTCACTGAATTTTCATGATTAGAATTATCAACTCGGTTATGTTGTGCATTTTACTCCGTTTTTACTTGAAAAATTTCGTAAAGAGCTTCACATCTACTTTCAATCATATTCTGGCTAATATTATATTTTTTAAATTGAATTTTTGTTCCTTACCTAATTTTTGAATTAAATTAAAAAAATTTTTTTTTGGTTTTCTTATTAATTTTGTAATTAAATATTTAAATTAAATACATAAATATTATGTTCAATTTAACTCATAAAGTAAATTACAAAATTGTTCAATAATAGTTTTCATTCCAGAACTTAATTTTTCATTTTTCAAAACACTGTTTTATATGTATATTAAAGCTTATCACTAGGTAATGATACCATGTCTTAATGTGTAAGCATTCTTCAATAAAGAAATACAAAAATACTCTGCTATTTTATTCTGAGCTCTCAGAGCGCGCTCTGAAGATACTCAGAACTAAAAAAGTGAGTGGTAAAGAGGAGAGGACCCTAAAAGGGAGTTAAAATCCTTTGAACCCACTTGATATACTGGTTGTCCCAGAGAACGCATATTTTTCCTATAGAACCCTTAAAACTGAATAATTTTGAGATTAACTAAAGTGAGTCAAAAATCCACAATCAATGGGCCAGAGCCCAGAATTCCACATTAATTTTCTGTGGACTTCTGGCCCACCCAGATGGGTCAAAAATTCACGGTATAGACTTTTGGCCTGTGGATTTATGATCTTCGCCGTTTCCTTCAAATTAAAATTATATTTTTATAAAAATAATATTTTTGTTCAAAGAAGTACGAATCTCATCAATGTAAAATACTCGGTAAAAATCAATTGTAAAAATACAACGAATTAAAAATCTATATAATATATACAAAATACCTTAAAAGATAAATCAATATTGTAATATGTAAAAAAGTTGTAGTAGGTCCATGCATTTAAAAAGTGTTAACCGTCCCCTGGAAATTTTTCCTTCTATAGTGAAATTTGGAAACAACTTTTCAATTATATGAGAATCAAGGATGTCCATGAGACCCGGGTCTCTAAGAAAAAAGGCCACAAAATAGATAGAAGTAATGAAAAAAAAATTTTCTACCAAATCGACGATAAACATTTTGTGTCTATACAGAAGTAGTAGTACAAGTATCAATTATGAAAAACAATTGAAAGTCTTTAAACAAAACATTAATTATAATTCACCAATTCTTTACTTTCAATTGGAGCCAAGTGTTTAAACTCCTAGCCTTGGAAAATATGGTAACGACATTAATGAACTAACATAGTATGTATGTATAACTAGCAGACCCGAAAAATGGTTTAGTGACAATTTTTTTGTTTATTATATTCAAAATATTAATATGAACTTACACTTACTGAAATGCAGTCCAATGATAAGTTGGCTTACTATCAAATAAAATTATGAATATTTGAAATTAAAAAAAAAAATTTAATTTCGAAAAATTCTTGGTTTTTTTTCGACTTTTGACAATATTGTGTTAGGTGCTTCTAAAAAGAATCGAATTATTTCAGTCGTTGAAAGGAATACGAAAAGACGAAAAGAATCGATTTTTTTGTGATTGTGTGTGTGGCACTTGACAGCACCAATTTTGAAGTAAAATGTCCAGAAAATATTCAATTTGGAAATTTTTATTATTATTAATTGAAAAACAACGCACAAATATTTAGTATAAAATTCACCGAAAATTCGTTGCAACCAAAAACACAATTTGTTTTCATAAAAAAAATTGTTTTCTTAAAACATCGCGACATTCAATTTGGCATTTTAGAAATTTTAAATCTTGCAAGTGTGTGTGCAAATCGGTATAAAATCTTTCTTGAATCTTGCAAAATTAGCAAGATTTGTTTTGACAGAAAAAAAACGATTCTTTTAGAAAAAAAATCTATTCTTTTGTTGAAAGGAATTCGACATTAGATGAGCTTCATAAACCATTTAGTAAAAAATCGGAACTACCATGGTTCTGGTCGCATCATATTTTCTACATTATAAATAAATAAATTATAAATTGGGTGGCGCGACAGCTTGTGTTGTATGTTGTAAGTGATGTATGTGCCGTGAAATAGGCCCCAAGGCCTATTGACTTACATTACAACTCTCAACCATTCCTTTGTATGTGTTAGTGGCAGAAATAGAGGGGACCTTCAATTTTCTGCCGAATCCAAGCGGCTAAGGCGAGAAGCACTTTTTCATACTCTTGGAGGATTTATTCAATTCCTCGCAAGAAAACTTCTGTGGAATAGGCTGGGAATCTAACTAACCATTACACCACGGGCTACTACCTACTATTTTTCAACCTAACTTAACTAAAAATTATTAAAAATTTGGCTTACATTTTGGGAATCGGGCTATTCACTTTTTCAACTTCCGTATCTGTGTTAGGAAAAAAGGACTTAAACATAAAAAGTCATGTTTAGCTTCGTATGCAGTAAAGAGAAATGTAACTTGATTTTTGAAAATATGGCAGCAATTATGCAAATTTTATAATTAATAATTCCTTCTTTTACAAAAACTTCGAAAATACTAATAACTATAACGAAATATCGTTGTTGTTCTTTTTATTTTTTTTGCGGCCCTGAAATATGTATCAACTGCCGTTTGAGTTATTTCGCTAATATTAAACATTTCCACGAAAGATTTGTAGTTCTTCGCTGCAACATCCAATTAATTTTTGTTCTTTACTCTTGGAAGATCCTCATATTCAATTTTGTGAGAAAGATTTCCTTTAAATTAACTTAAAGTATTTAAAAAACTTATAGAATATAGTTAACTTATAGAGCAATTTGGGGGCCTCCTTAGATTACCAATTGGGCCACAATAGCTCAATATTTAGTTTCCAATTATAGTTTCGTTTAAAGTGTCTAAGAGTACGGGGGGGCTCAATGTTTATTTCACGGGCCATCAATAGACTTGTGAGGACCAACAGCTTCATACTCATTGTGGAGGCCCTTAACAGGGCTGTGTTGGCCTCCTGAGACTCCTTTGGGCCACAAAAGCTGTATATTTACTGTAAGGCCCCTAAGAAATCCAATTTTATGAGAAAAAATTTCTTTTAAAAGTACAGAAAATACTGCAGGAGCTTTTGTGCATATTTTGCTCGCCCAGGTGCCCACCGGGCAAAATCCAGGTTGCCCGATGGCGCAGTCCGCCCCTGCCATGGAAATATGTACTCAGATCGAAAAGATGATTTTTTTTTATAAGGGGGGAGGGGAAACATTTTAGTATGCATACCATTATTTTGGTATGTACAATATCCATGTTTAATATGTATTTTCCATGTTTCATCAACGGATTGGATTTCAGAAATATTTTATCTTTTGTTCTGAAAATAGATACATCCTTCTGATTTTGCTCCCATTATATCCAAAATTAAAACAAATCTATTTCATCTATTACATTCAAATAAATTTGGAAATTTTTTTCTTCAAAATTTCCCGTTTCTGAAAACGGTTCGGCAATCAATTTAATGACTATATCTGAACGAAAGAACTGATCGAATTCTATTAAGAGGCATCATTTGTGTTGTATAAAACATTTTGATTTTAATGTCATAAAGGTGAACGGTTATGGTGAACAATAACCCGAAGAAAACAGAAATAATGTTCAAATTCTTGCATTTAGTATATAGTATACTGAATTACTTTATAATCCATTTATTGATTTAATAGTCCCAAAAAGACAAAAGTCATCACCAAAAATTATTCAAAACTTAGCATTAGAGATAAGTACTGAAAGTTGTCCATTTATTGGATTTTTTTTTGTCGGTAAAATGTTTTGTTTTTAAATAAATGTTGGACCAATACAAATTATTTTTAACTTTTTAAGATTTGAAGAAAATCAAATAATTATCATTGATAGAAAGCAAGCCAATAAAATGCAATCAAAACTCATGACTGAGTTCATGGAAAATAACTCGGAGCTGACCGAACATTATTATGTTCGTATTATAGTATTTCCATACTATAAGGACTTGCACAGGTAAAAATAAATGAATATTTTCTGAAACCTTGTCATTTTTACGCGAAAATGACACCAAAATAGGTGTCACAAGAAAAAGTCGCAAGAATATTGTTATCAAATGAGACAATCACCTTACGCAGTATGAATTTTTTTATTCCACCCCGTACTTTTATGTTATTTTGTACATTTTATCTGATTAAAATTATAATGTTTTTTTTTGGTATTTTACAAATATGTTTACATAAAATGAAATAAATTATTTTGTTTCTGTCCACTGAGAAATCACGTAATCCGGAGGATAAGTCATTTAATTTAATTTTGTGACTAAAAATTAAATAAACATGATGCTTCCTTATAGAAAAAGAAGTATTACACACAGTGGTACCCACTTTACTTCAATTGATAAATTTTTAAAATCTACTTTTAAAATCTACTGGTACTTCGCACCAACAGCAAAATATTGAAATCTACTTCATTTTAAAAATCCTTGTTTCAACCTACTTAAATTTTCCTCAAAAGGCCAAATTTACTTCTTTTTTATCTGTTTCGACGCAACAGAGCGTAAGTTCTCTGAAATGAACTTTACCAAATACGAAACCATGAACAAACTTCCTGCGGAAAGTATTATTCTCAAACTAGAAAATGTTTCGAATAAAGAACAAAATGTTTAGATAAACGAAATATTTGACTCACCAAAAAATTGTTAGATTATTTTTAAAGATGTAAGTTAGTAGATGAAAGTATAATTAAAACTAAGAATTGTTATAAAACAATGTATAAAAAATACATGTAAAAAGTTAAAAATAACGTGTTTTTTATTAAATTAATCAAAAAAGTTTCATTAAACAATATATTGAAATATACATTATGTAAATATGAAGTCTGAAAGAAGTTTAGTTTTTCTTTTGTTTTATAAAATTAAATTTAATAATTTTTTTTTAAATATAGATATAGATTTATATAAAAAAAAAAGTTCATTTTGAAATCTACTTCGATTTTTATCAATCTACTTCACTTTTTTCTTCAAATCTACTTTTTTTCCTGGAAGTGACAACGCTGTCAGCCTTAAATTTTATTTGTTCCAATGAAATTTGTTCTCACTTTCCAAGTTCCACCCTTCAAAAATCGAAGCAACATTCCAATCAACAAGTTTTTAAACATTGTATTTTATATCCCCATTCCCCAAGCAGTAGAGTAGGGAAATCTACATTCATAGACCTGCATGGAATGACCGAGTGGTGACTGACGAGTACATCCAAAATACCCCAGTGTGGGGAGTAGGTACATAATTTTTCATTGTTTATGCAATCCACCCTTTTCCACCCAAACTTTTTTCAACACATTCAAATTGTATTTCAAGTTAAAACCTGGCATCAACAATCCTAATAGACAGTCTGTTCAGGTTTTTCATTGGAATCGCTTCTTAGTTAGTAACTAAGAAATGAATTTCGTGTGCTTTTTATAAATAAATTGTGTTCAAAAGTTTAAAGTTTTCCTTGAGCAAAAAGGTTACTATGTGTTTTTATTTTAAATGTCATTTTTCCATTAAATGAATGAAAATTTATAATATGTAGCTAAAAGAAAATGTAATATAATTTCTCAAGGTTGAATAATTTCTTCAATATCAGGATTTCTTTTTCTAAAAAAAAAGACATTTTTAAACAGTTTGTTTTCTTTAAGCTTTAATTTAAGGATAACTATACCTATTTTCGTGACCTTTTGAAAAGTATTTGTGGCCTAAAGCCCACTTTTGTATAAAATAGAATTTAAAAAATTAAAAAAATTCAGATAATTTTTTTAGTAGATAACAAATTAAGAAAAATAGTTGCAATTGATTGAATATTGGCTTTTGCTAAGGAGTTCCTTCCCTTATTAATAATAATATTAATCAAAAATATTATTGATTATAAGCCTTTTGAACTTCAAGTGGGTGGCTCAAATCATTCAATAAAATCTCTTACATTTCATATAATATTGTAAAATTGTTTTTATATGAAAATCAATCAATGTCCAAATAATTATATCAGTTGTAATTTGATTCTAATATATTTGACAAATGTCTTCATTCCCTGCTTACATATAAAATTTTTTTTTGTGTTAATAAAGCCGTAAATATTACCGACCCAATATATAATTAATAATACTACGAAGTGCAAAACTTTTTAATTGTTAAAATTAAAATTTAAAAAAAAAAACATTCCAGACGAACTACTTTTCGGGTAAGTTTCAAAAATTATCAGTTTTGGCATGCTCATTCTATTAATTAGGTTATAAATTTCGTTTAAAATTCGTATTGAGGTCTTTAATTTAATTAATTTAAGAATGACATTGCTGCCATCTCGTCTACTAATATAAAATTTTGCACTTAACGGTGGTCTATACTTTCAGTTATTTCATAAATTAGGAATTATCGATTTTAAAATTAAAATAAAATCTTTGAACAAAAATTTCCAGATTTTACTCATACATAGGTATAGAGTGGGTAACTATGGGGTAATTGAAAACGACTCGTATTCGCTAGATATATAACAAAAAAAAGACTAATATCTATGTTATTTTTGTATCCTAATGTTATTTTAAGACCGTGTATGAATTAGATTAAAACCGCGTTAAATTATATCCAAAGTTTAATTTTTTACATTAATGAATTGAATTTATACGTGGAAATGTCAAAATTTAATCTCGGATAAAATTAAATAGGTGTGTCCTACAAAAATAAATCTCACTGAGAGCTCAATATCAATTTGACGGAGGCAGAATCATTTCGTGGGACAAGATTATCCACTCAAAACACATGTGTTATAATTCTCGTATATCTGAAATTAAAATTTCGACTTTGCTTAAAATATACAATTGTTTAAGCACAAAACCTTTTGGAAATAATGAAAAATAATAACAAATTCAAATTATTTCAGTTTTTATCAATATTCCGTCTTAACCACAGAAAAATTTTAATTTGTCTGTCAAACGAACAGCTTTTGCTCATAAGCAAGATAGAGAGTCGCTTGAGACGATAAATAAAAAGATTAAAGCGGAAAACACAAAGTTACTTTTCTGTTAGCGCTGATTCCGTTACGCTACTATACTTTCGATTGCACTTTGACTGACGTCTGTCATTTTGGTAATAAGCTGTTAGAAAATTTTTTTGTTTTCATTTAAAATTATTTGAAATCAATAATTTGCCAAATAGACAAAAAAAAATTTAGTAGGAAAATTCACTTTTCTACCCATTTTTACAATTTTACCCGCACAAATAAATAAATTAAACAATTTTTTTCACAAAATAATGACTCAATTTCTGAAAATTGCCGCAAATAAAAAACAAACTAACATATCCGTATCAAAAAAAAGTAGAAAACATGTCGCTCAAACATATCCATATCAACAAAAAGTAGAAAATATTTCAACTTTAACAACTGCTTTTGCCACGTTACATATATGTTCCGTTCTCTTTGTGTATGTCAAAGTGGAGGTTGAGCGAAAACTGTCAAACAAAAAATTGTGTTTCTTTTTTATCTCTGAACGTTCAGAGCTTCAAATTTGTGTTTCTTTTTTCGTTCTGAACATGTTCTGAGCTTGTTCAGAGCGCGCTCTATGAGCTCAGAATAAAATAACTGAGCAGACTGAGTTGAATGCTGAACATAAGCATTTGACAGGTGGAATTGAAAAAAAAGCTAAGTGTTCAGGTGTGTTTCAAAAATAGTTCAGAGCACGCTTTGTTCAGAGGATGTTCAGAGCATGCTCGATGTGTTCGGCCTCTGTTCAGAACTCTATTCTGATCTAAAAAAGAAAAACGCCTATTGTGATAGGTTCTTAGCGATTCCTATGGGCGTTTTTCTTTTTTAGTTCAGAGTAGAGCTCTGAACAGAGTCTGAACACTCCGAACATACTCTGAGCGATCTCTGAACTGAGCGTGCTCTGCTCTGAGAGTTCAGATTTATTTAAAGAAACACTTTTCACCAGCTGTCACTTTTTTATTTGTTCACAGTTGTCATTTTCTTTGTGTTCAGCTATTTAACTCCGTCTGCTCTTTCAATTTATTCTGAGCTCATAGAACGCGCTCTGAACATGCTCAGAGCGAAAAAAGAAACACAAAATTGGAGCTCTGAATGCTCTGAGCTAAAAAAGAAACACGATTTTTTTTGACAGTTCAGGCTCTGCTCTGAACTAAAAAGGAAAAAAGCCCTATAGTTCAACTTTAGACGTCACTCAACGCTAACACAAAAGTAGCTTTGTGAATTGTGTTTTCCGCTTAACTTTGACAGTTCCTTTCAAAATGCTAATGCTGTTTCATTTTTTCTTCTTAAGTGGAAGTGAGATAGATAGTTCAAATATGAAAAAAAAAATAGATTCTCTTAAATGCTCTCTCGATTCTCGAATATTGTACTCAGCGCAAGAGGAATAGGTGTGTTCGATTTGTTCAACTATTGGCCCTATGAATATTTAACAAGATTAATTTCTAATTTACTAGATTTGAAGATTTAATTTTGTATGGTAAATATTTAAGATTTGATGAGGATTAAGAGTAAATCTACTACGATTAGCGGTCGGTGAAAACGTAGTATAATCCTGAAGTACGTACTTAATGTCATTTTTTACTTGACTGCAGTAAAACCAATTTTTTTATTGTAATTCTAAGATTTTCTCGATATTTTATCGGCAATGTGCATTCATTGCATCTGCACAGTATCTACACCAAATTAAAGTCCCATCCTATCTTAACATAGGTGGGCGCATCTGCCAATTTTCGAGGAATATGATTGGAAAATGGTAGATCCAGTGCCCATTTACTTGTCTTATTTCAATTTTGTTGTTGTTGTTTCTAATGATGCGTGCTTACTGCGTGACACTTTCAACTTTCACAACCAGCGCAATATATTCTACCTTTGATTTGTGTACCTACTGTGAACGCATTTCATCTTAATTGTTTGTCCTTGACCCATGTTAATAGTAAATGCGAATTCTATTACAAAAGGAAACTGCAACCTTTTAAATTGGATCGTGGTTAAGCAGTATAAGCGAATTTATTAAGAGCAATTTTAAGTAATTCGTTTTTATAAATAAATCTTTGTTAATTGAAATTCGCGTTTGCTCAAATTAGGGTGACCAGATCTATACTCAATGAAAAGAAGACATCCGAAAAATCTCAAACGAAAATTAAAATTTTAAAAAATATTTTTTTTGATTTATTGGATCAAAAAAGAGACTATAGTGTGTTACATAACAAAAAAAAACAATACCAATAAAAAACAACTTCATAAAATCTATTAGTTATTTAACATGAAAATAACTTTAAATACAGTAAAACCTGCTTAAGACCCGCTTAAGCGGGGTTCGTTTAAGTGAAAAACCCGCTTAAGTGAAAGAAAGACTGTAACATTTTGCAGTTTCTCTTATGCGGGTTTAACTGTAATAACATTTTTAATATTAAAAAAAAATCTTTTTTTTCAAGAACTATTCAACTATTTTAGTTTTTATTGTAAAGGGTTTCCCAAAATTCACGCAAGGTGTTATCAATAAAAAAGACAGCTTGACAGCTGACAGTCAAGGTTTTTAAAATTGAGCGCTACACGAAAGAACAATGCGTTTGCCATATTAAGCAGCAGTTCGAAATAGTAATTAAGGTTTGTTCCTAAAAGTTTTCGGACAGCTGATCATCTGACATCTCTAATACGTGTCAGCTGATTTTCAGCGTCTAGTCCATAGAGTACCTATATTATCTAGAGAACCAACTCGTACCCCCCTTGCCTAAAACACCCTCAAATTTTATTTTAGCTCAATGAGAGAAAACTCTCTTAAATTCCCTGTCCGTGAATACGTGTGAATTGTTGATACACCAACAATTGGAGCCAGTAGCTCAAAAAGTTGAAAAATTGAAAAACACCCGATTTTCGGTCATTTAAATACTTATATCTTTGGATCCAATGGTCGGATTTTCAAAATTTAAAATTCAAATTAAAGCCAGAATACCGTTAAAAATTTCATACTGAAAAAATTTAATTAATTTTTGGAGAATAATTTTCATAGAGGCAAACGTAACGAAGAAGAGGAATACACAAGAAAAAAAATAAAAAAAGTTTGCTACTAAGAATATACTGGTTGGAGGGAGATAGTAATTCTAAAGACGGTGGAGTGTGTGCAACAAAACAATATAACCTTGGCAAATTGGGTTCGCATCGGGAAAAAATTAGCTATACGTATGTAGGTATGCACATTTGTGGTAGGTTTTTTTCATTCATAATTTGTTAAGGTGCCTTCATATGGTTAGTTTAGTTGGCTGATAGGTAACTTTATTCTAATAGTCGAATCGTTAAGATTGAGGTCTTAAAATTCAAGTTGAATACCTATCAGGCTACATATTTTTTACAAAATCATTTCAGGGTAACATGTATGTTTACAATACATATACAATATGTGTAAGATACAATAGATTATTAACTATAGTCAACAGCCTTAAAGATTGTAAAAAAGAAAAAGAATGGCTACCTTAATAGACGAAATTAATGATTAATGATAATTAATAATACATTGTATCTTACACATATTGTATTGTAAACATACTTTTATGTTACTCTGCAATGATTTTGTAAAAAAAATGTAGCCTGATATTCAACCTGAGTTTTAAGACTTCAACCTTAAGGGTGAGTTTGCCACGCATTGTAATGGTAATTTGATGAAATTTGGTTTTTAATGTAGGTAATAAATATACGCATATAAGTGTATCATTAAAGTTATATAAATATTATATTCAATACTTTTATGAGGAAAAGAAGTGATTTATTTTTTAAAAAACTCGAACTCAATTTTCAAAAATGTAGGGCGGCTATAGTGATTAACTTTTTATTTATTTTATTTGGTTTTATGAGAACATAAAACATGTTATAATGAATAGACCTTAAAAAAAAAAATTAATACTTGAAAAAAAAACTTGTGAAATGGTTGAAATTATATAACTTTGAATGAACATTTTTAAGTATAACTTTTATATTTTTTACTTTTTTTCAATGACATAAAAGAAAGATAATAGAATATGACTCCATGCATACAGTGATACCGTTTGAATTAATTTATTGTTTTTAAAGAAAAATGTCAATATTACCATTTTTTAACTTCAAAGTCATGCAATTTTTCAGTTTTAATTTTAATATTTCTGATGTTCATTCTCATAATTGGTCTATTAAATTATATAATGAATAGGCTTTACAAAAAAAAAATAATTTAATTTAAACATTAAAAATAGCAATTTAATATTTCCAGATGTGCAATGTTATTGTGAAGGAAGCAGAACCTTCACAAGTTTAAGTTATTTTTATTTTTTTTTTTTATATATTTTCTACTAGACTCAATTAAAAAAAAGTCATAACATTTATTAGTTTTTTTTTATATAAATTTTCTAAAAGAGGCCTTCTTTGCGTTTTTTAACAAAAAAAAACTGTTTCCACACGCACACAAAGAAGTTTGCAGTTCACAAGAAATCCACTGCACTATCAGCGCCAACTCTCTTTATTTTGTTCTTGTTTTTTTGTCATATAATATACTAGGTATGTATATCCATATGGTATAACTATGTAGTTTTTTCTTCTTTTCCCATTTTGCAGCAGAAACAGAAGATATCTATACATACATATCAAAAAAAAAACCTCTTGGAAGTGCATTGGTTTTTTCTTCAGTTGACAGTTCGGTGTTTGGATAGATAAATTGTTAGATAGATGATGGGTGGTGGAGGGTAGTCCAAGTGGAAAAAAAGTATATGGCACAAGCGCTCGCATATATTTTTCTCTGTTTTTTTCCGCTGGATAGGCGTGAGGTGAATGTGTCGTTGGAGAAGTTGTGTCTTGGTTTAATTTCAAGTAGGTATGTATAATGTATATAAGTCTTTCGCGGTGGTACATTATTATTAAATTTTATAGGGTAAACTTGGGTTTAAATAGGGTAAAGTCGGATTTCTATATTCTAAATGGGTTGAGATAAAATTATAACTTTTATGCAATTCATAGATTTTTTAATTATAAGGTGTGTCATGGGAGTTAAAAAAATTACAAAAAATTATTTTAAAACTTACCAACGTTTAAAACGGAAAATGTTCAATGAGGGTTCACTGATTTTTATAAGGCTCACTATTTTGAAAAGGAGATGAAAAAAAAAAATTAAGCGTGTAATACAAAATTTGTATTCAAGTCGTATTTTTAACGCACGCAATTTTTCAAAAACACTCATTTTTTTTACGTTTTTTTCACACTTTTTATTTTTTATCTTTTTAATGCGGGTAGATAGAAATATGAAATTTTACGATCTTATAGAGATTATGGTTTTACATGATTTTGGTGAAAATTGGATTTCTTAAATATCATTCAAAAAATTTATACAAGTATAAAAAATTTAAAAAAATATAAAAAAAACCTTTTTTACGGTTATCTGACAATATCGTTTTCATTAATTGTCGTAGAAGATTGAAATTTTCACAGCTAATGGAATCTATTGATTAAAATTTTATTTCATTTTTTTTTACCACTAACGGGATTATAAAAGTAGTTTTACATATAAATTTATTACTCATCAGTACATGCACGCATGAGTTTCATTTTTCTTTAGTCCGCATGGCAATATGATAAAAGTTAATTTGATATCTCATTTCTTAATCTACATACTATAGAACCATCACAATTTTAATTTTAATTCAATCAAAAAATCGATTAAATTTATTCGAAATTACCTCATTTGTTCATTGCCAACCACCACCGACCAGTGGCAGATTACCCGTTATTTTATCAAAATCAGAAAATCCAAATGATATTATAAGGGTAAATTCAACAAGTGCGGCGGGAGGGGGATTTAATAGCCAAACCACAACCACGCGTTGGCTCTTGACATATTGAATAGAAACAATGGGCTCTTATGAAGCAATCTGAAATGTTACCTCAGGCTTCGCGTTCGCTTTAGATCGTAAATATCGTAAGCCGGAGCGCCACGCCCGAATAGATCTATTTTCTATTTTGGTGGCGCTTTGACAGCTCAGCTCACAACAATCATTTTTTTTTCTTTTGCTATTTTATTTCTTTCGGATGTGAAAGTTTTTATTAAAATAAAAATACAAAAATACGTTATTTAAATAAAACCATTGGAATATATTTGTGTGAGTGACTCAAATAAGTGTTAAATGCAACAATTGCTGTATTAAAAAATTAAATTATCCCTATGTTTGTACGTGTGGTTTTATAAGTTGTGGTTCAACATACAGATTGTATTATGGATTCTTGGAAATTAATTCGCTTATTTTATTATTCCTGTATACACATAAACCTATGTAGATACGATTTTATTAATTGGATAAAATAAAAACCATTCAAATAAATCAAATTTAAAGTGAAATCTGTGTGTTTTATTTATTTCATTCTAAAATACCTACAAACAAACAATTGTTTTGATGCTCAACAGCTGTTTTGGAATTTGGAAGTACCTAGTACCCACAGTACACATATTAAAGGTAATATATTGCGCAGGTTGTCAAAGTTGGAAATGTCAAAAAATTAAAAATGGCTGTTCGAGTGCCCACAGGAACTCAACGCGCATCATTAGAAACAACAACAAAATATTGAAATTAGACAAGGAAAGGGGCACTGAATCCACCATTTTACCACCATAATACCTCGATTTGACAGATGCGCAGAACTGAACAAAAATGAAAACGCTAATGATATTACCTTTAATATGTGTACTGTGCCTAGTACCTACCCTTGTTTGGCTGGACTTGTTTGATTTAGGCAATTTTTGTGTTCCGGAGAATAAATTTTCTCTGCTTTTTGGACCTGTAATGCCGTATTCTCACTGGTCTTATTTTGTATGTTAGGAAAAACAACACAAGATCCGACTTTTACGGGTAGATAACTGTTTTAATTTGCAAATGGCGCCAGTAGTATAAAGAAACAGATATGAGTACATACAAATAAGACAAACAAATGGAAAAAAGAGATAGGTATATAACAACGTTGTTACTGCGATCGTTGTTTTAGATGATTCAAAGAGAGTTGAATATATTTTTTTGAGTGAAGTGTTCACAGGCAGTGGCATTTCATTCCGTTTTGTGAATTTTTCAATAGGAAAAGAAAGGAAAAAATTAAATGTGTGTAGGTAATTGTTTTGAGACTTTTACCTAACAGCGTTGGTAGCGTTTTTCGATAGTTTTCTTCAATAATGAAATTTGTTCGAAATGTCAAACAAAATCTAGTTTATGCGTGGTGTGAACGGATTTCGTGATCTTGTCGAAATCCGAGATTTAGTGAAAACCATATAATGGTAGATTTACATTCATCTTCATGCGAGTACTGCAAAAAAAAAAGGATGTAAGATTAAAATTTACATTAGGGGTATTCCCGATCCGATGCAAGTTGGTCTTGCATCATTGCAAAAGTGTATAGCAAAAGTGGGTATAGCAATTTTACACTTTTGCATTTTTGCAATGATACAAGACCAGTTGCATCGGATCGGGAATACCCCTATTAATTGTTGAATAGAGAGAAAGGACCAACATATTCATCTTCGAAAATTGAAACATCTCGTATGAGTTTTGTTCTATTTTTCAACGTTTCTTGGCCAACTTAATCGATGCGAGAGTTACAAATTGTATAGACATTGTATTTGAACTGGAAAAATAAAATACAACTAGTAATAATAATAATAGTAATAATTAATTATTTTTCACATCCCGATTGTATTGCCACCTTTTTCACATCCCGATTGTATTGCCACCTTATTCGCTCGTTCATATACCTAATACATATTCTCATTTCTAATATATCCAAAAGACAAAACAACGATAGTAAAAAAAAAACTATACACAAAATTTCACCCACCGCCGCGCCGCCGCCCGCCGTCGTCGTCGGTCAGTCACAGTAGGTTTTTTCTGCACATAAATATAATCCTTGTGTGCGCTTGTGCAACTCTGTCTGCTATGAATTGCATAGCAATTTTGAATTTTATAGATAAGGGTTGGGGCTACAATATTGTAGAACATAATTTTTTGAAATTCGTAAAATTTTCATCAACTTTTGCATTTTTAATACAGGAAATTGAATTGATGACCTCTTTACCTCTTTTCGTATAGAACGCTTCCCCCCTCCGCAATACAGAATTATAGCTTAACATTTACTGATTATTTTAATATCTTAATCTTGAAGATCAGACAATTAGAACAGAAGTTATGAATTATTTAATCCATCAATATCATTTGGATTTTCTGATTTTGATAAAATAACGGGTAATCTGCCACTGGTCGGTGGTGGTTGGCAATGAACAAATGAGGTAATTTCGAATAAATTTAATCGATTTTTTGATTGAATTAAAATTAAAATTGTGATGGTTCCATATTATGTAGATTAAGAAATGAGATATCAAATTAATTGTTATCATATTGCCATGCGGAATAAAGAAAAATGAAACTAATGCGTGCATGTACTGATGAGTAATAAGCTTATATGTAAAACTACTTTTATAATCCCGTTAGTAGTAAAAAAAATGAAATAAAATAAAAATAAAATTTTAATCAATAGATTCTATTAGCTCCCATGACACACCTTATAATTAAAAAATCTATGAATTTCATAAAAAATTATAATTTTATCTCAACCCATTTAGAATATAGAAATCCGACTTTTCCCTATTTAAACCTAAGTTTACCCTATTAAATTTAATAATAATGTACCACCGCGAAAGACTTATGGCCAAACCACAACCACGCTTCGGGCGCTCGGGCTTTTGACAGGCTTTTCACCGACTTTACGATATGTTACGATATCATGTGTCATAAAGCGCGACCTTAAGAATTTACAAAACGAAATGTAGCTTCAAACCTCGGGCGTTGAGATAAGAGAGAATAAAAGTTCTGTTTCCTTAAAATAACACTGCGCAGATTCTTCGCAGATAATAATGAACTAAAAAATGTCCCTGTTTTTATGGTTTCAATTAGGTACTAATAACAATTTAAATAAAAAGCTTTGCTAATGAAAATATTTATTAATGTCGATGTTTTCTTTTTGATTTCAATGAAATATGAAACAACCGTCTTGACATTGACACAATGCTAGTTTACGAAAAACCTTTCTTCAAGCATATTGAACTTTGACAAGTAATTCGAAGAGTGACTTTGTATTTGCAATCGGGATGTGAAAAAATAATTAATTATTATTACTATTATTATTATTATCACTAGTTGTAATTTATGTTCCCAGATCAAATCCAGTGCCTATACAATTTTTAACTCTCGCATCGATTAAATTGGTCAAGAAACGTTTAAAAATGGAACAAAACTCATACTAGATGTTTCAATTTTCGAAGATGAACATTTAACAAATGTAAATTTTAATCTTACATGCTTTTTTTTGCAGTACTCGCATGAAGATGAATGTAAATCCACCATTATATGGTTTTCACAAAATCTTGGATTTCGGCAACAAGATCACGTAATCCGTTCACACCACACATAAATTAGATTTTGTTTGACATTTCGAACAAATTTCACTATTGAAGAAAACTATCGAAAAATATATGCATTGTAGTTAGGTAAAAGTCCCAAAACAATTACCTACACATATTTAATTTTCTTTTCCTGTTGAAAAATTCACAAAACGGAATGAAATGCCTCTGCCTGTGAACACTTCACTCAAAACTGTAATATGAAGAGATAAAACAACGATCCCAGTGACAACGTTGTTATATACCTATCTCTTTTTTCAATTTGTTTGTTTTATTTGTATGTACTCGTATCTGTTTCTTTACACTCCTGCGCCATTTTGCAAATTTGAACAGTCATCTACCCGTAAAAGTCGGATCTTGTGTTGTTTTTCCTAGCACTCAAAATAAGACAAGTGAGAATTCGGCATTATAGGTACGAAAACCAGAGAAAATTCACTCTCCGGAACCAGACAAAAATTGCCTAAATCAAACAAGTCCAACCAAACAAAGGTACTTCCAAAACAGCTGTTGAGCATTAAATTTTTTTTGTTGGAATTTTAGAGTGAAATAAATAAAACACAAGCAGATTTCACTTTAAATATGATTTATTTGTTATATTTTTATTGTATCCAATTAATAAAATCTTATCTACAAAGGTGTGTGTATCTACTGGAATAATAAAAACATGCAAATTAATTTCCAAGAATCCATAATATTCAATTGAATCTGGATCTTGAACCACAATTTAACAAGAAGATCAGACAATTAGAACAGAAGTTATGAATTATTTAATCCATCAATATCATTTGGATTTTCTGATTTTGATAAAATAACGGGTAATCTGCCACTGGTCGGTGGTGGTTGGCAATGAACAAATGAG
This sequence comes from Epistrophe grossulariae, assembly GCA_929447395.1. Classification (NCBI taxonomy): domain Eukaryota; kingdom Metazoa; phylum Arthropoda; class Insecta; order Diptera; family Syrphidae; genus Epistrophe; species Epistrophe grossulariae. Next base: position 51,422,631 of record OV839569.1, read on the forward strand.
GTAATTTCGAATAAATTTAATCGATTTTTTGATTGAATTAAAATTAAAATTGTGATGGTTCCATATTATGTAGATTAAGAAATGAGATATCAAATTAATTGTTATCATATTGCCATGCGGACTAAAGAAAAATGAAACTAATGCGCGCATGTACTGATGAGTAATAAGCTTATATGTAAAACTACTTTTATAATCCCGTTAGTAGTAAAAAAAATGAAATAAAATAAAATTTTAATCAATAGATTCTATTAGCTCCCATGACACACCTTATAATTAAAAAAATCTATGAATTTCATAAAAAATTATAATTTTATCTCAACCCATTTAGAATATAGAAATCCGACTTTACCCTATTTAAACCTAACTTTACCCTATTAAATTTAATAATAATGTACCACAGCGAAAGACTTATGGCCAAACCACAACCACGCTTCGGGCGCTCGGGCTTTTGACAGGCTTTTCACCGACTTTACGATATGTTACGATATCATGTGTCATAAAGCGCGACCTTAAGAATTTACAAAACGAAATGTAGCTTCAAACCTCGGGCGTTGAGATAAGAGAGAATAAAAGTTCTGTTTCCTTAAAATAACACTGCGCAGATTCTTCGCAGATAATAAGGAACTAAAAAATGTCCCTGTTTTTATGGTTTCAATTAGGTACTAATAACAATTTAAATAAAAAGCTTTGCTAATGAAAGTATTTATTAATGTCGATGTTTTCTTTTTGATTTCAATGAAATATGAAACAACCGTCTTGACATTGACACAATGCTAGTTTACGAAAAACCTTTCTTCAAGCATATTGAACTTTGACAAGTAATTCGAAGAATGACTTTGTATTTGCAATCGGGATGTGAAAAAATAATTAATTATTATTACTATTATTATTATTATCACTAGTTGTAATTTATGTTCCCAGATCAAATCCAGTGCCTATACAATTTTTAACTCTCGCATCGATTAAATTGGTCAAGAAACGTTTTAAAATGGAACAAAACTCATACTAGATGTTTCAATTTTCGAAGATGAACATTTAACAAATGTAAATTTTAATCTTACATGCTTTTTTTTGCAGTACTCGCATGAAGATGAATGTAAATCCACCATTATATGGTCTTCACAAAATCTTGGATTTCGGCAAAAAGATCACGTAATCCGTTCACACCACACATAAATTAGATTTTGTTTGACATTTCGAATAAATTTCACTATTGAAGAAAACTATCGAAAAATATATGCATTGTAGTTAGGTAAAAGTCCCAAAACAATTACCTACACATATTTAATTTTCTTTTCCTGTTGAAAAATTCACAAAACGGAATGAAATGCCTCTGCCTGTGAACACTTCACTCAAAACTGTAATATGAAGAGATAAAACAACGATCCCAGTGACAACGTTGTTATATACCTATCTCTTTTTTCAATTTGTTTGTTTTATTTGTATGTACTAGTATCTGTTTCTTTACACTCCTGCGCCATTTTGCAAATTTGAACAGTCATCTACCCGTAAAAGCCGGATCTTGTGTTGTTTTTCCTAGCACTCAAAATAAGACAAGTGAGAATTCGGCATTATAGGTACGAAAACCAGAGAAAATTCACTCTCCGGAACCAGACAAAAATTGCCTAAATCAAACAAGTCCAACCAAACAAAGGTACTTCCAAAACAGCTGTTGAGCATTAAATTTTTTTTTTGTTGGAATTTTAGAGTGAAATCAATAAAACACAAGCAGATTTCACTTTAAATATGATTTATTTGTTATATTTTTACTGTATCCAATTAATAAAATCTTATCTACAAAGGTGTGTGTATCTACTGGAATAATAAAAACATGCAAATTAATTTCCAAGAATCCATAATATTCAATTGAATCTGGATCTTGAACCACAATTTAACAAACCACACGTACATAGGAATAATTTTATTTTTAATACAGCAATTATTGCATTTAACACTTATTTTAGTCACTCACACACAAATATTCCAATGGTTTTACTGAAATAACATATTTTTGTATTTTTATTTTAATAAAAACTTTCACATCCAAAAGAAATGGAATAGCAAATTAAAAAAACATTGATTGTTGTTTGTTGAGCTGTCAAAGCGCGACCAGAATAGAAAATAGATCTATTCGGGCGTTGCGCTCCGGCTTACGATATTTACGATCTAAAGCGAACGCGAAGCGTGAGGTAACACTTCAGATTGCTGCATAAGACCCCATTGTTTCTATTCAATATCTCAAAGTCAGAGCGACCTTACGCTTGGTTGTGGTTTGGCTATTATATACATTATACATACCTACTTGAAATTAAACCAAGACACAACTTCTCCAACGACACATTCACATCATCTCTATCCAGCGGAAAAAAAATCGTATGTTCCACCCTTTTTATATTTCTCCCTGAGATCGCAAAAAAAATGAAAAATGAAAACATGCACCTGACATAAGTCAACAAATAAACAAAGAAATGTGACAGCGCATGTGCTATAGACTTGACCACGATGAATGACCTCCCACCCTCGCTTTAAAATTTTTCTGAGCAACCCTGACACATGAACCTACAAAAAAATATTTATCCAAATCACAAATGCGAGATGAGAAAACAAAGGAGAAAATAAACTATATCAGCCAACACACAAACAGAACAGAGAAAAATATATGCGAGCGCATGTGCCATATACTTTTTTTTCCACTTGGACTACCCTCCACCACCCATCATCTATCTAACAATTTATCTATCCAAACACCGAACTGTCAACTGTAGAAAAAACCAATGCACTTCCAAGAGGTTTTTTTTTTGATATGTATGTATAGATATCTTCTGTTTCTGCTGCAAAATGGGAAAAGAAGAAAAAACTACATAGTTATACCATATGGATATACGTACCTAGTATATTAGTCCCCTATTACACGATGATTCTTTGCGTCTGACTCTTTTTTCGAATTTCTCTTTGAAAATCATCCTGTGAGTCGCACGCTATTACACGATGATTCTTTGCGCCTGACGCTTTTTCGAATTTCCCTTTGAAAATCATCAAAATAAAGTTATATAAAAAGAAACGTCAAAAAGAGTCTCGGAAATCTTGGCCCACGACTCACAGGGCAACTGGTCTTCCGTTTCATCTTTTTTCTCTTTCGCACTCGTTATGTTCGAAAAGAGTCAGACGCAAAGAATCATCGTGTAATAGGGGACTTATATGACAAAAAAACAAGAACAAAATAAAGAGAGTTGGCGCTGATAGTGCAGTGGATTTCTTGTGAACTGCAAACTTCTTTGTGTGCGTGTGGAAACAGTTTTTTGTTAAAAAACTCAAAGAAGGCCTCTTTTAGAAAATTTATATAAAAAAAACTAATAAATGTTATGACTTTTTTTTAATTGAGTCTAGTAGAAAATATATAAAAAAAAATAATAAAAATAACTTAAACTTGTGAAGGTTCTGTTTCCTTCACAATAACATTGCACATCTGGAAATATTAAATTGCTATTTTTAATGTTTAAATTAAATTATTTTTTTTTTGTGAAGCCTATTCATTATATAATTTAATAGACCAATTATGAGAATGAACATCAGAAATATTAAAATTAAAACTGAAAAATTGCATGACTTTGAAGTTAAAAAATGGTAATATTGAAATATTTCTATTAAAACACCCTGTTAAACAAAATATAAATTAATTCAAACGGTATCACTGTATGCATGGAGTCATATTATATTATCTTTCTTTTATGTCATTGAAAAAAAGTAAAAAATATAAAAGTTATACTTAAAAATGTTCATTCAAAGTTATATAATTTCAACCATTTCACAAGAGTTTTTTTTTTCAAGTATAAATTTTTTTTTTGTTTTAAAGGTCTATTCATTATAACATGTTTTATGTTCTCATAAAACCAACTAAAATAAATAAAAAGTGAATGACTATAGCCGACCTACATTTTTGAAAATTGAGTTCGAGTTTTTAAAAAAATAAATCACTTCTTTTCCTCATAAAAGTATTGAATATAATATTTATATAACTTTAATGATACACTTATATGCGTATATTTATTACCTAAATAAAAAACCAAATTTCAACAAATTACCTTCACAAATAACAAAATTTTGTAACAATTAGTCCGCGCACTACCATTGAAATGCGAGGCAAACTCACCCTTAAGTATTTAGGTAAAAATATTAAATATTATTATTATATATTATAATATAATCTATTAATTGTGTCCATTTATGCTTGAGATTCTTATACGATTGTATTTTTGAATAAATAAAAGGTTTTATTTAAAAATTATTTCATTGTCATTCCTATCTTCATGGCGTTGACACTTACTGCTTACATTAAGTGGGAATACTTCCCAGCTAACAGCCGAATATTGTCCACCTTTAAACATGGATGAAGAATATGTTTGTGGGTTAATTGATTTCCAAACATACAACTCCATACCAAATGTTGACGAGCGAAACAATATATATCATATAGGAGATCATGAAATTGAAATACCTGTAGGATCGTACGAAATAGATGACATTGATTCATATATTGCCTATGAAATATTATTACGAAATTCCACCACTTCTGTTAGTATAAGAGCAAATAATAATTTATTAAAAACAACAGTGGAAAGTAATGTGGAAATATATTTTGATAGGCCTAGAACTATCGGGAAATTACTGGGTTTTACTAAACGAGTGCTTAAACCGGGTGTATCACATTTTTCAGATTTACCTGTTGATATAAACAAAGTAAATGTAATACGAATCGAATGTAATATCATTGTTGGTTCGTATTTAAACAATAATCCAGTGCATACAATTCACGAATTTTCACCAGAAGCTGCGGCAGGGTATAAAATCATAGAAGTTCCAAAAAATATTATCTATTTACCAGTGAATGTCAAACGTGTAACTTCTCTAACGTTAAAGTTCGTTCGCCATTCCGTATGATATGTACAGCAAATTTCAGCAATCCTATTACAAAAAAAAAATCACAGCCACTTTTAACTAGGCAAGAATTTAAGGATATCGCTCCAGTCGCAGTAATTGATTGTTCTTGTCAAAACGAAACAATTAAAACGGGACCTATTGACGTAAAAATTACACTTAAGACTTCAACTCGTATTCCTCCATCAACATCAATGTATTGCTTAATTTTACATGATCGTATAATTGAATATAATGCATTAACTGGAGAAATTCACAAAGTCCTTTAATTACATGCCACCATAATTTAAAACTATCATTTTGAAAAGTAATTAAGGTATTAGCACATCACAAAAAGGATAACAGCTTTATTGAAGACTTTCAAGGCTTCAAAGGTTTAAACAATGAGTTTAAGGGAATACATTAAGGGGACAGCAGCCAAAAGTGCATTTCGACTTAAAGAAATGGACTCTTGGAAGCACAGCACTTATGGTCATGGGTCTATCTTGAAAAGATATGACGATCTTGATGTGACTACTGACTACGTACCACCCGTTATAGATTTTAGGAAAAGCTTCTCTACTTTAATACCCGAAAGGCATGGTTGGGAACCCAACTCACTACTCGGTGAACAGGGTATACCTCTCTACACTGATGGGTCAAAAATGGAAGAAGGAACAGGAGCTGGAGTGTTTAGTGAAGCTCTTAATATTAGAGAATCATATAAACTACCAGATGAATGTAGTGTCCTTCAGGCTGAGATTTATGCTATTGAAAAGGCAGCCGAATTAGTTCACAGGAAGAAACTGAGCTCCTCAGAGATCACATTCTTCGTGGACAGCCAAGCTGCTATCAAAGCGATAGCCAGTGAGACTATAAGATCCAAGGCAGTTGCAAAATGTCGAAATACACTGAACAATATTTGTTACTCCAACCAAGTCAAACTCTGCTGGGTCCCTGGACATAGCAATATAGAAGGGAACGACAAAGCAGATGCACTGGCAAGGGAAGGGTCAATGTCAAATAGAGTCAGTCGTAGCCAATCAGACACGAGACCGGACGTTCCTATTGGCGTGATCAAAAGGAAGATAGACCTAATAACGAAAGAGAAAATCAACAACTCCTGGATATCCAGGAACGATTGTTACATCTCTAGAAGTTTATGGCCTCTAATCAACGAAAAAGAAACTCAGTATATTCTATCGCTGAGTAAAAAGAATATTAGAACCCTGATAGGTGTACTAACGGGACACTGTGCCATTGGCACAATGGCCACTAGATTTGGTGTATACGCACCCGATTTCTGTAGGAGCTGTCAGGATGTTGAGGAAATAGAAACCATTAAGCACCTGCTCTGCGACTGCCCCAACCTCCAAACAAATCGCCTCCGTTACCTTGGGAGCAGATTTGTTGGAGAACTGGACGATCTAGCGCAGGTCTCAATGGCAAACATGAGGAAATATATTGATAGTACGGGCTGGTTCGTAAATGACCCAGTCTATGTGAACCATTAGTTTAGTTGTTATCTCTGTTATAGGGGATCACAATGGACCAACAGGCCCCCGTGTACGCACAGCCTCAGGGCTGGGCACGCCCCTCCTAACCTAACCTAACAATGAGTTCATCTTGAAGGAGATAGCTGTATTCTATGATGGACATAATCATCATTCCATTGTTTCACTTCCATATGACTTTAGTTTACTACCCGCTACACTTAAAAAACAAACTCATTGGTTATTTCTTAACCATCACGGATTAACATGGGATAGAGGGTTTACTGATTTTCATCAAGTAAAGACATTTCTTCGAGAAAAAATTAAAATTGGAGCTGTTTATGTCAAAGGGGCTGAAAAAACTCAGTGGTTAAAAAAATTACTTAATAATGATAACGTAGAAGTAATTAACCTTGAAGAAGTCTACAAAACTTGCCCCAATTTAAAAGAACTCAAACGAATTTATTCTGATGGGCAGGGGATCATGAAATGTGTGTACAATGGAAAGTGCTGTGCACTTCAAAATGTTCATCTTTCAAATAAGTTTATAAGTGAATCGAAGCATAAATAAATTTTTGTTTTAAGCCGAGTATACAGTTCTTTTGAACAAAAAAAAAACATAAGTGGTAAGAATTTTTTTTTTCGGAAGAAAAAAAATCTGAGTTGAAATAAAAAATTTGTATTCGTTGTCCTCTTTTTTTCCACAAAACAATGTCACCAACATTGTTTTGCGCGAAAATTTTTATCAACAGGTTTGGTTCACAGTTCGATAATAAAATTTTAAACGTCAAAAATTTTTGTTTGCGATAAAATCAATCCCATAAGAAGTACATGTATTTTTTTTTCGAGGAGGAACTGTATACTAGGCTTTAATCAGAAATAAAACCAAACAATTTCTTACATTATTTTTTTTATTTTGTAATTTTTTTTTAAAAGTTTTTAATAAAAGAAAACATTTGTTGCATAGCTAGTTTTTTTTTCTGTTATAGGGTAGAAGAATTTGTTGAGTCGTGGCGTTGTCTTTTGAATCCATACGGAACATAACTGTGATCGTCGAGGAAACGACGTTTTTCTGCTTTCGGATTGTAAGTTTTTGTTTCTGTTACAGAAATTACTTGATGTTCCCGCGTTCGTCGAATGCTATTGTGTTTTTAAGTAGTATACTTTCATTATCCTGAGAAAAATGATTTAGTACAGCTTGTTTAATAGTATCAAAATTAACTTTTTGGGATGAATTGTAATTAAGAAATATACCCTTTACTTTACAGACAATGGGTTCAGTTTTATCTTTTGTACTAAAGACTTTAAAGGCATAGTTTTTGGGGCCTCCACTTACATAAACTCCGACTTACATAAACAACAGATTCAGTGTCGTAATACAGAACTCTTCCTTCTAATTTTTCTAAATAACTGTATAACTTAAGACGAGCAAGTGTAGTTGTATAAGCAGCAACACAAACGTTAACCGTTGATAGAGGTTCCATTGCCTCTTCTTTTACTTCATAATTAATCACTACGTTTTCTTCATTTATAGGTACAATATGCAAAACATCTACTGAAGGATGTGTAAGCAATAGATTTAGATTAGATTAGATAAAGATTTATTGCAATTTTTCTTGTTTAAGTTACAAATTTATATTACAAAATCAAATAGCATGGCTTCGCCGTCTGCCTGATTAACATAAAGTAAGTGTAAGCAATAGAAACAAATCTGCAGGGTCGTTTAAAATACAAGTTTGTTGTTGGTTTTCACGCTGTCCAAATTTTCCCCAAAACGAGTTTTAAATTAACTTTGATAATGATCTCTTTCCTGAATTGTTACAAATTTCTGATACTTCCAATTTAATGTTTTCTTTATCGAGAAAAGCAGTGATGTATTTTTTTTTTTCTTGTGAAGATATACATTTACTTGGCCACCCTGATGCTTCTTGTTTCATCTTTAAAAATTTATTCATCATCGAAGTGAAAAGACCTTCAAATTTTGTATTCGGATTGTATTGAATTACTTCGTATTCCCATATTTCGTAAACATGGATTAACTTGTAGCCTTTTTCAATTGCTTTCAAAACCTCATCAATTACCCAGGTTCCAAGTAGCGATCTTTGCTCATCAGAGTGAGTGCAAAATTTATTTTGGGTTTTTTCGCTACTACAACTTCGACATAGAGAAAACAAGCTTATTATTTTGTTTCATTGGTAGGACTGGATGCAATAGATGTTCCGGTGGTAGAATTTTACATTTAACAAGACCGTTCATATGTTCCAATTTTAAGTCAGAGCAATTGATGTGAACTTTTGGATGTCCGATAGGGAATTTTCCATTTTTTGCATTTATAATAATTAAATGAATTTCCTGTTCGACCACCATAGAAAGCATGGCGCGGATTTAACGGAGAGTTAAGTATTAAAACATGTGTATTTAAAAAAATTAAATCTTCTTTATTGAATGAGTGCAAATGTCTCTGAAACTCACAAGACCACATTTCAATGACCTCGTAATTGAATTTTCTTAGACGCTCTGATGGGGCCTGTGTTCTCTCGTATCTACGATTTAATGTATCATTGGGGTCTTCGAAGAGAGGATTATCACGTTTATGTTTTAAACAGAGAGGGTGGCCGTGATAGTAGCAACCATGGTATTCAAAGATTTGTCTGGTTTCTTCACAAAATCCATCAACTCTTACACCATTTATAACTGCTTCCCTTCCTTTTGATGCATTCCTTATGTCAATTTTACATTTCTTTTCCTCCCAAATCAGCCATTTTATTGCTTCAGTTGATTGATTATCCACACATCTGTACCCATTTTTAGGAATTAAGCCAATAGTGTTTGGAAGAAGAAAGTTTCGCCTTAACACAAGATTACATGCTGATGCTATAGTTGTTGCTTCCAAAAATGGTTCAACATTACTTTGATTGAGAAACAATGTTCTAAATGTCAAACACGCCTCGGTCAAAATTTCAACATCGCTTATGCAATATTCCACAAGTTCACGCTGCATGTCAAAATAATTGTTTTGATGTTCGGCATACCATTTCAAAAAGACATTTCGATTTTCTACTCTCATTGTATCGGGGGAGTAATATTCCATTGCGGGGAGTTTTCCAGGGCACTCATTCCGTAACTCGATTATCGCCAGACGACATCGTTTAAACGATAGTCTTGCTTCACGTAACATTAAAAATGACTATCGTCTGGACGATCTCGTTTGGGTGATTTAATATTTGCTTCACGTAAGACAATAATCGTCAAATCGCTATCGTCAAAACGTTGACGTTTGGGCGACAGCTAAATAGGTATCGTCTTGTAAAGTTTTGGTGTTTTTAGAAGCGATTAATATTTTTCTCGTGATTTTTTTAACAATTTGAAACTAAACGACTTAAATGATTACGGTATTCAATTCTGCAAAAAAGCTTTCCAACAAATTGCATTTAAAAACCTTACTTTAAAAAAATGTTACGGCGTTATAATTTATTGGTGTTGGAAAATGAAAATGAAAATGAAAAAAAATTACGAGCAATAAGAATGCGAAGGCAACTAAGGGACAAGTCGGATCCTTTCGCTCTACCAAAACATATGTAAGTATTTATAATTATTATAGTAAAAATAACCACTTAATTCGTGAATCTTATTCTACCGCAGCTTTGTTCAACGTTTCCGTCTTTCCAAAGAAGCATTTAAATTGGTGCTGGATACAGCAAATTTGACAAGCGGTTGCCGGTCAACATATATCCCTCCTATATTAAGACTTGCTGCTACTCTTGAAGTTTTGGGTGGAGGAGGGTATCAGTGGTTGACTGGTAACGATTTTGGAGTTGCTCTAGCCCAAAGTACGTTATCAAAAATTGTTGCGAATATCAGCTGCGTTTTGGAAGCACAGTTATGTCCTTCGTGGATAAAATGGGGAGCTTACGGCGAAGACGAAACGGCAGAAATAAAAAGATGGTTTTATAGAAAGTTTTCTATACCAGGAAGTAAGTTTAACTCATACATATAAATACAATTATGTCATAAATTATGATTCTCTCTTTACTTTACTATTAAGTTGTTGGCTGCATAGACGGCACTCACATTTTCTTACAAAGACCACGGGAAAATGAACAAATATTTTTCAATAGGAAGGGTAAACACAGTCTGAATGTAATGGTTGTAAGTAACTAAGTTTGAAAACACAACATAATATGATTATGAATATATTAATTTTTTTCTGAAGATATGTGATCATAAAATGAGAATTATGGCAATCAACGCTAAATACGCTGGATCTGCACATGACTCCCTAGTATGGAAACATTCCAATGAAAGGGCATTTTTTGCAAACACATTCAATGAACGCGGCCATAATTGTTGGCTTTTAGGTAAATATGTGACCTTGGACTAAACCAAGACAAGTCATATTTCTATAAAATACATTTAAAAAATTATTTCAGGTGATAGTGGGTACCCACTAGAACCATGGCTGCTTTCACCATATAGGAGCTCAACTGACCTAATGAAAACAAGGTTCAACGAAGTCCACGCAAAAGCAAGGAATATAGTGGAAAGGTGTATAGGTGTGTATAAAGGTAAATATATCTTATAATTACCTATATATTATGGTACAAAACTATATTAATATTATCCCTAGGTCGATGGCGAATTCTTCTTGAAGAAAGAAAAAGCAGTTACGATCCATCTAAAATTGCTATTTTTGCAAATGTTTGCGCTGCATTGCATAATATATGCATTCATCATAATGTTGAAAATGATTTGCCGACATTAGAAGATGAAGATTTTCCAATTAGCACATTCAACGAATCAGAAGTATTAATTGGAAACAATAGAATCAAACAAATAGCATCGAAAATAAGAGATGACATTAAAAATTCAATTTTAAATTAATTACTTTTATTAAACATAAAACTTATACAAATAATTAATAAACAAACAAAAAAACAAAAAAATTACTTCATACATAACTTCAAATAAATAGTTTTAAAAAGTCTTATAGAAAAAAACAAACAAATATCACATTTAGATTCATCAATGTTTTAATTTTTACTTTCGAAGCTCTTGTTGAGCAATTTCATTCCGTCTTTCAAGACAGGCAATAACCTTCGAATGAAAAATTGAGTCTTGCTCATTGCGCTCCTTTAAATAGTTTATGATATTATTTTGAAATTTAGTATCATTTTTTAGTTGTGCTTTTATTAGGTCTTGAATGTTTGGTTCATTTTCCTTTAATCGTTTTGGAGTGGCAGCAATTGAGGGAGTTGAATTCCTGAATTTAAATTAATGAAATTATTAACACAAACTTGCAATACTTTAAAGACAATTTGAAGCTTTACCTTTTTCGGGACTCTGCTGTTTTATCTCCCTGTGAATACTTTTGAGGACTCTCAACAATTCCCCTTAAAACACTCTCCAAGTCATCCACCTCAATTTCATTTTTTGTTGAAGGAGGAGCACCAAAGACATTGGAGGAACTTCCAGAGACCGCAGATCGGATTGATGTCATTTGGATAACCTTTTCCTCATCCTCAGTAATGAATATTTCTTCATGTGGCCCACCACCGGTTTTTTTCAGTGAAAGAACATTTTGGCTACACTTTTTTTTGGCCCGGTATTTGTAGTCTGTCCATACCTAAAGATAAAACGCAACGTAAGTTATTTTAACAAAGAAAAATTTATATAAATTCATTACCTTTCTCCAGGCAGTAACACTTTTAGTTGGCAGGCCGTCGGCATTTAAAAGTGTACCCAAATCCCCCCACATTTGGTTGATGATATTTTTTCCCTGAGCTGTATTTGGTTTGTATCCCTTGGCCAGTTCTGGATGTTCTTCCATAAAATTTATAAGTGTCCTCATTTGTTTTGGTGTTACTGACCTATAAATTATATTTTGTATCCATTAATAAATAGTTTTTCTCAAAAAATTAAAGATAAATACTTACATTGTAAATTTTTAATGAAACCACAGTGAACATCACAACACAACACCAGAACCAAAGATAGTCAATTATAAAGATGCGAAATCTCGGCTGTCAAACCGTTTTGCCTACAAAAATTTAAAACACGCACACATAGAAATTTTCATGATTATACCTCCTTGTCGCACTCATTACGTTTGTGGTTTCATCTCAAATGATCATTCATCGACACTAAATGAAAACGCACACACTCATGGACATGAAACTAAAACACAAATACAATAATGTTAAATAAAATGTTTTTGGAGGGTGAAAACACTTGAAGGTTTGGCATCTTTATTATTGAGTTTCTTTAAACAAAATAAAAACAACAACAAAATGTCATTTTTGATAGAGAAGATGACATTTCACTACAGTTTGAGAAATTCTGAAAGATTCCATACGCTTTCAAACATAAAACGATAGACGATACGATAGAGGATGAGTTACGTGAAGCAAATTGAGGACGATCACGTTATCTATTATCACTTGAATGATAATCGAATTAAAAGTTACGGAATGACTGCCCAGTACAAAAAAGGGTTTGCAGCCTTTACTGCGAGTATATTTTGTCATAGAAAAATCATTTCTATGAAAAATTAGTATATTTTCATGCTTTAAAAATGTCACTGCACTAATATTTGGCCCTCTTGAACCCATTCCTCGCCACTGACTGAGTGAGTGAGTGAAAACAGCTTTTTAAATTATCTATTCCCGTAACTTTCTTTCATGTTTTATGGTTTTTTTTGGTCATCATCCACATAGTTTAGTTGAAGGTAGTATTTATTTATTTAGCTTAATACAAGCTGTGCTTAGGTCTATTCTTAAAAGCTAAACTTATTCTAAGGTGGGTTTTTCGTTTTTTTTTTTTTTTTTTTATTTTTTGTTTTTTTTTTTTTATCTTTTATTAATTTATTATTGAGATGGGCCCAAAGGCCCACCCACCAGTTTTTTACAGAAAAAACTTAAAAGTAATTCTTAATAAAATAAAATAAAATAGGAAAAAAAAAAAAAAAAAACACGGGGTAGCCACAGTTAAAAGGTAGGCGGAAAAGTGGAGCGGATCAGAGGGTCCAGTAAGGATAATGGGTTAAGAGTTGGTGTAGAGAGCGTTTTTGAGAGCATGTTTACAGAGGTGGAAGTCAAAAGAATTTTGCATTCCATTAGAAGAACGTAGCATGCGGGTCAATGGTTCATTATATCCATAGTTAGTGCGGTGGAAGTTGATTTCAAAGAGCGACGCCGATCTTAGATTTCGGGGGTTCGTTTGCAATGAAATTTTTTGGAGAAGCGCTGGGCAGACTATATTACCAACTAAAAGCTGATGAATAAATACAATGTCAGCTATTTTGCGGCGTTTATCAAGGGGTTGTAAATTAATAAGCTGAAGACGATCTTCATAGGGAGGGAGATGAGAACTATCTAGCCATGGTAGCCCCCGAAGTGCAAACCGAAGCAATCTTCGTTGAACGCCTTCAATACGGAGGGAGTGAGTGGAATAAAAGGGTGACCATACCTGCCTGGCATATTCAAGAAGGGGCCTAACGAATGTGAGGTAAAGAGATTTGGTAACGTAGGGATCAGAAAATTCTTTTGACCACCGCTTAACAAAACCAAGTGCAGAGTTAGCTCTATTAATAGATGTGGTTATATGAGATCTAAAGTTAAGTTCTTTATCGCACACTACTCCTAGATCACACATTGAATCAACGACGGTAACAGTCTCATTGTTAATTAAGTATAAACGTGGGGGGGGGGTGGAGAGCGTTTACGTGAGTACGTAATAGCTTAACACTTGCTAACGTTAAGTTCAAGAAACTTCTTCTGGCACCACGTAGCAAATCTATTTAAATCTTGTTGAAGAAGATGGGAGTCGGATGGAGAGGAAATGTTTCTGAAGATTTTTTTATCATCTGCATAAACAGAGATCGAAGAATCCTTGATAACGCAATCAACATCATTAACAGTTAAGATGAAAATCAGAGGGCCAAGGTGACTTCCCTGAGGGACAACGGAGGTTGCATAGATAGGATTAGATTCATAACCTCTAAAAAGTACGTTGTATTGGTGATCACTCAGATATGATTGAATCCAAGCAATAAAAGACGGTGGAAATCCGAGAGCTTTAAGTTTAAAGAGAATAAGAGTATGTGATATTTTGTCAAAAGCTTTGCTAAGGTCGGTTGCGATGACATAAACTTCTCTACCAGCCTCCAAAGCGCATATGGTGCCAGAGACAAAATCTACGAGGTTTGTAGTAGTTGATCTACCGGTAGGAATCCATGTTGATTGGGAGAAAATATTTGATTACAATGGAAAAGCATAGTGTCATAGACTATTCTTTCAAAAAGTTTAGGGATACACGAGAGTTTAGCGATGGGACGGTAATTAGAGATTTCTTTTTTAGGGCCTTTTTTATGGATCGGGATAATGTAAGAGTATTTCCAGCGAGATGGGAATATTTCTTGTGAAATTGAAAGCTGAAAGAGGGCGGTCAAAGACTTTAGTAGAGTAGTCAAGCAGTTTTTTAGTATTATTGAAGGTATGCCATCGGGGCCACTAGTATATTTTACCTTAAGTTTTTTAATTTTTTCTTCAACAGTAGAGGAGGGAATGACGATTGAAGAAAGTGAGGTTTGGGTGCAGGTCTCTAAATAAGAAAAGTAATCTGAGTCAGGTTGTGAGGTGTTGACAGAAAAGGATTGGCTAAAGAATTGGGCAAATAAATTAGTTATTATTAAGGGATCTTCAGAACTAGTATTTAAGTACGAGAGAGATGAAGGGTAGCTATCAGACTTTCTTTTTGCATTGATGAAATTAAAAAAAGTTTTTGGGTCAGACATTATGTTGGATTGCACTTGACTGAGGTATTCATGGTAAAGAGAATTGCAGAGTTCGGAGAATACAGAGTTAGCACATTGAAAGCATGAAAGATCAGAGTCGGTGCGGGATTGCAGGTACTTACACCAGAGTTTGTTCCTTTTGTTTCTTAGGGACTTTAATTCTCTGTTGTACCAAGGAGGGCTAGAGGAGATGTTTTTTTGAGGGGAGATTGGGACTGATTGACTGAGACAACTAAACACAATATAATAGAAGTGATAAAGGGCAGTGTCGATGTCGCGACTTTCTAAGATACAACTAAAGTCGAAGGCACAGAGCAAATTATTAAGTTTTGGAAAGTTTGCCTTACGGAAGTTAAAAACCATTGTGTTTTCCGAAGGAGTGAAGGTGTGGGAGGAGTCATAAGAGAATGTGAGAAAAAGAGGAGGTTGATAGGGATCAAGGGTTGAAAGAAGATGATTGCTGGCAGATACTATACAATTTTCGACATAACACCTTTCAATATTGAAAACGCTAAAACCGAAAATATTTTTTTGGTTGATAAAAACCGTGATATTCATGAAACGCCAACATTTGTCCAGCAAAATAATGCATCGATCATTATTTGTCTTAGAAAAATTATGTGGAGACTTTTGCATATACAGTTTGAAAAAAAGTTTGGATTTTGCGTTTGAACTGCGTACTGCTCAAGAAAAATCCGAGACAAAATTTGTCCTGGAAAAAAATTTGTATGAGAAATAAAATTTTTCCCGAACTAGTACTAGGCTATAAGTTCAATTAAAACAATGTCCTAATTAATGGGACGTTTAACGATCAAAGGTCAGGCTTAGCAATGGGATCGTCATCAGAACTAATCTGTGCTGTATATTAATTTTTTTTCGTCTCAAATTATAAAATAGTGCAATATATTTGTAAATTTCCAATTTTTTGATGATTTTTTACAAAAAAATGTAACTTAATAGTCCAATTAAGAAAATCCTTTGAAAATGTTGGAAATTACCCAACGAAATGTCGGGAATATTTAAAAAACGGATTAGTTTTAATCACATAAACATCTAACAGATACAACTTATCTTTTCCATGCAATTTTCTAGAGATGGGGTCAGAAAAGTCGCAAAATTTAAAAAAAAGGGTCAAAATAGCCACTTTTTTAAAAGGTCGTATCATAGTCGCATGGGGCAAAAAAGGGGTCAAAATGCGACTAAAGTCGCATAGCGGCAACACTGAGTGTAGGTATCTTTGTTCATTCTGTTCAGGTTATCTGTAGGTACTACCGAATGTGCTAGCGAATGGCAATTTTTTAGAAATAGACGTTAAATTAAGAAAAATTTCTCTGTCCCCCCCAAACAAAACAGAGTAGCTACTAGCTACGGTACTGGATTAGCAACCGGACGAACCGTACGAACTCGGGAATAATCCCTCGACTCCAGGCAAATTTTTTGCAAAAAATCAACTACTTCCCTCAAATTTTTTGCTTGCTTACTATGGGTGCTTTCATAAATGCATGGTTGCGAAAGTCTGACGAATGCAAAACTTTCATAAATGCAAATGATTAATGTCAGATTTTCATAAAAGCAAAACGAAAATATTTGCAGCGCAAATGTGCTACTATAAAAACTCACATCTGAATTTCTTTCTTAAAGAAAGAGGGTGCTTTCAGATTTGTGAGGTGATGAATAAAACAACAGAAATATGTGAATATCTGTGTGAAAAAAAATTACAAAACATGTAGATCAATAATATCTATGAGCTATATGATTTTGAGATTTTTTAAAGCATTCGTTAAAAATAGAAAATTAAAAAAGTGGTAAAAATTGACATGTGACGCAAATCAGAAAAAGTGTTCATAAATGCAGCTTAAAACACATGCGCAAATATTTTGTATGACGTTAATATGATTGCAATTGGATCGCATGTAAATAAAGCAACCATGCATTTATGAATGCACCCTATGTCTTTTCAAAAGCTTTAGGAATACGTCCCTATCGCTAATAAGTCTTTGTTTATCAAAGTCATCTTTTTAGAACTTAACAACATCATCCACATCTAATTTTTGGCCTACAACGAAGAAATGAGAAGAATCATTTATGAATCTTGCATTTAGTGATATAAGTGGTCAAATATTTCAAAAACTGATTTTCTGTAAAAATCTTTCGGTGTGTTGAATTTGTAAATTTGTGAGGTACCTTCATCAATACGTTTTGATGCTTTTCGTTGACAGGGAATTTGGGGTTCTTCAATCTCAAGATCAAAAACCGCTGTTATGGAATTTTTCCAAATTGCCTCAAATTTGGAATCACGGGAAGCGCTCTGCACATCTATAACAGCTTCTACTTTTGAAGCGATTCCACAACACTGGAGATCTGAATCCTACAAATCTTTGTTTAAGATTTAAATTTTCAATCATTAAACCTGACGCTTTGGCTGATACCGCACTGTCAGTTTCCTGATCTACCGAACTATCATGGAAAAACTGCATCAGCTGAGCATAGTTTGCTCTCACTGTCTTGAGGGAAAAAACAAAAGAGAAACAGAAATGGCTAGCCCAGTAGAATTTGATGAAGATGAAGATGGAAAAGGACAACATTAATTTTCCCCCTTTTCTATTTTTTAATATTTTAAAATTAGAACGCAAAACACCGTGGCAGTTGAAAAAGAATATATGTATTCAATGAGCAAATAAACTTTAAATTTAATACCAGAATACAAATAGTCAAAGGTCAATAGCCCTATCGTAGTATCTAATCGGAACGGAATTTTCTCCGAATTTTAAGAACGTTAATTTTCCGGAGGTGTAACCGATCATTAAAATGAAAAATAAAAAAAAATATTTTGTATGAGTCGGAGAAATTTCCGTTCCGATTCTGATCGGATTTTCTGAATTTATAATTAGGTAATTTTTTTTTTTATTAATGAGAAAAATCTCGAGTGGGTAATTTACCCACTCGAAAAATCTCGTGTGGGTAATTTACCCACTCGAAAAATCTCGAGTGGGTTTTACTACCCACACTACCCATATTACCTGCCGGGCCTGACCGTGACCAGTTTCGCAACGTTCTTAAAGCCTAGTACGCTGCTGATGCGAAACGAAAAATCCCATACAAAAATGACACAACGAAATCAGAAACGGAAAATTTCGGTTTGCTTTTCGTTTTGCAGTACGCTGTTCGAAGAGCGAAATTTATAATTGTAGTAGATTATTTGGAGAAGTCTCCGCTCCTTTTTCGCACTGAATTAATTATACAGACTATTTATTGTATACGGAAAAATGACATTTGTGTTTTATTTGTGTTTTTTTTTATATTTATCATTTTCTTATATCATGGGTTTCTCTGATTTTTCGCGTTTATGTTTGATTTTGTTTTTGGAATTAGTGAAACTCTCCAAGGATATTTTCCGTTGTGTTTTCGCAAGCGTTTCGTTGTCTGTTTGGAGATCACAGAAAAATTTCGTTTCGCATCAGCAGCGTACTAGGCTTAAGGGAGAAAACTTTATTCAACTCAAACCAGTTTCGCCACGTTCTCAAGGGAGAAAACTTTATTCAACTCAAAAATTTCTTGAAATGTGCACTAAGATATCGAAATTTAATTATTAATGAATTTTCATCAGAAATTTAAACATCGCTTAGTTTCAATGTAGGTGCCTACAAATAGAAAAGCAAACAAAAATAAAATTGTCTATATAAAAGATTTTGTTGATTCTTACATACATACAAATTATTTATTTTATCTGAATGTGCTAAAAAGATTGCACCATCTTTTTAGCACATTCAATAAATAATTTGTATGTGTAACCAATAAGCAATTAATTAGCTTTTTACATGTGTATGTATGCAAATATACATTCATATATATCATTTGCAGGATCATTCATCTATATACCTGAAAAGATTGTCATGCAAAGTCAACGTCGCGGTCGGGCTTAGATCAAATTAAAAAGAATATAAATTAGCTAGGATCTATTTTATACAAAAATATAAAGCACGTACATAGGTTTATAAATTATTTAGTTCAGCGAAACAATTTTGCTTTCAATGTTTTTTAATACTTTTAAAACTCGCTTCACATTTCACTAGATATCAATCTGATTTTTCTGATTCAAATATAGTATAGCTATTTTGTTTTAAATTGTTTGATTTTCAATTCAAACAAAATTGAATTACAAAAATCAAGTGTACGGCATCTTCAGATTTTATATTGTAAATATTTGCTTATCAGTCTAAGTACAGCGATTAATTTTCGTGTCACGCTACGGAAAATTTAATTTGTCAAAAGTTAAATACTTAATACTTCGAGTACTTTACAAAGAATGCATTCATAAACTATATACCTACACACAATGTTCCTCAAACGATTTGATATCTTTCGTGCAGTAAGTCTTTAAAAAACCCTTCTTATCCAAAACAAGAGATTAGTAACTGAAGTGCAATACACTTAAAACAAAGCAAATCGTACTTGACATGGTACTATAAAACCCCAATCCAAACCGCAGATCTTCATCAGTAAACAAAATATGTTCAACTTCGTAGTTTTGTTGTCAGTAATTGCTTGTGCTCTTGGAGCTGCCATTCCTGAAGATCCCTTTATTTTGAGGGAGGTTCAAATTCCAGATGATAAAGAACCAATTCCCGATGGCTTGGTCGTTCTACCACAATTAGACGGTCGTATAGTAGGCGGTTCAGATGCATCCATCTCCAAGTACCCATACCAGATCTCTCTCCAAAGGAGTGGTTCCCACTCCTGCGGCGGTAGCTTGTTCAGCAACCGCGTTGTCGTCACTGCTGCTCATTGTCTTCAAAATGTTGCTGCCAGCTCTCTCAAAGTGCGCGTTGGATCCACACAATGGAATAATGGAGGTGCTCTTGTCGGAGTGAGTTCATTCAAAAACCATCCCAACTACAACTCAAGGACAATGGTTAACGACATTGCTGTTATTCATCTTAGTTCGCCAGTTTCCCTTAACTCTAACGTAAGAACCATTTCCCTAACAAGTTCTGCACCAGCTCATGGAACAAATGCCGTTGTCACTGGATGGGGAACCCGTTCATTTGGTGCATCTAGCATTCCCCCAACTCTTCAACAAGTCAACGTCAAAATTGTAAGCCGATCTCAATGCGGATCCAACTCTTACGCGTACGGAACCAGTCAGATTAGGGAGACCATGATCTGCGCTGCAGCCCCTGGTAAGGACTCATGCCAAGGTGATTCTGGTGGCCCATTGGTTGCCAACGGAGTTCAAGTTGGTGTTGTTTCTTGGGGTTACGGTTGCGCCCAGTCCAACTATCCAGGCGTCTATTCTGATGTTGCTGCACTCAGGTCTTGGGTTCAAGCTAACGCATAAAATCATGCATGATTTTACTTATGATTATGTTTGAAGAATAAAGTCGTTTATTACAAAAATTTGTGGTTTTATGAAAAAACTTGGTCTTACGTAGTTTGTCTAATCTATGTATATATAGGTTAAGCGTTAAAGGCGGTCGGTTTAATGAATTTTAGAAATTTAAAAGCAAATAAATTCATTGTCTGATTCGATAACCAGCAATCATTAAAACGTCGAAAAAAAAGTAAAAATTAACCCATTCATATTTTTTATTAAATACACATACATAATTGAAATTCATAGTCATATTTTAAACCAAGTGTGTATCTTCTGAAAATTTTCGATTAAAAAGAAAGAAGAAAGCAGCAATTTTAATAAAAAAAAACTTTATTTAAATCGAAAAAAGTTAAATTGTTCGAGAAAAATCGAAATTATGTTAGGAGAAGATGGCTTTCTATGGAAATTGAATTAATCATTTTTTTTTCTAATTTTTTTTTTTTATTTTAAGAAAATGGGGTACTTAATTCGAGCTAGCCGAGCACCTAAATAATCAAAAAGATTTGGGTCGAATAAAGTTGAATTGTTCGAGAAAAATCGAGATTAAGTTAGCAGAACATCGTTTTGTATGGGAAATTAGAAAAATATTTTTTTTTTTTTGAAAAAAACTATTTTTTTGGAAATTTTGTTTTGGATTTCTAGTAGACATGGGTAACTCAGCAAAAAATCGTGCGCTAATACACTGACTCAAGCGCAGTTTACTGTATCAGCGCAACTCACTAACTCACTTGCGCCATGGCGCATTTTGTGTTGCACTTGCGCCATGATTCAATTTGCGTTGTTGGATAGCCAATAACCCACTTCTTCAACTGCGCACTGCGCAGGTCGGCTTTAAATTTTTTTTTGTTACCAGTGAAATTTGTGTTAGTGTGCCATGCTTATTGCTTTCGCTCTGTGTACAGATGTGTATAAGTATATACCTGCTGTTTGGTCGATTGAAGAACCTTTGGTGTGCACACTTCTAGAGCACTTGAAATCAAGTTAGCAGAACATTAATTTACAACAAAAGTACTGGAGCACTTAATTTTGTTGTTAGGTACTTAATTAGCACTTAATAAGCGCCTAATGATGACGTCACAAAAAATTTGTTCTGCTGACTTTGGTCTGCTAACTTGAGGGAAATGTTTTCTGTGGTGTTTGCCACTTGAAACGTAAATAGAGAGTTGAGTAATACTCCTGCGACCAACGCTTCCAAAAATGTTGAGTGCATTGTTGAATCAACAGCCATCTCGAAAGTCGATTGAGATCTGTTTCAATAAAGTCGGCTTCGGGCAAGCCATCAAAGATTCGACTATTAGAAAATGTGCTACAGTTAATTGTTGTAAGTCATTTGGAACGGAAGATTGTGGCATAAGAGGCCGAAAGTTTTAACAAGGTTCGATCCGTACGAATAGTGTGTCGAATTCTTCGAATGTAAAGGTGTGCGTCTTAATGACATTACGTAAATAATGTGTAGATTTGCTACTGGCTTCCAACAATCCACCCTAATGAGAAGCGCCTGCAGCAATACATCTCCATTCCAAATGTTTGAATTTCATCCTTGGCCTCTGTGGTAAATAATAATTTAAACAATTCCTTTAATTCTCCTTTTGCTCCATCGAAGTTGGTGGCATTATCGCTGTATACGTGAAGCTCAAGATGTATCGCCTTTGTTATGAGGCACACGAATAGAGCAATATACGCCTTCGATGATTTGGCACCTCTCCCTTTTGACTGAAGAATTGTTAATGGACCACCATATAGTCGATTCCGAAAATTTCTACTTTATTCGATCCTCTGGTAAATCCGACATCAGTTGGTATGCTTTGTTGTTTTAAGAGCTAGATTTCTCCCTTAAGAGGCCAACATTTCAAAGGAATCGATGCGAGTATGGATTGAGGTCCTGCGTGATGTAATCTTTTATTTCCTGCATCAAAAAAGAGAAAATTAATTAAGAGAACGGAAATGATTCGTGAGTAACTGGAAAATTCATTTATTAACAAATCGAAAATTGAGGAATTATCCAATGTTACATGAACACTTAATTTTTTCGCTGAAAAAAGCTCTTGACTGGCTAATTGGTTATCGGATTCAGAACAATTAGCCACACAATCCGAGTAATCAAAGTTCGTTCGAGAAGAAATGTGGGCCCCCGCCACCATACAGAATTTGAAGGATGGATAGTTGAATCATTTGGACGAGTAAGCAAGCAAATCGGACTGGTTCTGGTCAGTTGAAACGTGATGCCAAGTTGATGGACAACAAATGGCTACAAGTTCATTTACCCTGTTTGAAGCGAATTTTTTCGCGACTATTGTTCCCAGAGATCCACGCGAATCAGACCAGCAAATGTCGTCATCAAATATTAAGTTAAGCGATTCCTTAGCGATTCCACAAATGCATATGTGGCATAACCTTATTTCTCAAATAACGCTTTTTTGTATGGCATGAGCTACTATTTGACCAAATTATGAGGCATTTAAATATGGAACACGATTGTCTTTTTTGGATGCGTATAGAGCATATTTTCATACAAAAGTAAAAAAAAATACATTTTTTAAAATTACTGTTATTTTATTTTGCTTATTGTTTTTTGTGGTAAACTTTATTTTTCATAAACAAAACAAGCTAAGGTACCTTTTAAATGAAAAAAAGTTTTCGAAAACTTCCTTGTTCGTTCATGACTGATATCTTAAAATCCGACATTTCTGGATTTTGAAATTCTATAAAAAAATAGTTTATTTACCTACAAAAGACAAAAAAGACGAAATATAAAATAAAAATTTTATGTATTTAACAATTATAATATGAACATACAAGAATTACCTTATTTAAAAAAATAAAAATTAATTAACCTGTTTTACAAATTTTTTTTTTGAAAATTTTTTTATGCAATAATTTAAACTTAATAGGACCATCTGCATGAACATTTTGATCGAAATCGGTTAATGAGAAAGTCGAAAATAAAAAGGTTTTATGACTGGTACCGTTAAAAGTAGTTTTTGAATCAATTTAACGAATTGTATGTGTGAATCACTTATGTACTGAAATCATATTTAATGTTTAAAAATTTGACTTGCAGTTTGGTTTGTATGTATCATTTAAATACTGAAAATATACAATGCATATGAATCAGTATTTAAAAAGTATTGTATGTATAGATCAATTCAAAACTGAACCATGGGTTTACAAAAAAGGTATATTTGTGTTCAATTGTACGTAGGTATAGGTCATTTAAAGCATTTAAGATATTTGAAAAAAGTTCATACAAAATTATGACAAAGGCTTATGTGGCAGACCAATACTGACTATTATTTCAGAAAAGTGCGTTTAGATCATTTGAAACACTGATATCTTTAGTAATAATAGAGATAGGACAGATTTAATTACACCAACAGAAAGATCTCCTTTTTGTCACTAAGGAAACATTCCTAACTCAAATATGGTGAAAATGCATATGTATCACTCCAATACTGGGGTGACGATATGTATATAGTCTAGAAAAATTAAATTTTTATTAAACATGCTAGACAAATGTTGACGTTTCATGAATATCAAGGTTTTTATAAACCAAGAACATATTTTCGTTTTAGCATTTTCCAATATTGAAAAATATTATGTGAATTATGACCAAAAAAACATAAAACAAAGTTACGGGAATAGATTATATAAAACAGCTGTTTTCACCTAGTTAGTGGCGTAGCTTAATGAAAGGGTTCAAGAGTACCAATTACTAGTGCGGCAACATAATTTTAAAGTATGAAAATATACTAAATTTAAATAGGAATGATTTTTCTATGAAAACATTTACTCGCATTAAAGGCTGCAAACCCTTTTTTGTACTTATTTTCTTTGTTATTTTAATATTGCTGTGTAGATTTACAAAATCCAACAAAATATTTTTAGCTATGTTACTGCCCTTGTTTGAATTTTATTTTGATCTCTTGACCTCCATAATTTATCTTGAGCAAAAAATGTAGAAATAAAATTTAGTTTGGTCGATGTCCGTACTAGGCTTTAAAGTATAGGAGATTAAGAAGTAGGTTTATATACATACGTAACAATGGCGTGGCGTCCATATAACCCGATTCCTACCGGGTTACCTATTAAATTTTCTACTAAACAACGATGTTTACTAAATAAACAACCTTGCCACACAACAATGTTTATTAAATAAAGAGCAACATATAACCCACGGGCAGGGTTCGGACTTTACTTCGATCGAAGTAGATCTACTTCGATTTTGAGAAAAAAAATGTAATCTAGGTACTTTCTAGTCCTCTTTTTTAGGATTTGCTTCTCTTTGAAAAAATTCTTAACCAACAAATTTAAGGGACAGCGCTGGCCAACAAAACATTTTAAAATATTATATTGCTTTGTGTACTCAAAACAAATCAAGATTTGAATTTGAAGACAGTAAAATTTGCTTAATACAATATTTAAACCCAACTAAAATTCAAGGTGCTGATTTAATATCTATGTTTAATTTGTTTCTATTGAAGTATGAAGTTTGTGTTATAGTTATATTTTGTTTTATTTTAAGTTTGACTTTCTTGTACCTTATAGTTACTTGTTCGCAATTAATTATTTATTTATTAATGAAAAATAAGCAAATAATACTTTTGTTAAGAATTTAATTCGAAAATTTTTTTTAATCTTCTAAAACTACTTCGAAAATTTTGGATCTACTTCAGTTTTTTTCCGTATTTACTTCGAAAATTCAAAACCTTAGTCCGAACCCTGCCCACGGGCAATACTTAATATGTATCTATTCATTAAATCCTACACAAGTTGCACACTCCAGCAACTCAATTGAACTATTTTCAAGCACACACGGAAACACACACGTCAATATTATTAGTATTCGTATACTGTCTACACTCTACACTCCAGAGTCCACAGTCCACAGTCCACACTCTCTGTGTAATAGCCAAAGCAAGGCAACCCGAAATATGTCGGGTTATAAAATTTCTCGCTGATAGAACAAATTTGTCTCCTTTCTCTTTCTTTACTTATGATTTTCTGAGTTTGGGTCGACTCTGTTCAACGCCCGCTTTCTTATACAAAATAATAACACGCTTTTCTCCGACTTATTTGGTGAATTTTGTGTGTATCTTATCTTCAATCGCCGCGCTGTGCTGTGTTGGATTGATTGAGGTCAGTTATACAGCTCTCTGTTTCACTTAACGATTCTCTGCGTTTGTCTGTCTCTGCTCAAAGTTTGGTTTCGTATGCAAAAAATAACACGATCTTTTTCGAGTTATTTGGTGAATTCTGTGTGTATCTCGTAGCAGTGGCTGTTATAGAACAACAGTGGCTGTTAAAGAACAGCAGTGGCTGTTAAAGAACAGCAAATCTTGCATTATTTGAGCTGCTCAGTTTTGTTGCTGTTTGCAAAATTCTGTTGGCAAGGCTTTAGAATTTTATTAAATAAAGGTTATTTAAGTAAAACTGTTCACACGTTTCACAGTTGGTTTTGTTGTTTTATTTTTTGGCATTTTTTGCTGTTTTTTATTGTTGATAGCGCATAAATGTTATACATTTTTTAACTTTATGGCACAATAATTTATAGAAAATTTAATTTTTAATTTTTTATACATAGATATTCGTAGAAGCTCCCTATTTTTTCTTCATAGGAGCATTAATTTAAATTTCCCTATTGTATTGTTTTCTTGAGGTCACTTTCATTATGCCATTATTGTAAATTTAAAAATCAATAATTGGAAGTAAGTACCTATAAAATGCGGAATTGAATTGTTTCGATTGTTTGTTGTGGAAAGCAGAACTGCAATACATTGTCGACTTTTGGCTACATTCATACATATTAATATGTTTAAGAATTTACTTTTGCAGGTATGTATAATTAATCTTTTAATTATTACAACGACTTACCATTTGAAATTGTTCACGCCACGCCACTGAATTAAGTAAGTACAAATATCTATTTAGAATTAAAAAAGCTGTATTCTTGGTTTTTTTCGGCAAATTTACGCAATATACCTACCATTTATTTCCAAAGAATTCAAACGTTTTTTTTTAAATGATACAACAGAAAAATTTCGCAGCAGTTGATTACTCTATTCTCGAAAGTGCTGAAAATGATGACGCGTTCACCATATGTCTCGACAGCTTCAAAAAGGCGATAACTTGTAGGAAAAGCGCTTTTAAGAGTTGTTTCCTCTGAAGTATATTTTAAGTTTCCAATCTAGACTCCAGAGCTATTTCGTTGAGCAAAAAATTTTGAAAACTTAAATTTCTTCGTTTGAGGGCAATACCAAAATTTAATTCCATTCCATCAATGGTTTTATGTTGTTGTAGTTTAAATATTCACTCAAAAAGTCTGTAGCAGGTTCGACCAGCATTCAGTATGTTATTATAATGCTCAAACCGTTCATTTTCAACGAAAGCACATATAATGAGAATCTTGAAGGGATTTGTTGTTAAAATAAATAAATGTGCGGATTAAAACGGGCAAAATTAAACCAGTTGTGCACATTATTTGATACGACAAAATACTTTGTCTCTCAAGTTTAAAATATGGAAAATATTAAATTGTATTAAATTTTTTTTGGGTGAGCTCAAATATTTTATGGGTGAGCTGAGCTCACCCTAGCGTATAGCTGGCTACGGCCGTGCATCCGAACGCCAGTTTTTTGTCAGCTCGGTAAGAATTTGGAATTCATTGCCACGAGAGATTAGAAATATAAGCAATACGAAGCAATTAGGAAAGGAACTTAAACATTACTATCGTAATTCTTAGTTTATAATTAATTTGAATCATTGTATAAAAATATGTAACACTTAAATTTTAATCAATCCTGTAGCAATTATACATATCAGTAGCTTCAATATTTTATAAGATATTGTATCTTACAGTGTAAGGTTTCCATGAATAAATGAATACTACTAAATACTACTAAGTCTGTCCCACATAGTACGAAATGTGGTAACGAGGGACTTTTAATTGCTGCCACTCGAGATTTAGAGCACAATTAATTATACGAGGCGAGACCTTCATTGGTAAAGGCACACATCCACCATGCATCACTAAAGCCATGGTGTTCGAGTCTGGAAAAGGTTGGAAGTCCATAATATAGATAGGAATTATAAAATTAGAGGAATATTTTGTCCATTTTTTCAACAAATCCTCTGGCAAACATTAATCAAATAAGCATTGTCTTTTCCAAAATTTTTGCTAGATAGTTTGGCATTTATAACTAAGTAAACCTTACAGATCGAAAACTTCGCGATTTCCGATAGAACGATTCGTTTCGAGGGATTTTGCAATGGTTGAGTTGTAGCATTTTAATACTAGGGAAATATTAAAAAATTCTAATCAATTCTTATTACATTCTAATATTTTCGTATAAAAATATCATTTGTAATACAAAAAAGAATCGATTTTAACCCAAAAGAATAAAACATATCTCTTGTAGAGAGGGAAAATTTCTCTCTCAGTTGCCATTTCAAATACATATGAGAATTTTTCTAATCATTTTTGATTACATTCTAATACCTCCTTTTTTTGCTTCGATGCTCTTTTGAATATGAACATATTGAACAGACTGCGTCACTTTTTAATACAACCAAGATTAAAATTTATTAATATTGTATTAAAAAGCAAGAAAAATAAAAAATACAAAAATTTAAATATGCATTATTTTGAAGGCGCTTTGCAGTTTTTCGAGGCACAATATGTTAACTAGTAGACAAAATTTCAATCGCCATAAGATTTCTATTCTCATTTGTGAAAACGATGGAGAGAAGAATGTTATTATTACAATAAAAATAATAAGAATAATTATTCCCAAATGGAAATAAATTGACATACAAAGATAAATAGGTAGATACTCTCGCAAAAATACACATTCATTATTATAGCTATTACGAATTACGAGTATTTATTCATAATATTTTCAATATATATTCAATATATTTCCTTTTGAGAGAAAATTTTCTTGTGAGAAATTTCTTTGTGAGAAATTTCCTCAATTTATTTCCTCTCTTTTAGTTCTATTATAAAATGTAATAATTGTTGTATTAAAAGTAAAAATGTAATATTTGCGATGTATTAAACTTAAATACATTTTTTGTGTTGTCATATATGTATGTAGCCCAAAAAATATTAAAAAGTACACCCAAAATTTTAACCGTCTATTAAAAAGCAATTTGATTTGGATTGAATACTAACAAAATTTGGATTAAATGCATTCCAAGCTATAATAGAGCTCAGCATTTTATGGTATACAATCAATAATTTTAATAATAAAAAGTAATCCAAAAAGTACTAAAGCATAAAAAAGTAAGTATTGATATGCTCCATATAAGAACAAGGTGTTTTGAATTATATTACAATTCCATAAAAACTAATACAAATTGCATTAAAACTCAATAATTAATTATTGATTTTAATACTTCAAAATTCAATAATCAATACGGCGGAAATTACGAGTAATTCCAGCTTAAATTGCATTTACTACAAAAAAAGTAATTTTAATACAATTTGTGTTCTATTCTATTAAAATAAATGTATTATTTTCAGGGAACAATTCCGGAAAATTTCCCATATAGAGGAAAATTTGTTGTATTCACAACAGTGATTACATTTCAATCTTACTAAAGAATTAAGTATCTTTTAACACCATTGCATTTATTTAATTCTTATAAAAAATTTGGTGTGGTCATATATGTAATACAGGTTTTAGTAGAAAATAGTCCAAGATTTTTAACCGTGTAGGTATACTCCTTATCTGCTACTCGATGAGGGTAGGTCGTTCTATGCCGGGATCTTCTACTATAATATAGAAGTAAAATTGTTATTTCGGCTAGATTACTTAACTTTATTTATAAAAAATGTTTGTCTGGCCTTAAAGCTGAAGCAATCTATGTGTTGTATGTTAGTCAAAACTTTTGATTTTAATTCAGTTTTCGAGAAAATTGCCACTTGGATTTCGACCCAACCTACACGCTCTAGCTTTTTGTCGCATCTAATGTAACCTACATATATGTTTATTATTTTTTTAGTTTGTTTATGCATAAAAATTATTGTTTAATAGTAATAGTTTATTTAAGTTAGACGTATTTATCAGTTGAAGATCAATTTGAGAATAATAAATAATTTAAACAAAATTTTCTTTACAGAAACAAATAATAAAAAGCTCATCAGTTAAATATACTGGAATTGAATAAAATATTTTTAATTAAATAAATCATTTCTGTGCAAATATTTTCAAATTTAAATTTTTAAAAATATTTCTTCTATTTGCATTTTCAGTCACCACAACGGACAGGGAATTTTAAAACCAGAATATTCTTGGTGAATTTACAAAGTTCCATTTTCCAATAGCAATGGACGCAGCAACACCACCAACACCAACAGCAGCAGCAGCAGCAAAACGTGTACAAATCGAAAAAGCACAAAACTTCATGCGTCAGTACCGCGACCCGGAATCGCGTGAACTGAAAAAGCTATCTGCCAATCAATTTATGGATGTATGGAGTCACTATGACAAAGACGGTGAGTATTATGATTAAAAACCATTAAGTTAGGTAATATAATCTCTTCGCATTAAACTACAGCTAGGGAACGGCAAAATAATTTTTTCAAAACGATTTGAGTTGCGAGTAGTAAAAAGATCAGCTAATCAAGAACAGGCGCCTTACCAAATTTCAACACCTTAGCATGTGGTTCCTGAGATATTATGTCTGTTTGGTGACTGCAACTTCTTGCTACAAGTTGCTACTTGTCATTTCAAAATCGCAAAACTGTAACTGACTGACTCACTGACAGTTATATCAAAATTATGGAGCATTTTCTGACACCTAATCTAGTAATTTCGCTAAAGTTATGAGCCAAAATATGAAAAAAGTACGAAAAAGTCATGGCTTTTTTTACCACCACGCAGTGAGCGCAGGTCTTTCGAAGCTGCAAACTTGGTTTTTCACTACTGGGATCTATTCTAACAATTTCCCAACAAACCAGTACAGCGCAATTTTTTGCGACTTAAAGCCTTTTGTTTGTCGTCGTTGACTGGCCTAGATAGAAATTATAAAAAGGAATACGAGCATTTGTATTTGGTATAATTACCATGGTTGTAAAAGTCAATGCAGTCGTACGGGTAACCGGTCATTCATTTCGTGGTTTCAAGTTGGTAGCGCTGGCAATAGAGCACTGATGTTGTAAGGCCTGTGCATCATCGTAATGCACGCTCAGTCGAAAATATTGCTGCTGCAAGTGGTGCTGATGATCCGAATTTCCCGGTTACAGTCATTTCGGAGCGATATGGTTGAATGACAACCGATTTTGTTTTTGGTCGGCGATTGAAGATCATGACTTGGACGACATGTGGTTCCAACAAGACGGGGCAACAAGCCACACAACACGACCTATTATTGTTTCATTGCGTGAGAGTAATTTCACGTTTTGGTGACGTCAATTGGCCACCAATGTGATTTGACACCGTTAGATTTTTTCTGTGGGGCTACGCAAAAAAAAAACCGTGTTTACGCGATTAACCCCCGAACTCTAGACGCATTAAAAACTAACATTACTCAAGTTCTGGCCGAGATACCGTCCGAAATGTGCGAAAAGGTGGTTAAAAATTACATCAAAAGAATCGCATGCTGCGAACCTTCCCGAGGCGGCCATATATTGTTTTTCACACTAATGGCAAAGTTCAAACTTTATAATGAAATAAAATTTTCATCAAAAATGTATCGCTGTGTGTTTTATTTAGCTTTATACTTTCGAAAAATGAATGAGCCTTTACTTTTTTCGATATATTCAAATTGACTAAAGTGCACAAATACATTTTTAAAGCTAATAATTCATTTTTTAATTAGGTTTTTAAATTTTGAATTCGAAAAATTAACGGTCGTATTATCGTACAATGTATAACTTTGTACAGCCTTCCAAGCTATAGATAAACATATTTAAGATCTATTTAACTTAGACAACGGACTCGGTTGTATAAACCTTGGCTAATATAACATTTTATTTAATAACATAAAGCATTTTTCTAACTACATATTTCGAACTATTTTGATCTATTTAGACACTGTCTAATTAGTAAAAAATCTAATAAATACGTCTGTAACAGTTTAAAAAAACATTTATTCAAAAACTAACCAATAAAATAACTTAATTTATAAAAACATAATTAAAAATGAATTACAAAGAGAGTGGGGCGTGGGCCAATATCTTTGAATCATGTTCATATAATGTCCCAACAAAAAAAATTAATGCTTTTATCACAAAATACACCATTTTTTAACTAAGCCGCCCCACTATATAGAAAAGAAAAACCCTTAATTCTTCCGATTGGTTTATTTCGAAAACGGTTTTTTTTTATAAAAAAAAAGTATGGTAATATTATTTTTAGGAAACTTTCTGAGCTACAAATCAATTTCTGCCATTTTTTCTGTACAACTTACCATTTGAGAGCTATTCCTGAAAAAACATTTTGGGGGGCCTTCAACCCCTCCTAAAACTATTAACAACGATTATATCGATGGAGACTTTTGACAGTTTCTTAAAAACACGTACCATTAGGAGGCTATATACCAAAATCCATAATTGGGCTGTTTTTATGGCTTTATTCACGGGGCTATTTGTTGACATCACAAAAAACTAAAAAAAAACTATGTGAGCGTAGCGCGACATACATACATACTTCGTTACTCGAGTTGACTGACCTCATACTCTCACTTGCACAATGTTCCTGATAGTCCAGGAGCTGGCGACACTTTTCAATGTCTAAGATGCTTTGTCATGAAATATTTTTTTCTTGTAGTCCTAACGTAGCTGATCACGAAAATGAACTCCTTACACCTGAATAGTGGGGGTTTGATTACTGTGAATTTTTGAAGTTGCAATAAAAAAACCGAAAATTTGTCTAACATGCGTAGTCTGGAAACCTAGCCAAAACTTTAGTTGGCATCCCCCTGATGAAAAAAATTCACTACTTACACCTGTACAGTAGGGTGGAGCGTCGATGTATGGAGAAAAATAAAAGTTGTTGTATCAATTTCGAATACCTCCATTTTTTTGCGTTTCGATGAGTAGAATAATTTGACATTAAAAAAAAAAAAAAGATTGGATTAAGTCTTTAGCCCTCTACCTTAGCTCAAAGTTTCGACTTTTTGGAACAAACAAATTTTTTTTTCGGAAACGTTAAAATTATTTCACAATTTCGAAATAAATTATATGATAATAATTCATGAAAAAAGAAAACACAAATTATAATATGTATATTAACTTTATTTAGACAAATAAATTAACACAAACTTGAAAATAAAAACTTAAAAATTCTTTTTATTTTGTCAAATAAATTTTTTAATTTGTGTGGAAAAATTTCAATATATTTCGAGAATATATCTTATTTTTCTATTAGCTCGTCTCTGGCCTTTTCACCAGCTGCTGTTATTGAAGCTTCGGTCACCATCTTCACACAGCGCTCAACAGCTTGAGTGTGACAAAGGAAGTCCGAAAATGACATGCCAATAAGATTTTTTTTTTAGAAATTCTTCCAAATCCTGATCGCTAGTTCTATCCAACGAAGGGATTGATGTAACTTGTGACTCGCTCCAGCTAAAAAAGATTTCCATTGCGCAAATATATGAAAAATTTGAATTTATGTACGCCTTTTAACATATATCTCGAGAACGGCTAATCATACAATATAAGTTGTTGTACATTTTTTATAGGAAATTTAATTATCTTTCTTTTTATTACAAATATTATTTTGTAGGATTTATACTTTCGGAAATACAGAATAAAACAAAAAAAAATACGACTTTTTTTCCAATTTTGCAAAACTTTGAACTGTGGTAGAGGGCTAACAAAAACAATTCTTATTTTTTTTTATTTTTTACGGGTAGCTTACGTAACTACGCAACTTTTTAGTGCTATTCGAATAGCTAAATCGGAAAAAAATTTGACGCTCCACCCTACTGTACAGTGTGGGGAGTACTGCTGCCAACACACAAACACAGAAACACACAAAATTTGTCTAAGATGCGTAGTCATGAAACCAGTATGCATATGTAAGTTTAACATTTAAGACGATGAAAAAACTTGTGCTTACAAAAATACCACGCGTCATCTTTCATCCTAAAAAAAGGTGCAAAAGGGGGGAAAACACTGTCATCGAGCCATGATGACGTCATCAAAGAAATAACTATGTTCATTTTAATTTTAATTCTGGCAACATCGTGATGTTACCAAAAAGATCAAACGTCAAGATTTTTCTAGAAATTTTTCATTCGTAATTTGCCGCCGAAAGGAAGAAGAACTTCAAAGAAGAAAGGTTCCCCACGAGGTTTATGTTTAAAAAAAAAAAATAATAAAATTCTTCACCTTTGTAAGTTTATCTTATTTTTTATATTTTTGTTAAATTACCTACTTTCTTTATTTAGAAAATAAAATCCTTTGTATTATCCGAGAGGATATTCGATTTTTATTTGGGTGAAGTTTGGACCAGAAGTTGGTTCGCGGACCAACATTATTTTATTTTAAAGAGGCTCTTCTTCAAGCTAGCGCCCTTTTGGATTTGGGTATTTTTTCGCAGCATGTCTATGTATGCAGAACACAGCTGCGTTGCAGCTAATTGTAGTTTGGCTGATGACGATGTAATGGTTTCCTGCGAAACTTGCAGGCGCGCGCTGGTGGCATTACACATGTGCTGATTTTAACCCAACTTTATTTCACACTGCTACTCCTTGGTATTGTAACTCGAAGAAGTTGCCAAAGGAAGTCAAAATAAAGGAGGAGCACAAGGGAATAAAGTTGCCGAGAGAAATAATGATTCTGATGTGTTGGTTACTGTTGATGCTTTGATTGAAGCGGCGAAGGTTGCGCAGTCGACTGTGGAGGAGAGGGAAAAAGAAATCGCCACATTAAAGGCCGAGATGAACAAGCTTAAGGTGAAATTAAATGAAGCATCCTCGATTCCTCATCAACAAATTGTAGGCGTCATACAGTCTGTAGTGTCGAAGAAGTTTCCCAGCGATAGGCTGGAAGCAATAAGACAATTTGATTCCAGACATCGACAAATGTTGACAAGTCCTTCTGGTGCTCAATCCACTCCATTTTCAATCAGGGCTGGGCAAATGCGTGAGAGCCATCAAGATAGTTCACATGCAGATAGTTCGAGCCATCAGTCAGACATGGCGAACTTATTGACGATTTTGAACCGCAACCAGGTACAGGAGTTGCCGACATTTTCTGACTATGATAAGAAGGAATGGCCTTACTTCGAGTCTGTGTTCAGGTCAACCACCCTACAGATAACGTTGCTCGTTTGCCAAAAGCGAAGCCTAAAATGTTGTTAGCGATCGGCTGAGATATTCGACTGATGCTGATTTGATTATGGGTTCTTTGCGTGCTGTTTTTGGTAGGCCAGATGTTTTGGTCCACAATCTCAGTACGAATCTGCTACCAGCGTTGAGATCAGGAAGTGACACGAAACTTCTTCAGTGGGCGGTGCTGCTGAATGGATTTGTCGCAGATATTAAGTCGATGGATTTAGGAAGAGAACTCGATAACAATTTTGTAAACTTCAGGTCAAATGAAACAAATATTTTATTTTTGTCACAACGTTTCGTCCATGTATATGGACATCATCAGGTGAACAATGGTTTCTATATTAGCATTGATGAATATATTAAAAAATTGTTTAAAAAATATTCACAATATAATTATAAATATATACAATAATCACTTACAATAATTGTTGTTACACTTATATTAAATAATAAACTTATTTAGTGTCTACACAGTACAAAGTTTAACTGACAATTAACATGTCCAACAAATAACACGAACAATTCTATAAACAAAAGCGCATACAGATCATATTCAGAGCTTTTCCTTTTCCTCTTCTCCACCAAGTGCTTATAATGAGGGCTGACGTCTTCCATATCGGTTTTTCTGTTCATTGTGTTATTAGCATTGATTATATGCAAAGTTTCGATGATCATACTCTTGTTTTGGTTTCCTTCTCGTTGCATTATTGTGACGTTATCGTGGCTGGGATAGTGCTTTAAAGCAATGCAATGGATGCCAGTGCTGTCTTCTGTGGTGCGTTGCTCTTGATATCGGATTTGTGTCCTGCCAGTATATTTTTTAGTTTTTGTTTATTTGTTCCTATGTAAATTTGGTTACATTCTTCGTCTGAATTTCCATTACAATTAAATTGGTAAATTAAATCTGAATGTTCCATTTTGCCTATTTTTGTTTTAAGGTTGTTATGTTGTGTTTGTTGATTTCATAGCTAGTTTATATTTATCAATATCTAGAAAATTTCCTTTTTTGAATCGGTCTTTAATAAAAACGGAGGATTTGTAAATTTTATTTTCTCTTCTTTTTCTTTTTCTTCTGGTGGTTGGGTAGTGCGATATTCTTGTTGTTTTATTAAGGTTTTTATTATTTGTTGCGGGAAAGCATTTTTTTGTAAAATTTCTTTAATTTTTATTTTGTTGCTGATGTGGTATTCCATGTCACTGATTGAAAGTACTCTATGTATCAAGTTTTTGGCTGTGTTGAAAATTATTTGTTTGGGATGCTGGGAAAAGAAGTTTATCAATCTACCGGATGAAGTTGCTTTTTGGAACCAATCCATTTTGAGTTGTCCTTCTTCGCGAATAACTACTCTGTCCAGATAAGCTAATTTGTTGTTTGTTTCGATCTCAACTGTAAATTACATTTTTCTATGGAAACTGTTAAGGGTGGATAAAGTTTGTTCGATATCTTTCGCTTTTATTATGGCAAATATGTCATCCACATACTTTGTCAAAACCTTGGGTTGGTTTGGTAATTTTTCCAGGCAGATATTTAGCAGCTATTCAAGTATAATATCCGCTATTATGGGTGAAGCTGGGTTTCCCATCGGCATACCATCTCTTTGCTGGTAAGTTTTGTTGCCATAAACCAAGTAATTATTATCAATTATACAGAATCTTAGTAGTTTGAGAAATTTTGACTTTTTGATGAGTGTGCAGTGTTCCTTGATTTTTTCCCAATTTTTACTGATTATTTCTAGTGCCATTTTAAGCGGAATATTTTTAAAAAGAGATATTACATCAAATGATACTAGAACTTTGTCTTTTTCCGTTTTCAGCCCACATAATTTGTTTTTAAATTGGAGTGAATCTTTAACATTGAATTTGGAATCTGGTGTTAGATTTTTCAAAATACTAATAAGATACTTGGCCAAGTTGTAACACGGAACTTTTGTAGACGAACATATAGGTCGCAGGGGAAGATCTTCCTTATGGATCTTAGGAAGTCCATAAAGTCTGGGAGCAACCGAATTATATGTGGTCATGATTTGTTTTTGACGTTGGTCAATTATTTGGATTTCGAACAAATATTTAACAAGGCTGTTGTTTTTCTCTTGCAATTTGTTTGTAGGATCGGTTCGAATTGGCCAATATACATTTCTGTTTTCCATAATTGTTTTCATTTTTGTGTCATAATCATGTTTGTATATTGCTACCGTGACGTTACCCTTATCCGCTGAAATAATGTAAATGTCTCTATAATTATAAAGAAATTGTTTTGTTTCGTTGAGAATATGTGTTATTTTAATAAATATGATTTAAAATCACGAAAATAAATATAAACTAGCATAAAAGTGTTCATATATGCGTTTCGCCCCGATGTAATGGTTGGGCTCATCAGAAGATGACCATTACATCTTGTCTTGACGCATATTTTCCCGAATAAATCGAGATTCCATATAATCCGAGCTACATAGAGCAACTGCGAATTATATAGTTGCTACAAGTCTTCAAAGAAGATAAATTGTAGCTATTTTTATTGCCTTGCTATGGGACTTTTGAAGAATAAATATTTGACTGTTAACAGTCAATTGTTTCTTCCTGAACACCGTTTGTTTTAATAAATATGATTTAAAATCACGAAAATAAATATAAACTAGCATAAAAGTGTTCATATATGCGTTTCGCCCCGATGTAATGGTTGGGCTCATCAGAAGATGACCATTACATCTTGTCTTGACGGGAAAATATGCGTCAAGACAAGATGTAATGGTCATCTTCTGATGAGCCCAACCATTACATCGGGGCGAAACGCATATATGAACACTTTTATGCTAGTTTATATTTATTTTCGTGATTTTAAATCATATTTATTAAAACAAACGGTGTTCAGGAAGAAACAATTCGACTGTTAACAGTCAAATATTTATTCTTCATATGTGTTATATATTTGTTGAGTTCCGAAAACTTTCTCTTCTCCATACAGCTATTTAATATATTTGCAAATTTTTCGCGCGCTTTCTCCTTTTCATCATTATTGCTTATTGTTTGGATGCAAACTTCGCCGTCTGCAATAATTTTGAATAAGGAGTTTGAAGTGGAGTTAATTGTACTAGGGAGTGCGTATTTGGGTCCTTGCGAAAGTAAGTATTGAATTTCATCGGGAATGGGAACACTGGTCTTGTTAACAAACCATTTTTGATTTAGACGAATGCCGTATTTCTCCTTCAACCTATCTTTAAGCGATGTTAGTTTTTTGTCGTGTGTTCGTTTAAGATTTTCTTTTCTATTGCTGGTTTGTGTTTGTTCATGCTAGACAAAGTTTGAGTATTCTTCTTCTGTTAAAGTGAATACAATAGAGCTTTCAATGT
This sequence comes from Epistrophe grossulariae, assembly GCA_929447395.1. Lineage (NCBI taxonomy): Eukaryota > Metazoa > Arthropoda > Insecta > Diptera > Syrphidae > Epistrophe > Epistrophe grossulariae. The sequence continues at coordinate 51,460,833 of OV839569.1, forward strand.
TTTTAATTCTTTTTACCATGGAGGTTAAGTTTTTATGTTTAGCGGAAATGAAGAGATTCAGAATTTTGCAGTGGAAATTGAATATTGTTTTTTGTAAAGAATTTAATAAAACTGCTTTTTACCAATACCCTGTTCGAATAATTTTTCTAGATGTGTTGTTGTATTTGTGATAAGGTTTGGTATCAGTCCAAGCTTCCTGCAGTTCAAAAGGAAGTTCTTACTTGTTGTTGTTTTTACTCTTATCGTGCTCAGCTTTCTGTGTTGTTTCAGTGTGCTGCAAAATTTGTTGCCATATTTTTCCCTCATACTGTTGTAGAAAGCCATTTTCTTGTTTTTTGAACCAAGATGGTAAAAGGTTTGGTAGAAAAATTTATTCGGCATGCCCTCCGATAATTATATCTTTTGATGTTAATGACCTTTATAATGGGCTTCAGGTCAAATGAAACAAATATTTTATTTTTGTCAGAACGTTTCGTCCATGTATATGGACATCATCAGGTGAACAATGGTTTCTATATTAGCATTGATAAATATGTAAAAAAATTGTTTACAAAATATTCACAATACAATAATCACTTACAATAATTGTTGTTACATTTATATTAAATAATAAATTTATTTTGTGTCTACACAGTACAAAGTTTAACTGACAAGTAACATATCCAACAAATAACACGAAAAATTATATAAACAAAAGCGCATACAGATCATATTGCAGAGCTTTTCCTTTTCCTCTTCTCCACCAAGTGCTTATAATGAGGGCTGACGTCTTCCATATCGGTTTTTCTGTTCATTGTGTTATTTATCAGCATTGATTATATGCAAAGTTTCGATGATCATCCCCTTTTTTTTGGTTTCCTTCTCGTTGCATTATTGTGACGTTATCGTGGTTGGGATAGTGCTTTAAAGCAATGCAATGTGATGCCAGTGCTGTCTTTTGTGGTGCGTTGCTCTTGATATCGGATTTGTGTCCTGCCAGTCTATTTTTTAGTTTTTGTTTATTTGTTCCTATGTAAATTTGGTTACATTCTTCGTCTGAATTTCCATTACAATTAAATTGGTAAATTAAATCTGAATGTTCCATTTTGCCTATTTTTGTTTTAAGGTTAGTGTAGAGTTGTGATGTTGTGTTTGTTGATTTCATAGCTAGTTTATATTTATCAGTATCTAGAAAATTTCCCTTTTTGAATCGGTCTGATATTTTTTTAATATAAACGAAAGATTTGTAAATTTTATTTTCCCTTTCTTTTTTTTTTTCTTCTGGTGGTTGGGTATTGCGATATTCTTGTTGTTTCATTAAGGTTTTTATTATTTGTTGCGGGAAAGCGTTTTTTTGTAAAATTTCTTTAATTTTTATTTTGTTGCTTATGTGGTATTCCATGTCACTGATTGATAGTACTCTATGTATCAAGTTTTTGGCTGTGTTGAAAATTATTTGTTTGGGATGCTGGGAAAAGAAGTTTATCAATCTACCGGATGAAGTTGCTTTTTGGAACCAATCCATTTTGAGTTGTCCTTCTTCGCGAATAACTACTGAGTCCAGATAAGCTTATTTGTTGTTTGTTTTGATCTCAACTGTAAATTGTATTTTTCTATGGAAACTGTTAAGGGTGGATAAAGTTTGTTCGATATCTTTCGCTTTTATTATGGCAAATATGTCATCCACATACTTTGTCAAAACCTTGGGTTGGTTTGGTAATTTTTCCAGGCAGATATTCAGCAGCTCTTCAAGTATAATATCCGCTATTATGGGTGAAGCTGGGTTTCCCATCGGCATACCATCTCTTTGCTGGGAAGTTTTGTTGCCATAAACCAAATAATTATTATCAATTATACAGAATCTTAGTAGTTCGAGAAATTTTGACTTTTTGATGAGTGTGCATTGTTCCTTGATTTTTTCCCAATTTTTACTGATTATTTCTAGTGCCATTTTAAGTGGAATATTTGTAAAAAGAGATATTACATCAAATGATACTAGAACTTCGTCTTTTTCCGTTTTCAGCCCACATAATTTGTTTTTAAATTTGAGTGAATCTTTAACATTGAATTTGGAATCTGATGTTAAATTTTTCAAAATACTAATAAGATACTTGGCCAAGTTGTAACACGGAACTTTTGTAGACGAACATATAGGTCGCAGGGGAAGATCTTCCTTATGGATCTTAGGAAGTCCATAAAGTCTGGGAGCAACCGAATTATATGTGGTCATGATTTGTTTTTGACGTTGGTCAATTATTTGGTTTTCGAACAAATATTTAACAATTCTGTTGTTTTTCTCTTGCAATTTGTTTGTAGGATCGGTTCGAATTGGCCAATATACATTTCTGTTTTCCATAATTGTTTTCATTCTTGTATCATAATCATGTTTGTATATTGCTACCGTGACGTTACCCTTATCCGCTGAAACAATGTAAATTTCTCTATAATTATAAAGAAATTGTTTTGTTTCGTTGAGAATATGTGTTATGTATTCGTTGAGTTCCGAAAACTTTCTCTTCTCCATACAGCTATTTAATATATTTGCAAATTTTTCGCGCGCTTTCTCCTTTTCATCATTATTGCTTATTGTTTGGATGCAATCTTCGCCGTTTGCAATAATTTTGAATAAGGTGTTAGAAGTGGAGTGAATTGTACTAGGGAGTGCGTATTTGGGACCTTGCGAAAGTAAGTATTGAATTTCATCGGGAATGGGAACACTGGTCTTGTTAACAAACCATTTTTGATTTAGACGAATGCCGTATTTCTCCTTCAACCTATTTTCAAGCGATGTTAGTTTTGTGTCGTGTGTTCGTTTAAGATTTTCTTTTCTATTGCTGGTTTGTGTTAGTTCATGGTAGACAAAGTTTGAGTATTCTTCTTCTGTTAAAGTTAATACAATAGAGCTTTCAATATTTTTAATTCTTTTTACCATGGAGGTTAAGTTTTTATATTTTGCGGAAATGAAGAGATTCAGAATTTTGCGGTGGAAATTGAATATTGTTTTTTGTAAAGAATTTAATAAAAACTGCTTTTTACCAATATCCTGTTCGAATAATTTTTCTAGATGTGTTGTTGTATTTGTGATAAGGTTTGGTATCAGTCCAAGCTTCCTGCAGTTCAAAAGGAAGTTCTTACTTGTTGTTGTTTTTACTCTTATCGTGCTCAGCTTTCTGTGTTGTTTCAGTGTGCTGCAAAATTTGTTGCCATATTTTTCCCTCATACTGTTGTAGAAAGCCATTTTGTTGTTTTTGAACCAAGATGGTAAAAGGTTTGGTAGAAAAATTAATTCGGCGTGCCCTCCGATAATTATATCTTTTGATGTTAGTCACCTTTATAACTATATAAACTTTTGTTGAATGGGCTTCAGGTCAAATGAAACAAATATTTTATTTTTTTCAAAACGTTTCGTCCATGTATATGGACATCATCTGGTGAACAATGGTTTCTATATTAGCATTGATAAATATGTAAAAAAATTGTTTACAAAATATTCACAATACAATAATCACTTACAATAATTGTTGTTACATTTATATTAAATAATAAACTTATTTTGTGTCTACACAGTACAAAGTTTAACTGACAAGTAACATGTCCAACAAATAACACGAAAAATTATATAAACAAAAGCGCATACAGATCATATTGCAGAGCTTTTCCTTTTCCTCTTCTCCACCAAGTGCTTATAATGAGGGCTGACGTCTTCCATATCGGTTTTTCTGTTCATTGTGTTATTTATCAGCATTGATTATATGCAAATTTTCGATGATCATCCTCTTGTTTTGGTTTCCTTCTCGTTGCATTATTGTAACGTTATCGTGGTTGGGATAGTGCTTTAAAGCAATGCAATGTGATGCCAGTGCTGTCTTTTGTGGTGCGTTGCTCCTGATATCGGATTTGTGTCCTGCCAGTCTATTTTTTAGTTTTTGTTTATTTGTTCCTATGTAAATTTGGTTGCATTCTTCGTCTGAATTTCCATTACAATTAAATTGGTAAATTAAATCTGAATGTTCCATTTTGCCTATTTTTGTTTTAAGGTTAGTGTAGAGTTGTGATGTTGTGTTTGTTGATTTCATAGCTAGTTTATATTTATCAGTATCTAGAAAATTTCCCTTTTTGAATCGGTCTGATATTTTTTTAATATAAACGAAGGATTTGTAAATTTTATTTTCTCTTTCTTTTTTTTTTCTTCTGGTGGTTGGGTTTTGCGATATTCTTGTTGTTTCATTAAGGTTTTTATTATTTGTTGCGGGAAAGCGTTTTTTTGTAAAATTTCTTTAATTTTTATTTTGTTGCTTATGTGGTATTCCATGTCACTGATTGATAGTACTCTATGTATCAAGTTTTTGGCTGTGTTGAAAATTATTTGTTTGGGATGCTGGGAAAAGAAGTTTATCAATCTACCGGATGAAGTTGGTTTTTGGAACCAATCCATTTTGAGTTGTCCTTCTTCGCGAATAACTACTGTGTCCAGATAAGCTTATTTGTTGTTTGTTTTGATCTCAACTGTAAATTGTATTTTTCTATGGAAACTGTTAAGGGTGGATAAAGTTTGTTCGATACCTTTCGCTTTTATTATGGCAAATATGTCATCCACATACTTTGTCAAAACCTTGGGTTGGTTTGGTAATTTTTCCAGGCAGATATTCAGCAGCTCTTCAAGTATAATATCCGCTATTATGGGTGAAGCTGGGTTTCCCATCGGCATACCATCTCTTTGCTGGGAAGTTTTGTTGCCATAAACCAAATAATTATTATCAATTATACAGAATCTTAGTAGTTCGAGAAATTTTGACTTTTTGATGAGTGTGCATTGTTCCTTGATTTTTTCCCAATTTTTACTGATTATTTCTAGTGCCATTTTAAGCGGAATATTTGTAAAAAGAGATATTACATCAAATGATACTAGAACTTCGTCTTTTTCCGTTTTCAGCCCACATAATTTGTTTTTAAATTTGAGTGAATCTTTAACATTGAATTTGGAATCTGATGTTAAATTTTTCAAAATACTAATAAGATACTTGGCCAAGTTGTAACACGGAACTTTTGTAGACGAACATATAGGTCGCAGGGGAAGATCTTCCTTATGGATCTTAGGAAGTCCATAAAGTCTGGGAGCAACCGAATTATATGTGGTCATGATTTGTTTTTGACGTTGGTCAATTATTTGGTTTTCGAACAAATATTTAACAATTCTGTTGTTTTTCTCTTGCAATTTGTTTGTAGGATCGGTTCGAATTGGCCAATATACATTTCTGTTTTCCATAATTGTTTTCATTCTTGTATCATAATCATGTTTGTATATTGCTACCGTGACGTTACCCTTATCCGCTGAAACAATGTAAATTTCTCTATAATTATAAAGAAATTGTTTTATTTCGTTGAGAATATGTGTTATGTATTCGTTGAGTTCCGAAAACTTTCTCTTCTCCATACAGCTATTTAATATATTTGCAAATTTTTCGCGCGCTTTCTCCTTTTCATCATTATTGCTTATTGTTTGGATGCAATCTTCGCCGTTTGCAATAATTTTGAATAAGGTGTTAGAAGTGGAGTGAATTGTACTAGGGAGTGCGTATTTGGGACCTTGCGAAAGTAAGTACTGAATTTCATCGGGAATGGGAACACTGGTCTTGTTAACAAACCATTTTTGATTTAGACGAATGCCGTATTTCTCCTTCAACCTATCTTTAAGCGATGTTAGTTTTGTGTCGTGTGTTCGTTTAAGATTTTCTTTTCTATTGCTGGTTTGTGTTTGTTCATGGTAGACAAAGTTTGAGTATTCTTCTTCTGTTAAAGTTAATAACGGGTGATTTTTTAGCTGGTTTGGTTTTGGCAACACTGGTTTTGACAGCTGACGTGTGTTTAGTACCTTGTGTCACTGTCAAACAGCTTCAGTTTGGTTTGCAATTTAACCATGGATCGTCTTACAAATGAACAACGCTTGCAAATTATTGAATTTTACTATCAAAATTCGTGCTCGGTTCGAAATGTTCATCGCGCGCTGCTTCCATTTTATGGTCGGCATTCTCGACCTTCTGAGCAGTCTATTCGGAAGATTGTGACCAAATTTCGCACCAAATTTACTTTGTTGGACATTAAACCACCAACACGTTTACGTACTGTGCGTAGTGAAGAAAATATTGCGGCCGTATCAGCTAGTGTGACAGAAGACCGCGAAATGTCGATTCGGCGCCGTTCCCAGCAGTTAGGCCTTTGTTACAGCACTACGTGGAAAATTTTGCGGAAGGATTTGGGCGTAAAGCCTTTTAAGATACAGCTGGTGCAAGAACTAAAGCCAGCCGACCTACCAAAACGCCGAATTTTTGGTGAATGGGCTCTTGGAAAGCTGGCCGAGGATCCGCTTTTTTATCGAAAAATTGTGTTCAGCGATGAGGCTCATTTTTTATCATATCGCATTCAGTTTGCAACTAGAATTTTATATGTATTTTTCACCTTCAACTCCGGTTTCTAATTTCAAATATGATTTTGATAAGACAAATTTCAATTTAATTAATAATCATCTTAATGGAACGGATTGGCATGCATTATTTGTTAATACAAATCTTAATGAGTGCTACGAATCATTTTTAAAAGTAGTGAATAGTGCAATCGCTTTATACACACCCAAAATAAAAATTAAAGGTGGTTCAAAACCAGTGTGGTTTAATAAAAAGATAATTAATCTCAATAATAAAAAAAATAAGGTTTATAAGCAATTTCGTAGATCTAACAATGACCGTGAACTTTATAAACAATATCGATCATTGCAAAAGAGCTTTGATACTTTGAATAAATTCCTTTACAATCAGTATCTATTATCTGTTGAATGTGATGTAAAATCCAATAGTAAAAGCTTTTGGAAATTTATAAACGCTAAAAAACAATCAATTGGCATTCCTAATTTAATGCGTCACGATGGCATATCATCTTCTGATCTCTCAATTATATCTAATCTCTTTGCTAGTCATTTTCAATCCGTTTACTTAGTTGGTACTCCGAATACACCTCTTGGTGATCAATTTAATTACTCAGACAGCCACTTAAATATTGGAAATTTAAACCTTTCAACTTCACAAATTGAACAAGCTTTATCTAAAATTAAGGTTGACACACGACCTGACTTGGATGGCATTGCTCCTATTATTTTACAGAGATGTGCAAAAGTACACTGAAAAAAAAACGCAATATCAAAATAATATTTATGTAATATTAATTCCATATTTTTGGTGATTCATATCAAATTTACCACAAAACACGATAAATTGACGTTAAAAATGTTATTCTGATAGTTTTCTTGTTTTATTGAAATTGAAAATGTTACTTTGATAAGATTGTTTTTAACATTGTAATATCAATTTCCATTATCAAAACTAGGCTGATAATTTTTACTACTAGCATATCATACAAAAATATTAATTTCATATTTTTAGGCAAATTTGATGTCTTCAATGTTGAATTGATAAGAAACATTATGTTTTCTTCAGTTTAATATAAAATTGATATGTGCAGAAATGTTAACTGAAAAAACGGAATATCATTTCAAAATTTTTTTAATATCAAATATCTACAATAATTCAAAATGATGTATTTATGACAATAAAAATATTACACCAATATTTTTAAGATCAGATTGATATTAAAAATCTTAAATTAACAATTATTTTTGATATTGTGATATCAATTTATCATGTAAAAATTTGGTTGGGATTGAACCATTATTCATAAAGTTATCAATTTTCCACACATTCGTTCCGTATTGCGTATTGGCCCAGTGGAAGTGTTTTGGGCTCGTAAGTGGAAGGTTCCAGGTTCAATCCCAGAAAAACCAAGTGAGTAATTATAGAATTTTTCAAATAAATTAAAATTGTTACATTTTCAGAATAAAAAGTAATCAGCTGCCATTATGGGAAAAACAAAATATAATAAATTAAAATGTAAAACTTAAAAAAAAAAAAAAAAAACCCTACAAATGCAGATTATTTTTTTTTTTATTTCATTGGTCATATCATAATGACAATTTTCATATCATAATGATAACTTGATCATATCACAATGATATGACCAGAATATCAATATTGAAATTTTTCTTATTAGCTCACTTTTATAAACGAAAAATGTTAATTTTACGGTGGTTTTTACAATATTTTTTTTTCGGTGTACTTTCGATACCTTTAGAAATAATTTTTAATCGTTCCCTTAAAAGTGGTGAATTTTTAAAGACATGGAAACGTTCTATAATTACACCAATTTATAAATCTGGAAGTAGGCAGGAAGTTTCTAACTATCGCCCCATTTGTAAGATAACTACCATTCCAAAGGTTTTTGAAAAACTGATTTACGAAAAATTAACTCCAATTGTTAAAAGTTTTATTTCTCCCTGTCAACATGTTTTTGTAGCGGGAAGATCTACTAGCACAAACCTTACAATTTTTTCTAATAATGTATTAAATGGACTTGAGAAAGGGTATCAATTCGATGTTGTGTATACTGGTTTTTCCAAAGCATTTGATCGGGTTAATCATGGTTTATTACTTATAAAGTTAAAAAAAATAGGTTTCCACTCCAACTTCTTAAACTGGATAAATGAATACTTAAAGGACCGTGTCCAGTATGTTCGTATTAATAACGTTCTCTCTTCACCTATCTATGCTACCTCGGGTGTGCCTCAGGGAAGCCATCTCGGCCCCCTTTTTTTCTTATTATTTATCAATGACATTCCCAACGTATTCTTAAATTCTAAATGCCTCATGTATGCAGATGATTTGAAAGTCTTTCGCTGTATAAAAACTGAACAGGATTGCATTTTATTACAAGAAGATCTTGAGAGGTTATCGGTTTGGTGTTTGATTAACTCCTTACACCTTAATATTGCAAAATGTCAAAGTTTAACTTTTTGTCGTAATCGTTCATTAATTAACTTCTCTTATAAAATAAACCATAAATTTCTTTCAATAGTTGCCTTTAAAAAAGATCTTGGTGTAATTTTTGACCAAAAACTTTCCTTCTTAAAACATATAGATTTTTTAGTCGCAAAGGGCAACTCTATGTTGGGTTTTATTTTGCGCAATTCAAAGGAGTTTTGTGATCCATACACATTGAAATGTTTATTTTTCGCATTTGTTAGATCAACGCTTGAGTATTGTAATACTATTTGGTGCCCTTTGTATGAAGTTCACTCTTTTAGAATTGAATAAATCCAAAAACGGTTTACAAGAGTGTTAGTGAAAAGGCTTCATTGGGATATAGATATGCCTTCCTATGAAACAAGATGTAAATTATTTGGAATCATGCCTCTTAATATGCGAAGAAAGGTTTCTGAGGTTATATTCATTCGTGACGTATTGGCTAATCTTATTGATTGTGCCGATATTTTGGCCTTAATTAATTTCAATGTTCCTGCGAGGTTGCTTAGAAACCGATTAATTTTTAAAATTCCATACCATAGAACAAATTATGCAGCCAATGAACCATTGTCTAGGTGTTTAAGGACATCTAATAGCGTTTGCGATATGATTGATTTTAGTCTAAGTAGATTTTCATTTAAAAATAATTTGCTTTTGATTTTTAGTAACCTTAATGGTGGCAATGTTTAATTTAGTTATTTTTATTGTTTTATTTTTTAATATTATATTATTATCGAGTAATCACTAAAGCATTGTAACTTTGTTTGATGAAATAAATAAATAAATAAATAAATATAAATATGAATGGGTACGTAAATAAGCACAATTGCCGCATTTGGAGTGAAGATCAGCCAGAAGCATTGCAACAGCTACCAATGCATCCCGAAAAAGCCACTGTTTGGTGCGGTTTATGGGCCGGCGGCATTATTGGGCCATATTTCTTCAAAGATGATGCGAATCGCAGCGTTACTGTCAATGGTGAACGCTACCGAGCGATGATAACAAACTTTTTTTTGCCCGAAATGGAAGTTCTTGACTTGCATGATATGTGGTTTCAACAAGACGGTGCCACATGCCACACAGCACGCGAAACAATGGCGCAATTGCGAGGCGAGTTTGGTGAACAGTTAATTTCACGTTTCGGGCCGGTCAATTGGCCGCCTAGATCGTGCGATTTGACACCATTAGACTATTTTTTGTGGGGGTATGTCAAGGCTAATGTCTATAGGGACAAGCCCGCTTCGATTGACGCACTGGAAGCCAACATCCATGCATTCATTCGTGAGATACCGGCCGATATGTGTGAAAGAGTATGCCAAAATTGGACTCAGCGGATGGGCTACCTGAGACGCAGCCGCAGTCAACATTTGCATGAAATTATCTTTAAACATTAAATTGCAAGGTTCAAACTATCGATTCAAATAAATACTTCATTCATTTTTTCGAATTTTTTGTGTTTTTTTTTTTAAAAAAGTTCTACACCTCTTAAAAAATCACCCATTACAATAGAGCTTTCAGTATTTTTAATTCTTTTTACCATGGAGGTTAAGTTTTTATATTTTGCGGAAATGAAGAGATTCAGAAATTTGCGGTGGAAATTGAATATTGTTTTTTGTGAAGAATTTAATAAAAACTGCTTTTTACCAATACCCTGTTCGAATAATTTTTCTAGATGTGTTGTTGTATTTGTGATAAGGTTTGGTATCAGTCCAAGCTTCCTGCAGTTCAAAAGGAAGTTCTTACTTGTTGTTGTTTTTACTCTTATCGTGCTCAGCTTTCTGTGTTGTTTCAGTGTGCTGCAAAATTTGTTGCCATATTTTTCCCTCATACTGTTGTAGAAAGCCATTTTGTTGTTTTTGAACCAAGATGGTAAAAGGTTTGGTAGAAAAATTAATTCGGCGTGCCCTCCGATAATTATATCTTTTGATGTTAGTCACCTTTATAACTATATAAACTTTTGTTGAATGGGCTTCAGGTCAAATGAAACAAATATTTTATTTTTTTCAGAACGTTTCGTCCATGTATATGGACATCATCAGGTGAACAATGGTTTCTATATTAGCATTGATAAATATGTAAAAAAATTGTTTACAAAATATTCACAATACAATAATCACTTACAATAATTGTTGTTACATTTATATTAAATAATAAACTTATTTTGTGTCTACACAGTACAAAGTTTAACTGACAAGTAACATATCCAACAAATAACACGAAAAATTATATAAACAAAAGCGCATACAGATCATATTGTAGAGCTTTTCCTTTTCCTCTTCTCCACCAAGTGCTTATAATGAGGGCTGACGTCGTCCATATCGGTTTTTCTGTTCATTGTGTTATTTATCAGCATTGATTATATGCAAAGTTTCGATGATCATCCTCTTGTTTTGGTTTCCTTCTCGTTGCATTATTGTGACGTTATCGTGGTTGGGATAGTGCTTTAAAGCAATGCAATGTGATGCCAGTGCTGTCTTTTGTGGTGCGTTGCTCCTGATATCGGATTTGTGTCCTGCCAGTCTATTTTTTAGTTTTTGTTTATTTGTTCCTATGTAAATTTGGTTACATTCTTCGTCTGAATTTCCATTACAATTAAATTGGTAAATTAAATCTGAATGTTCCATTTTGCCTATTTTTGTTTTAAGGTTAGTGTAGAGTTGTGATGTTGTGTTTGTTGATTTCATAGCTAGTTTATAACGGGTGATTTTTTAAGAGGTTTAGAACTTTTTTTAAAAAAAAAACACACAAAATTCGAAAAAATGAATGAAATATTTATTTGAATCGATAGTTTGAACCTTGCAATTTAATGTTTAAAGATAATTTCATGCAAATGTTGACCGCGGCTGCGTCTCAGGTAGCCCATCCGCTGAGTCCAATTTTGGCATACTCTTTCACACATATCGGCCGGTATCTCACGAATGAATGCATGGATGTTGGCTTCCAGTGCGTCAATCGAAGCGGGCTTGTCCCTATAGACATTAGCCTTGACATACCCCCACAAAAAATAGTCTAATGGTGTCAAATCGCACGATCTAGGCGGCCAATTGACCGGCCCGAAACGTGAAATTAACTGTTCACCAAACTCGCCTCGCAATTGCGCCATTGTTTCGCGTGCTGTGTGGCATGTGGCACCGTCTTGTTGAAACCACATATCATGCAAGTCAAGAACTTCCATTTCGGGCAAAAAAAAGTTTGTTATCATCGCTCGGTAGCGTTCACCATTGACAGTAACGCTGCGATTCGCATCATCTTTGAAGAAATATGGCCCAATAATGCCGCCGGCCCATAAACCGCACCAAACAGTGGCTTTTTCGGGATGCATTGGTAGCTGTTGCAATGCTTCTGGCTGATCTTCACTCCAAATGCGGCAATTGTGCTTATTTACGTACCCATTCAACCAAAAATGAGCCTCATCGCTGAACACAATTTTTCGATAATGAACATTTCGAACCGAGCACGAATTTTGATAGTAAAATTCAATAATTTGCAAGCGTTGTTCATTTGTAAGACGATCCATGGTTAAATTGCAAACCAAACTGAAGCTGTTTGACAGTGACACAAGGTACTAAACACACGTCAGCTGTCAAAACCAGTGTTGCCAAAACCAAACCAGCTAAAAAATCACCCTTTATTTATCAGTATCTAGAAAATTTCCCTTTTTGAATCGGTCTGATATTTCTTTAATATAGACGAAGGATTTGTACATTTTATTTTCTCTTTCTTTTTCTTTTTCTTCTGGTGGTTGGGTATTGCGATATTCTTGTTGTTTCATTAAGGTTTTTATTATTTGTTGCGGGAAAGCGTTTTTTTGTAAAATTTCTTTAATTTTTATTTTGTTGCTAATGTGGTATTCCATGTCACTGATTGATAGTACTCTATGTATCAAGTTTTTGGCTGTGTTGAAAATTATTTGTTTGGGATGCTGGGAAAAGAAGTTTATCAATCTACCGGATGAAGTTGGTTTTTGGAACCAATCCATTTTGAGTTGTCCTTCTTCGCGAATAACTACTGTGTCCAGATAAGCTTATTTGTTGTTTGTTTTGATCTCAACTGTAAATTGTATTTTTCTATGGAAACTGTTAAGGGTGGATAAAGTTTGTTCGATACCTTTCGCTTTTATTATGGCAAATATGTCATCCACATACTTTGTGAAAACCTTGGGTTGGTTTGGTAATTTTTCCAGGCAGATATTCAGCAGCTCTTCAAGTATAATATCCGCTATTATGGGTGAAGCTGGGTTTCCCATCGGCATACCATCTCTTTGCTGGGAAGTTTTGTTGCCATAAACCAAATAATTATTATCAATTATACAGAATCTTAGTAGTTCGAGAAATTTTGACTTTTTGATGAGTGTGCATTGTTCCTTGATTTTTTCCCAATTTTTACTGATTATTTCTAGTGCCATTTTAAGCGGAATATTTGTAAAAAGAGATATTACATCAAATGATACTAGAACTTCGTCTTTTTCCGTTTTCAGCCCACATAATTTGTTTTTAAATTTGAGTGAATCTTTAACATTGAATTTGGAATCTGATGTTAAATTTTTCAAAATACTAATAAGATACTTGGCCAAGTTGTAACACGGAACTTTTGTAGACGAACATATAGGTCGCAGGGGAAGATCTTCCTTATGGATCTTAGGAAGTCCATAAAGTCTGGGAGCAACCGAATTATATGTGGTCATGATTTGTTTTTGACGTTGGTCAATTATTTGGTTTTCGAACAAATATTTAACAATTCTGTTGTTTTTCTCTTGCAATTTGTTTGTAGGATCGGTTCGAATTGGCCAATATACATTTCTGTTTTCCATAATTGTTTTCATTCTTGTATCATAATCATGTTTGTATATTGCTACCGTGACGTTACCCTTATCCGCTGAAACAATGTAAATTTCTCTATAATTATAAAGAAATTGTTTTGTTTCGTTGAGAATATGTGTTATGTATTCGTTGAGTTCCGAAAACTTTCTCTTCTCCATACAGCTATTTAATATATTTGCAAATTTTTCGCGCGCTTTCTCCTTTTCATCATTATTGCTTATTGTTTGGATGCAATCTTCGCCGTTTGCAATAATTTTGAATAAGGTGTTAGAAGTGGAGTGAATTGTACTAGGGAGTGCGTATTTGGGACCTTGCGAAAGTAAGTATTGAATTTCATCGGGAATGGGAACACTGGTCTTGTTAACAAACCATTTTTGATTTAGACGAATGCCGTATTTCTCCTTCAACCTATTTTCAAGCGATGTTAGTTTTGTGTCGTGTGTTCGTTTAAGATTTTCTTTTCTATTGCTGGTTTGTGTTTGAGTATTCTTCTTCTGTTAAAGTTAATACAATAGAGCTTTCAATATTTTTAATTCTTTTTACCATGGAGGTTAAGTTTTTATATTTTGCGGAAATGAAGAGATTCAGAATTTTGCGGTGGAAATTGAATATTGTTTTTTGTAAAGAATTTAATAAAAACTGCTTTTTACCAATATCCTGTTCGAATAATTTTTCTAGATGTGTTGTTGTATTTGTGATAAGGTTTGGTATCAGTCCAAGCTTCCTGCAGTTCAAAAGGAAGTTCTTACTTGTTGTTGTTTTTACTCTTATCGTGTTCAGCTTTCTGTGTTGTTTCAGTGTGCTGCAAAATTTGTTGCCATATTTTTCCCTCATACTGTTGTAGAAAGCCATTTTGTTGTTTTTGAACCAAGATGGTAAAAGGTTTGGTAGAAAAATTAATTCGGCGTGCCCTCCGATAATTATATCTTTTGATGTTAGTCACCTTTATAACTATATAAACTTTTGTTGAATGGGCTTCAGGTCAAATGAAACAAATATTTTATTTTTTTCAAAACGTTTCGTCCATGTATATGGACATCATCTGGTGAACAATGGTTTCTATATTAGCATTGATAAATATGTAAAAAAATTGTTTACAAAATATTCACAATACAATAATCACTTACAATAATTGTTGTTACATTTATATTAAATAATAAACTTATTTTGTGTCTACACAGTACAAAGTTTAACTGACAAGTAACATGTCCAACAAATAACACGAAAAATTATATAAACAAAAGCGCATACAGATCATATTGCAGAGCTTTTCCTTTTCCTCTTCTCCACCAAGTGCTTATAATGAGGGCTGACGTCTTCCATATCGGTTTTTCTGTTCATTGTGTTATTTATCAGCATTGATTATATGCAAAGTTTCGATGATCATCCCCTTTTTTTTGGTTTCCTTCTCGTTGCATTATTGTGACGTTATCGTGGTTGGGATAGTGCTTTAAAGCAATGCAATGTGATGCCAGTGCTGTCTTTTGTGGTGCGTTGCTCTTGATATCGGATTTGTGTCCTGCCAGTCTATTTTTTAGTTTTTGTTTATATGTTCCTATGTAAATTTGGTTACATTCTTCGTCTGAATTTCCATTACAATTAAATTGGTAAATTAAATCTGAATGTTCCATTTTGCCTATTTTTGTTTTAAGGTTAGTGTAGAGTTGTGATGTTGTGTTTGTTGATTTCATAGCTAGTTTATATTTATCAGTATCTAGAAAATTTCCCTTTTTGAATCGGTCTGATATTTTTTTAATATAAACGAAGGATTTGTAAATTTTATTTTCTCTTTCTTTTTTTTTTTCTTCTGGTGGTTGGGTATTGCGATATTCTTGTTGTTTCATTAAGGTTTTTATTATTTGTTGCGGGAAAGCGTTTTTTTGTAAAATTTCTTTAATTTTTATTTTGTTGCTAATGTGGTATTCCATGTCACTGATTGATAGTACTCTATGTATCAAGTTTTTGGCTGTGTTGAAAATTATTTGTTTGGGATGCTGGGAAAAGAAGTTTATCAATCTACCGGATGAAGTTGGTTTTTGGAACCAATCCATTTTGAGTTGTCCTTCTTCGCGAATAACTACTGTGTCCAGATAAGCTTATTTGTTGTTTGTTTTGATCTCAACTGTAAATTGTATTTTTCTATGGAAACTGTTAAGGGTGGATAAAGTTTGTTCGATACCTTTCGCTTTTATTATGGCAAATATGTCATCCACATACTTTGTGAAAACCTTGGGTTGGTTTGGTAATTTTTCCAGGCAGATATTCAGCAGCTCTTCAAGTATAATATCCGCTATTATGGGTGAAGCTGGGTTTCCCATCGGCATACCATCTCTTTGCTGGGAAGTTTTGTTGCCATAAACCAAATAATTATTATCAATTATACAGAATCTTAGTAGTTCGAGAAATTTTGACTTTTTGATGAGTGTGCATTGTTCCTTGATTTTTTCCCAATTTTTACTGATTATTTCTAGTGCCATTTTAAGCGGAATATTTGTAAAAAGAGATATTACATCAAATGATACTAGAACTTCGTCTTTTTCCGTTTTCAGCCCACATAATTTGTTTTTAAATTTGAGTGAATCTTTAACATTGAATTTGGAATCTGATGTTAAATTTTTCAAAATACTAATAAGATACTTGGCCAAGTTGTAACACGGAACTTTTGTAGACGAACATATAGGTCGCAGGGGAAGATCTTCCTTATGGATCTTAGGAAGTCCATAAAGTCTGGGAGCAACCGAATTATATGTGGTCATGATTTGTTTTTGACGTTGGTCAATTATTTGGTTTTCGAACAAATATTTAACAATTCTGTTGTTTTTCTCTTGCAATTTGTTTGTAGGATCGGTTCGAATTGGCCAATATACATTTCTGTTTTCCATAATTGTTTTCATTCTTGTATCATAATCATGTTTGTATATTGCTACCGTGACGTTACCCTTATCCGCTGAAACAATGTAAATTTCTCTATAATTATAAAGAAATTTTTTTGTTTCGTTGAGAATATGTGTTATGTATTCGTTGAGTTCCGAAAACTTTCTCTTCTCCATACAGCTATTTAATATATTTGCAAATTTTTCGCGCGCTTTCTCCTTTTCATCATTATTGCTTATTGTTTGGATGCAATCTTCGCCGTTTGCAATAATTTTGAATAAGGTGTTAGAAGTGGAGTGAATTGTACTAGGGAGTGCGTATTTGGGACCTTGCGAAAGTAAGTATTGAATTTCATCGGGAATGGGAACACTGGTCTTGTTAACAAACCATTTTTGATTTAGACGAATGCCGTATTTCTCCTTCAACCTATTTTCAAGCGATGTTAGTTTTGTGTCGTGTGTTCGTTTAAGATTTTCTTTTCTATTGCTGGTTTGTGTTAGTTCATGGTAGAAAAAGTTTGAGTATTCTTCTTCTGTTAAAGTTAATACAATAGAGCTTTCAATATTTTTAATTCTTTTTACCATGGAGGTTAAGTTTTTATATTTTGCGGAAATGAAGAGATTCAGAATTTTGCGGTGGAAATTGAATATTGTTTTTTGTAAAGAATTTAATAAAAACTGCTTTTTACCAATATCCTGTTCGAATAATTTTTCTAGATGTGTTGTTGTATTTGTGATAAGGTTTGGTATCAGTCCAAGCTTCCTGCAGTTCAAAAGGAAGTTCTTACTTGTTGTTGTTTTTACTCTTATCGTGCTCAGCTTTCTGTGTTGTTTCAGTGTGCTGCAAAATTTGTTGCCATATTTTTCCCTCATACTGTTGTAGAAAGCCATTTTGTTGTTTTTGAACCAAGATGGTAAAAGGTTTGGTAGAAAAATTAATTCGGCGTGCCCTCCGATAATTATATCTTTTGATGTTAGTCACCTTTATAACTATATAAACTTTTGTTGAATGGGCTTCAGGTCAAATGAAACAAATATTTTATTTTTTTCAGAACGTTTCGTCCATGTATATGGACATCATCTGGTGAACAATGGTTTCTATATTAGCATTGATAAATATGTAAAAAAATTGTTTACAAAATATTCACAATACAATAATCACTTACAATAATTGTTGTTACATTTATATTAAATAATAAACTTATTTTGTGTCTACACAGTACAAAGTTTAACTGACAAGTAACATGTCCAACAAATAACACGAAAAATTATATAAACAAAAGCGCATACAGATCATATTGCAGAGCTTTTCCTTTTCCTCTTCTCCACCAAGTGCTTATAATGAGGGCTGACGTCTTCCATATCGGTTTTTCTGTTCATTGTGTTATTTATCAGCATTGATTATATGCAAAGTTTCGATGATCATCCCCTTTTTTTTGGTTTCCTTCTCGTTGCATTATTGTGACGTTATCGTGGTTGGGATAGTGCTTTAAAGCAATGCAATGTGATGCCAGTGCTGTCTTTTGTGGTGCGTTGCTCTTGATATCGGATTTGTGTCCTGCCAGTCTATTTTTTAGTTTTTGTTTATATGTTCCTATGTAAATTTGGTTACATTCTTCGTCTGAATTTCCATTACAATTAAATTGGTAAATTAAATCTGAATGTTCCATTTTGCCTATTTTTGTTTTAAGGTTAGTGTAGAGTTGTGATGTTGTGTTTGTTGATTTCATAGCTAGTTTATATTTATCAGTATCTAGAAAATTTCCCTTTTTGAATCGGTCTGATATTTTTTTAATATAAACGAAGGATTTGTAAATTTTATTTTCTCTTTCTTTTTTTTTTCTTCTGGTGGTTGGGTATTGCGATATTCTTGTTGTTTCATTAAGGTTTTTATTATTTGTTGCGGGAAAGCGTTTTTTTGTAAAATTTCTTTAATTTTTATTTTGTTGCTTATGTGGTATTCCATGTCACTGATTGATAGTACTCTATGTATCAAGTTTTTGGCTGTGTTGAAAATTATTTGTTTGGGATGCTAGGAAAAGAAGTTTATCAATCTACCGGATGAAGTTGCTTTTTGGAACCAATCCATTTTGAGTTGTCCTTCTTCGCGAATAACTACTGTGTCCAGATAAGCTTATTTGTTGTTTGTTTTGATCTCAACTGTAAATTGTATTTTTCTATGGAAACTGTTAAGGGTGGATAAAGTTTGTTCGATATCTTTCGCTTTTATTATGGCAAATATGTCATCCACATACTTTGTCAAAACCTTGGGTTGGTTTGGTAATTTTTCCAGGCAGATATTCAGCAGCTCTTCAAGTATAATATCCGCTATTATGGGTGAAGCTGGGTTTCCCATCGGCATACCATCTCTTTGCTGGGAAGTTTTGTTGCCATAAACCAAATAATTATTATCAATTATACAGAATCTTAGTAGTTCGAGAAATTTTGACTTTTTGATGAGTGTGCAGTGTTCCTTGATTTTTTCCCAATTTTTACTGATTATTTCTAGTGCCATTTTAAGCGGAATATTTGTAAAAAAAGATATTACATCAAATGATACTAGAACTTCGTCTTTTTCCGTTTTCAACCACATAATTTGTTTTTAAATTTGAGTTGTGATGTTGTGTTTGTTGATTTCATAGCTAGTTTATATTTATCAGTATCTAGAAAATTTCCCTTTTTGAATCGGTCTGATATTTCTTTAATATAAACGAAAGATTTGTAAATTTTATTTTCTCTTCTTTTTCTTTTTCTTCTGGTGGTTGGGTAGTGCGATTTTCTTGTTGTTTTATTAAGGTTTTTATTATTTGTTGCGGGAAAGCGTTTTTTTGTAAAATTTCTTTAATTTTTATTTTGTTGCTGATGTGGTATTCCATGTCACTGATTGAAAGTACTCTATGTATCAAGAAATTTACATTCACGGTAGCAATATACAAACTTGATTATGACACAAAATTAAAAGTCCTCTATGTATCAAGAAATTTACATTACGGTAGCAATATACAAACATGATTATGACACAAAAATGAAAACAATGATGGAAAACAGAATTGTATATTGGCCAATTCGAACATACTCTTAATTGGTATTTGTGAGAGACGGAACATAATATTCATGGGTAAACATGCAGTATCATGTTCAGTAACTCTCAAAGTCTTTCGTTTAATAATTTGTGTTAAATGTTTGGCCGTCCTCAATATCTTGTATATTGAAAAGTTGATGAAATCATTGGAAAAAAGCTGATCAAGAAGTTTACAGCATTAGTTTACAGCTAATGCTGTACAACCTCCTCTTTTTCGTTAGAAGAAATTCATGGTTTAAATTGTTGAATGTTGCACTTTATTGTGACAAAATTGCTGATATTATGTTGAATCTTTGCTGGTAATATGATAAGATATATTAATTCGATTTAAAAAAAATAAAAAAAAAAATTGTTCTGACCGTTGTATAATGAGCTGGTAAAAGCGTTGGTAAGACACTTTCGTGTAACTAATAAGAAGAGTAGCAAATAATTATGCCTGGTTGAGGAAGCATTGTAACTGACCCTACGATGTGGATTTGGTTGGGCGGAGAGGGCACCGGCAACCCGAATATTGGGGTATTCATCCGGCTGTCGCTGACTGGTGATTGAGGACTGAGCTTGCTCGGTTCTCAGGAACTGGGCAAGCTTCAGAACGAAATTAACCAAATCAGTCGCTATCCAGGCCAAAGGTGAAATAATTTGGTAGCACGGGAGATAGTTAGCCCCTGGATATGTCCCATCCAGAACTATCTATTGAGATCGGCCCCCTTGTGGGAGTTTCGTGCTGGCTGTGGTTAATTCCTAAAATGCTGATACACGGTGTCCACCAGGTGCTTGCACTTGGTGGTCAAATCGGATGTGATGATAGTCTCCGGGTGTGTAGCGAGCACTCAGGTTCACTGACCAAAGTGAACATGGAATTAGTACCTAAATATGACTAAATTATCCCACCCAAAGTCATAATAGGGACGTCGACCAGCGTTTTTCACTGGTCCCGATATTATGGGAAGGCCCATCGTGAAATTAATCGAGGAATTGAAGGCGTTCACGTTAAGTCAACTTTTTAATATCTGGTCAATTCGAACCGATCCTACAAACAAATTGCAAGAGAAAAACAACAGCCTTGTTAAATATTTGTTCGAAAACCAAATAATTGACCAACGTCAAAAACATATCATGACCACATATAATTCGGTTGCTCCCAGACTTTATGGACTTCCTATAAGGAAGATCTTCCCCTGCGACCTATATGTTCGTCTACAAAAGTTCCGTGTTACAACTTGGCCAAGTATCTTATTAGTATTTTGAAAAATCTAACATCAGATTCCAAATTCAATGTTAAAGATTCACTCCAATTTAGAAATAAATTTTGTGGGCTGAAAACGGAAAAAGACGAAGTTCTATGTGGATGACATATTTTCCATAATAAAAGCGAAAGATATCGAACAAACTTTATCCACCCTTAACAGTTTCCATAGAAAAATACAATTTACAGTTGAGATCAAAACAAACAACAAATAACCTTATCTGGACACAGTAGTTATTCGCGAAGAAGGACAACTCAAAATGGATTGGTTCCAAAAACCAACTTCATCCGGTAGATTGATAAACTTCTTTTCCCAGCATCCCAAACAAATAATTTTCAACACAGCCATACATAGAGATACATAGAGTACTTTCAATCAGTGACATGGAATACCAAATCAGCAACAAAATAAAAATTAAAGAAATTTTTCAAAAAAACGCTTTCCCGCAACAAATAATTAAAACCTTAATAAAACAACAAGAATATCGCAATACCCAACCACCAGAAGAAAAAGAAAAAGAAAGAGAAAATAAAATGTACAAATCCTTCGTTTATATTAAAGAAATATCAGACCGATTCACAAAAGGAAATTTTTTAGATACTGATAAATATAAACTAGCTATGAAATCAACAAACACAACATCACAACTCTACACTAACCTTAAAACAAAAATAGACAAAATGGAACATTCAGATTTAATTCACAAAAGGAAAAGCTCTGCAATATGATCTGTATGCGCTTTTGTTTATATAATTTTTCGTGTTATTTGTTGGACATGTTACTTATCAGTTAAATTTTGTACTGTGTAGACACAAAATAAGTTTATTATTTAATATAAATGTAACAACAATTATTGTAAGTGATTATTGTATTGTGAATATTTTGTAAACAATTTTTTTTACATATTTATCAATGCTAATATAGAAACCATTGTTCACCTGATGATGTCCATATACATGGACGAAACGTTCTGACAAAAATAAAATATTTGTTTCATTTGACCTGAGGCCTATCAACAAAAGTTTATATAGTTACAGACATGGACATTAAAATAGATACACTAAAAAAGTTTTAAGAATTCAATTTTTTACAAACTAAAAAGGAAAAACAATCTTTAATTTGGACTTCAGTTTTCTTGTATTTGATTTGTATGCCTTAAGTTATTGAAAGAAATAATAATCATATAATATTAAATTTTTTAGAGAAATAAATGAAAAAAAAAAGTAACATATTTCTTGGACATTAAAATAGAAACAATTTAAAAAAAAAAATTAAATTAAATATTTAGGAATTCAGAATTTAAAAAACATATTAATATTTTGTTGCTCGACCTTTACTTTTAATTACGGCTTGACACCTGTTGAGCATTGAGTCAACTAATCGGCGGCATTTGTCGACTGAAATTTGGGACCACTCATGTTGAACAATCCTCCACAATTCGGCTTTGTTCTTGGTATAATGCTTCCCAACCGCCCTCTTTAAATCACCCCACAAACGTTCTATTGGATTTAAATCAGGCGATTGGGAAGGCCCCTCCATAACATTGATTTTTTGGTCCTTAAAGTAGGTTTTAGCAAATTTGGATGAATGCTTCGGATCGTTATCCTGTTGTAGGACCCATCTGAGAGGCATATTCTCTTCAGCATAAGGCAGCATCGTGTTCTTCATGATGTTAACGTACATTACCTGATCCATTTTGCCTTCTATCAGATGAATTGGGCCTACGCCATACCAAGAAAAAGAACCCCAAAGAAGAATACTACCGCCTCCATGCTTAACCGTTTTCTGGGTGTATTGTGGACTGAGTTCTTTCAAAGGTGGCCTTTTCAACGGTTTGTCTGCCATCACTTCCAAACAAGTTGTTCTTCGTTTCGTCAGTCCACAAAACATTTCTCCACTTTTTAACTCCTTCTTGCCCAGTCCAATTAATATGATCGTTAGCGAATTTTAAACGAGATGCAATGTTTTTGTTTCTAAGAAAAGGCACTCTTCTTGCGATCCTTCCGTGCAAATTACCTTCAACAAGTCTTCTGTGAACTGTTCTTTCAGAAATATTCAGCTGTAGTTCAGCTCTAATATCCTTTGAAAACTTGAAAGGATCATTTTTTGAAGACCGAATGATCTTGCGATCTTCTCTTACGGTGGTTTTTCTTGCTTGGCCAAGCTGTTTTTTGACTCTCGGTGGCTTAATTACGTTTGCAATTAACTTGAGAGATCTACAAACGCTCCTAGCGATTTCTCGTAGTGATTTTCCTTCTTTACGTAAAGCTAAAATGGCAGACTTCTCCTCTGAGGTGCAGTGTTTTCCTCGGCGCATACTTTTCTAAACATTAATTTAAATTTAATTTACTTTATTACATTCAATATTCCAGAATGAACTTACTGTCTTATAAAAGTAAAATCTTTAAGAAATAATGGATATTTTTGACGCAAAAAAAAATAAACACGCCTGCAAACCAATCTGTTTCTATTTTAATGACTGCAGAAGAACTCATTTTATGAAAACAACAGTTAATTTGGAATCAGTAAATAAGCAAGTACAAATTAACGGCCTTGTTATTTTTCATAAGAGAGTCTTACTATATTGTTGATAACAGTTAAAATTTGTTCTCATGGATGTTGTTGTTTTTATTTGACTTTACTTTAAGAAATTGCAACTGTCTCTATTTTAATGTCCATATCTGTATAAAGGTCACTAACATCAAAAGAGATAACAATTTTCTCCTGGCTGTACCGCGACTGGCAAAGCAAAGGTCAAAAAAACTTGATTCGAATCTAGAAGTTTTTGCAATTTTCCTCACTGACAAGTTATATGATCTTCCTCCGGAGTTGTCAAAGACAACAAAATCATCAACAAATGAGAAAGCAAGTAGCTCAAGTTCAACGCATAGAGTGCTGACGCATCAACCAATTCCTTGTGGCGAGGGTACTTGTGTGAAATGTGGAAACGCTGAGCATGCATAAATTGAATGTGGAGATTTCAAAGGTTTGTCTGTGGATGACCGGTTCGCTTTCGCAAAAGACAAGAGAATCTATTTTAGATGTTTGAACCCAGCGCCACATACATGGAGAAGTTGTTCCAAAAAGAAGTTATTTCCTGGAGTTCAATGGATAAAGGGTGTCTGCAAAGTTGAGGACTCAATGCGCACAAGCTTATCTCTCTCCGCCGTTAATAAACGTAAGCGGCATATGCTAAGGGATATATATACAGTGAATGGTATCAAAATATCAACATTGCAGATTTACAGAAGACTTTCGCTCATCTTAAGGGTCTACCGTTGACAGATCTTAAGGATGTGAAACCGAAGTTATTGTTGGGCTTAGATCAAGCTAAACTTCTGGTGGGCCGTTGCCAGCGGTCTGGAAAGGATGATGAACCACACGCCATTAAGACACTTCTTGGATGGACCGTTTTCGGGAAAAATAGTACAGCGACGAGTATATCTTGTGTTAGTGCTGCAAGTAGGTCTTACTTTCATGGAATCTCAAAGCAAGACGAAGAACTATATGAACTTGTCAAGAGACACTTCTCAACCGCGGAGTTTGGAGTACGACCCCCCAATGGAAATTTTGTTAGCCAGTCGGATAGCCTGGCTTTAGAAGTGATGGATCGAACTCTACGCTATGTTGATGATCACTACGAAATTGGTTTACTCTGGGATTCTAACGAGGTTAAGCTTCCGAACATCTACCCTATGGCTCAGAAACGTCTCATTAGTTTGGAGAAGTCTCTGTTGAATAAAGCTGACTTATTAGAGTGGAAGAACCAGCACATGCGTGATTTAGTCGACAAATGGTACGCTAGGATTGCATCAGATGACGAGTTGAATCAAGAATGGCCAAGAGTATGGTACGCCCGCCCCAAACATTCATCGTATTAAACAAAAACAAATTTCCGCCGAAGCCGAAAGATATTGCAGACATTGCTGCAAAGGTGAATGGAGTTTCCTTAAACTCATACCTATTAAAGGGTCCAGATAATCTCGTACCTCTTCAGGCTAGACTTTTCAAATTTCGGGAGAGACAAGTTGCTGTTAACGCAGACGTTCGCGAGATGTTGATATTTCTCGTAAGCCGTCAGTCTACATAATGCAGGTTATGATGTTTGCTCCTTGTTGCTCTCCTGCTTCCGCACAATTTGTGAAAAATTATCACGCTAATCTTTTCCAAGTTGAGTGTCCCGAGGCCGCTGATGGGCTAGTCAATATGTAGACGACTACTTTAATAGTCACGATACAGTAGAAGAAGCCGTGTCAGTGAGCAGAGACGCTATTAGAATTTGTAAGTTCATGAATTTCGACTTAGTGGGTTTTCAATCGAACAGTCGAGAATTTTTGGACCAGATTCCGGTGGCGAATATTAAGGCAGGTCTTGTGAGCATCGATCCCAATGATTCCTCTACTCCAGGCGTGTTTTTGCAAAAAATCAACTATTTTTCTCAATTTGTTTGCTTGCTCATTCTGTCTTTTCAAAAGCTGAGCTGTAGGAATACGTCCCTATCGTTAATAAGTCTTTGTTTATCAAAGTCATCTTTGTAGAACATAAATAAATCACCGCCATCTACTTTTTGGCCTACAGCGAATCGTTCCAGTAGTTTGTAGAAACGAAAAGAATTATTTATGAATCTTGCATTTAGTGATGAAACTAATTAGATGGCCCTATGCAAAAAAATGCTAAGTGTATTTATTTATTTTCAGGAGTTTAAAGTTTGATTTTGCTTGGGATAAATGACGAAATAAGGGAAGTGCGCAAAACACCCTGGTAGTTGAAAAAGAATATATGTATCTTCCAAAATTCAATGAGCAAATAAACTTTAAATTTAATATCAGAATACGTCAACAGTCATAGTATCCGATCGGAACGAAATTTTCTCCGAATTTTAAGAAATAGAAATGGGCTAACTATCACGGTTCATGAGATACAGCCTGGATGGACGGACGGACAGTTGAGTCTTAGTAATAGGGTCCCGTTTTATCCATTGGGTACGGAACCCTAAAAAGGAACTAAACATTTTATTTGAATAGATAAAAACAAAATTTAAAGTGAAATTCTTGGGAGAATAAACTGCGAGCATTTTAAAATCGAAATTTCTTACTTGTTATATCATTTATCTACATCTACGACCACTGCACTTGTACTACTATAAAGAAAGACGAAAAATTTCAAACAAATTTGCCAAAAACAGCGCTTTTTTTATGGGTTTTGACAGCAAATTGTGAAAATTTGTGCAAATTCGCAAGAAATTTCACGTTACCAAACAGACCAACTATAAAGAGCCAGCACGAGACAGAGTACAGGGAATGAATTTATCCGGGGAAAAACCGTCTGTGTTGCCGACGGTCGTTTTTCTTTTTTTTCTTTTTTTTCATTAATTTGATTGAAAATTTATAAAATTTCTGAAAAGTACTGAAATTGCGAGTGGGCTTTACTACCTACACTACCCATATTACTTGCCGGGCCTGCTGAGAGTTACGTCACCAAGATACTGGGTATGTTCTGGCAACCCTCATCAGATCATTTGATATATAAGCTCAACGATGTTGAAAGCTTTTGGAAGACGTCGGACCCAAAGCTTGAAATTTCAAAAAGAGAGATCTTAAGAACCATCATGAGAATATTTGATCCTCTTGGTCTAATTTCCTGTTTCATCATTCGAGGGCGAGTTATTTTGCAGGAAATTTGACGTGAAGGCTTCAGTTGGAACGAGCCGATTTCCGATGTGTCGAGATGCAAGTGGCTGGAGTTCATGAAGGATTTGAGACAGATAGAAGATTTAAAGATTCCTCGTCCGTATTCGTCATGGAGCCCCGACTGTTCAAAGATAAGCTTAGTAGTTTTTGTGGATGCCTCGGAGAAAACCTTTGTTGCTTTGTCAGACTCTAAAACGGTGCTCGCATGGATTAATTTTTCGACTTTCAAGTTTACATCGTTCGTTTCAGTTCGTATTGGGGAAGTTTTGGAAACTACTAATAGTCATCAGTGGTGGTTTGTAGGAACTGCAGACAACGTTGTTGACGATGGAACCAGATGGTGTGACCTTGGCGAGAGTATTGAAAGTTTGAGATGGTTTACAGGTCCGAAGTTTTTGAAAAGCCCTCAAACTGAGTGGCCAGTAACACCAGACAAGACTGTCGCTATAAGGTAAGTGAACACGGTTGGCACTTTGGTGACCATTTGTGACCAAATTTGGTCATTATTTTTTCACTTGGTCACATGGTCATTTTTTATTCTATTTGGTCATTTTTTTACGAAAAGAAAAAGAAACTCCACTTAAATTTTTATGCAAACTAAAACTTATAACTTTAAAATGCTGTGAGACGTTAATAATATTTGTATGTTTCATTATTTATGATTCGTTACTTTAATTATTTATGTTAATCTAATTCAATTAAGTTTGTTAGGTACTTTTTGAATTTATTTGTACCTGTTTTTTTTATTTTTTATTATTAATAATTCAAAAAAAATAATATTTCATCTGTGTAATATGAAGAACATGTTGAAATAAATGTGATGAATTCGTATTTCGGAATTAAATTATTTTTTGTAATAATTCTGTAAGTTTTTTTCATTTTGTTGATGTTAATTTCGACTACTATATGTGTATTGTTTTAATGTATTTTGTGAATAAAGGCCTGATGATGAGCGTAAACATGCTCGAAACGTCGCATAAAAATAAATAAATAACGTCTTTAACTTAACCTATAGCCCACTTAACATATGAAAATTATTAAATTATTTCGGTCATTTTAGCTACAGTTGGTTATTTTTATTTTCAATTTTGGACACAAACTTTATTTTCAAGTGGCAACCGTGTAAGTGAAGTTGACTTAACCCCTAAATTCTCAGTAAATGTACACCAGCGAACGACCTCATATGGGATCTACGATCAGTTAAAGACTAGGTTTCGTGAAAGATGATTTTCTGGAATAAGAGTGATAGCGCTACTTCTTCGATTTAAAGATCTTTTGACGAGAAGGACAACTGAAAAGGAACCTTTCGCTACCAGAGTTGTTTAGGAAGGTCCAGCAAGAAGCTTTTCCAAATGAAGTTGGTTGTCTACAATCGAAACGAAGTTTAAGCAGCACGAGTTCTTTATAGAGTTTGTCGCCGATTATGGACGAAGAAGGAACAATGAGGTTAAGTTCCAGAGTACAGAAAGCAAACATTTGTTATGGAGCACGCAATCCAGCCATCTTACCCAAAACCCATCCGTTAGTCGAATTACTAGTGAAGCACCATCACGAAGCGAATTTTCACATAGGCACAGCAATAACGATTTCGGATATCAGAGAGAAGGCCTGGATCACTAGCATTCGTGGAGCAGTGAAACGATATAAAACCAAATGTTTTATGTGCAAAAGGCTCAAGGCAAAATCAGTGATGCCACTTATGGGTCAGCTGCCTGAAGGGCGATTAGCTTTCGATTTGAGGCCCTTTACACATGTGGGAGTGGACTGTTACGGCCCTATGCATTTCAAATATGGAAGAGGCACGAGTAAGCGATATGGAATGATATTTACATGTTTGAGTTTTCGGGCCGTACACATTGAGGTGCCCAATGATCTCAATTTGGGCCAGTGTACTATGGCGGTTCGGCGATACCTCATCAACCGTGTGATCGCCAAATTCATTTATAGCGACAATGGTCTCAACTTCATTGGAACAAAGAACCGTTTGGAGAAAGACGTAAAGGAGATGGAGTATGCTCTTGGTGAGTACTGTGCTAAGTACGAAGGTATAGTTTGGCGTTTTATACCTGCCTATTCTCCCTAGATGGGCGGAGCTTGAGAGCGTCTCATCAAATCCATCAAGTCCAGTATTGAGTTTATTTTAAGAGGAGTGACACCCCGGGAAGACGTTCTTCTGAATGCTTTGTTGGAAGCACAAGGGCAGATTAACAGGCGGCCGCTGACCCACATATCCGTTGACCCAGACGATTCAAGGCCATTAACTCCGAACTTAATTCTTTTCGGTGAGGGAGATCGAGACTTCACAGCACCTGGAGTTTTTTCCGAAAACGACCAATGGAGTAGTTTGTATAGTCGTCGAGCACAACATCTAATGAAAGAATTTACAAAGCGATGGCACAAAGAGTACCTACCGGAGATAACGATTAACGAGGCGTTTAAAGTGGCACAGATACGAAGCCGGTAGAGGTTGGCAGCATCGTTCTAGTGGTCGAGCTTTTGGAGGTTCGATCAGCATGGAAGTTTGGTAGAGTTTCGAGTGTTTATCCAGGACCGGATGAAACTGTGCGGATTACTGATGTTCGTTTATCAAATGGAACTTTAATGCCAAAAAGGTCAGTTGGGAGGCTCGCTGTTCTTGATTTGGAGTCTTTGCATAGAGCTTCAGAGGGGCATTGGGATGTCATCGAGCCATTATGACGTCATCAAAGAAATAACTACGTTCATTTTAATTTTAATTCTGGCAACATCGTGATGTTACCAAAAAGATCAAACGTCAAGATTTTTCTAAAAATTTTTCATTCATAATTTTCCGCCGAAAGGAAGAAGAACTTCAAAGAAGAAAGGTCCCCCCATGAGGTTTTGTAGAAGTTTGGAAAAGAAGTTGATTCGTGGACCAACAAACACTCTTTTTAAAGGTTTTTTCCTTATATCTCAAAAACTGCATGATAAATCTGATGAAGCAATATATATTTAATACAAACATAGGTCAAATAATAAAACTATTGAAAAATAATTTTATAATAATAATTATAAAACAATTTCTTCTTGCCCCTTAAACTTGAAACAAAAATCGTGGGGTTCATGCAACAGATAATAGTAAGGAGTGTATAAAGTGGGATGCATGCGCCACACGCTGTAGGGAAGTAAGTTTTAAAATCGTGCATGTTTTGTAGCGAAATTAGAGACTGACAGAAAAGTGGTTTAAGTCATAAAAATATTAAAAACAAAACATATTTTTTCAATACTCATCCGATTGTAAGACTTCAAATTCTCTACAAGATTGTTTCAGAAGACCTTAGCTTTAAAATCACACGTTTAGGAGTTATTGCGCTGTAAAGTGCGAAAAAACTGAGAATTCTAAAAATACGGAATACCCTCTACCGACCATACTTAACAACATAATAAAAATTAAGAACTACCCGATCTCTTTTACTATTAATTCCTATTCATTCGAACGAACAAAATACAAATTAAATAGAAGCAGGATGTTATATTGGTAGGTATATTGGTATGTGACTATTCTTATCTAGATCTTCAAATCTTGGTTTGAATTTGAGTTGAATTTGTTAGATTTTGAATTTGTGTACAAAAAAAATCTCATAAGCGGGTTACTTAAATTATATTTCGTTATCAAATGTGACAAAAATTCGAAAAAGTATTATTCCCCCCATGCCCCCTCCCGTCATTTATATGTATATGTATAATTTTATACGCATGTATTTGTGAAAAAGGAAACCTCAGAAGAAAAAATCCTACAAAATACATTTAGTTTTTGAGATGCGTAAAAAATTTACTTTTTCCCACACTCCCCCTTTTTTCTATAATTTTATTATTTGATCTATGTTTTTGCAAAATATGTAATTGCTTTAAAACATATAAAGAAAAAACCTTTAAAAAGAGTGTTTTTCCCTCCTTTTTGGCGCCTTTTTTTAGGGTGAAAGATGACGCCTGCTATTTTTCCCGTAATCTTTGTCTAATTAGCTATGAAATTCAATCGCAACATTTTTTTTCCCCGAGGTTCAAACAAAAAAATAGTTATGTTACAATGCACTACGAGGGGGACCCAACTTCTCAAGCGGTACTTTTCCCCAACCCCCAGGTGTAAGTTTTTCCATCGTCTTAAATGTTAAACTAACATTTGGGGTATTTCTCTAGTGAAGCGGACAACGAAAAAAGTGGTGGGTCCTGAAATTCGTTCATCTTTGTGTTATTTATTCAGTCTCTTTCGTGCTAATGTATACTCTTTCATAAACTTAAATTTAAACTTCAAAATTAATAAAAAACGCTGTCAAAGCGAGGAGGATATTGAATCATCTTTAGATAAAACGAAGAGATCTAATAAGACTCCAACAACGGAATCTGATCGTAATTACTAATTATAACGATCCATTAGGGGCGTTAATGAACGCTGAAATGCTGAATCATTGGCGCTAATACCCAAAAAAGTGGCTATACCTTCATTCAAAGTGCTTATTAAAAACTTTTAATTTGTTCATAATTTTTAAAATGATTTCATTATTGGGCTTGAATGATCATTTTCAATGGATGCAATTAATAAAACACTAATTCATCTTTGGTTTACCCTACGTTTCGCCGGCTTTTTTCCAGCTTCCTCAGGGGATTTTTATGTATTTTTTTATATTTTTAGAAAACAATATTTTGAACTTTATAATTTAATTTAATATATATATATATATATTTACGTTATATTATGACTTACTTTTTGTTAAAAATTACTATTGTTTGGAATCTACATTGTTATTGAAAATGTTGTTGAAATCGGACTTTACTTTACTTTATTTGTTACAAAATCGATAATAAACAAATTAATAAATTAACTTTAAACACTAGTCAACTGATGAGTCCAAGTGTGATCGCCGGGACGAAACGCCAAATTTTTTTTAGGACTCAAGGCCGTTAAAAGCTATTTTGAATCCATAAGTATTCATTTCTCTTTAAAAAACATAACGAAAACACAACAAAACAAAAATTCATAGGTACATTTATATTCTATCAGTCTTCACATTTTTTAAAAGGCTAGATTTTCATTGTTGATGTGTAAACATCTATACTGGCGGTAGGGTGAAAAAAAAACGTAACGTATCTTGTGAGCGTGATTGTAATTCTGTGATTGTGATTCACGTTTTGTTACGTATGTTTACACATCTTAACCGTAAGTCCCGGCACTCACACTTTTTTTTTTATTGTCTGTTATCTACATAAGCCAGCTGTTACTTGTCACTTTTACATGCCTTCAAAACATTGCCGAAAGCCGTATGTATATTAGTAGTGTTCAGGTTTCTGTTGGATACGATGGATCTCATCAAGAAGAATGAGATTGAATGCATTCGGTCATAGAATTAAACAAATCTGTGGCAATAAGGAAAAACAACATAAGTCAGTTTTTGTAACTTTTCAGGAGAGCAGTTTGAATGTTTGCTTTGCTATTTCAATAAAAGTATAGAACTTATGGATAAAGTGTGAACGCAGAAATAAATAAAATGGCTATTAGATTCAATTTAGTATTAGCAAAATTCACATTTTTGTTAGTTAATAGTTAATTTTTCCTAAAATAAGACTTATGTTGTTTTTCCTTTTTCTAATTTTAACATAATTCTGAATTAAGTCAACTTATGTCTTTTTTCCTAAATGAGTTTATAGGAAATATATTTTTTAAGTAGAGTTACATATGTTGTTTTTCCAAATCAGAATTTAAATAGTTTAAATCTACATAAGTTCTTTTTCCGAAACATATTGTTGAAATTTTAATTCAGTTAATAACTAACTTCTCTCTGAGTCGGTTGTAGATTATTCTTAAGATGTCTAAGATTTGTGCTAATTGCAATCTAGCCATAAAACGTTCTAAAAGTTCTGAATCTGTCGAATGTGGTTTTTACTGCGGTCGCTTCTTTCATAAAAGTTGTGCTGAATTATCCAACGACAATTATAAATCATTAATAAATCGTAATTTATTTTGGAAATGTAAATCTTGTGCAGACATTAACCTTTCCACCTTCATAAATAATTTCCATGAACTCTCCCAAAATGTGTGTGAGATAAAAAATGATCAAAGTGCTCTCAAAACATTATTCATCAATAATTCTCCCCCACGTAAATCTGCCAAAAACAACGCTGAGAGAGGCACTGACTCGCCTTCCCTCAACCCGGGTAATCTTCTCGTTACGCAAAAACTTGACCAGCCGTCTTCCTCCCCTGAAATATGGTCATTGAGATCGTCCAAAAATTACCAAACGTTTCACCTGCATCGTCTCAACTAAATCCTATTTTACCTAAACCATCGAACGTCGAATCCGAACTCCCTCTAAATAATCTTAACTATGAATGGAATCCAGTTTATTCTAATAAAAAATCTTCTAAAACATCAAACACAAAAAAAATAATTGGTACTGACTCTACGGCTTCTTTGTGTGCTTTGCCAGAATATAAATGGCTTCACTTGTCAAAATTTAATGTAAACACTAAACCAGAAGAAATAATAAATCATATTTCGCAAAAATCTAACATTCCGCCAAATCAATTTAAATGCTATTCGTTAGTCAAAAAAGATACAGATTTGACACAACGTAAGTTTATTACTTTTAAATTGAGTGTTCCAGCTTCTAAATATTCTGTTATCATGGATTCTTCTGTATAGCCATGCTTTGTTCAAGTAAAAAAATTTGTCTCACAAAACCCACATCTCAGCTTACGGAAACATCATCGTCATCATCTTCATCATTACAGTCATCAGAACAGCCACCAATGTACTAAAATTGATTTGCCATCTTCAGCTGATGCTCTTGCCCTCGATGTCGATCAATTAGTTTTACTCATCAAATTTGATTGTGTTAATGAAATCATTCTTATTGTCTCGTACATTCCACCAAGTAGTTCATTTGATTTATATAAGGCTCACATTACAAATTGTAGTTCTTTATTAAAAAACCGTAATGAATACCAAAGAGTTATTATTGTAGGAGATTTTAATTTACCAAATGTTAAATGGATTTACGATCCCGATGAGAAAATACTTGTCCCTTTTAATGTTATATTTAATCATGATTGTGAAGTTGTGGATACCTTTGCACAATTTGATCTTAGACAGATAAATAATTTTCATAATTCTTTTAATAATGTGCTTGATTTGGTTTTTGTTGATTCAGAGTTGTGCGTGGGTATTAATAACTATAGTTTCACTTTTTCCTAACACAATTTATCATATCGCATTCAGTTGGCATTTAGAATGTTATATGTATTTTTTACCTTCAACTCCGGTTTCTAATTTCAAATATGATTTTGATAAGACAAATTTCAATTCAATTAATAATCATCTTAATGGAACGGATTGGCATGCATTATTTGTTTATACAAATCTTAATGAGTGCTACGAATCATTTTTAAAAGTAGTGAATAGTGCAATCGCTTTATACACACCCAAAATAAAAATTAAAGGTGGTTCAAAACCAGTGTGGTTTAATAAAAGGATAATTAATCTCAATAATAAAAAAAATAAGGTTTATAAGCAATTTCGTAGATCTAACAATGACCGTTTACTTTAAAAACAATATCGATCATTGCAAAAGAGTTTTGATACTTTGAATAAATTGCTTTACAATCAGTATCTATTATCTGTTGAATGTGATTTAAAATCCAATAGTAAAAGCTTTTGGAAATTTATAAACGCTAAAAAACAATCAATTTAATGCGTCACGATGGCATATCATCTTCTCTCAATTATATCTAATCTCTTTGCTAGTCATTTTCAATCCGTTTACTTAGTTAGTACTCCAAATACACCTCTTGGTGATCAATTTAATTACTCAGACAGCCACTTAAATATTGGAAGTTTAAACCTTTCAACTTCACAAATTGAACAAGCTTTATCTAAAATTAAGGTTGACACACGACCTGACTTGGAGGCATTGCTCCTATTATTTGACAGGGATGTGTAAAAGTACTTTCGATACCTTTAGAAATAATTTTTAATCGTTCCCTTGAAAGTGGTGAATTTTTAAAAACATGGAAACGTTCTATAATTACACCAATTTATAAATCTGGAAGTAGGCAGGAAGTTTCTAACTATAGTCCCATTTGTAAGATAACTACCATTCCAAAGGTTTTTGAAAAACTGATTTATGAAAAATTAACTCCAATTGTTTAAAGTATTATTTCTCCATGTCAACATAGTTTTGTAGCGGGAAGATCTACTAGCACAAACCTTATAATTTTTTCTAATAATGTATTAAAAGGGCTTGAGAAAGGGTATCAATTCGATGTTGTGTATACTGATTTTTCAAAGCATTTGATCGGGTTAATCATGATTTATTACTTATAAAGTTAATAAATAGGTTTCCACTTCAACTTCTTAAACTGGATAAATGAATACTTAAAGGACCGTGTCCAGTATGTTCGTATTAATAACGTTCTCTCTTCACCTATCTATATGCTACCTCGGGTGTGCCTCAGGGAAGCCATCTCGGCCCCCTTTTTTTCTTATTATTTATCAATGATATTCCCAACGTATTCTTAAATTCTAAATACCTCATGTATGCGGATGATTTGAAAGTCTTTCGCTGTATAAAAATTGAACAGGATTGCATTTTATTTCAAGAAGATCTTGAGAGGTTATCGGTTTGGTGTTTGATTAACTCCTTACACCTTTATATTGCAAAATGTCAAAGTTTAACTTTTTGTCGTAATCGTTCATTAATTAACTTCTCTTATAAAATAAACCATAAATTTCTTTCAATAGTTGCCTTTAAAAAAGATCTTGGTGTAATTTTTGACCAAAAACTTTCCTTCTTAAAACATATAGATTTTTTAGTCGCAAAGGGCAACTCTATGTTGGGTTTTATTTTGCGCAATTCAAAGGAGTTTTGTGGTCCATACACATTGAAATGTTTATTTTTCACATTTGTTAGATCAACGCTTGAGCATTGTAATACTATTTGGTGCCCTTTGTATGAAGTTCATTCTTTTAAAATTGAAAAAATCCAAAAACGGTTTACAAGAGTGTTAGTGAAAAGGCTACATTGGGATATAGATATGCCTTCCTATGGAACAAGATGTAAATTATTTGGAATCATGCCTCTTAATATGCGAAGAAAGGTTTCTGAGGTTATATTCATTCGTGACGTATTGGCCAATCTTATTGATTGTGCCGATATTTTGGCCTTAATTAATTTCAATGTTCCTGCGAGGTAGCTTAGAAACCGATTAATTTTTAAAATTCCATAGAACAAATAATGCAGCCAATGAACCATTGTCTAGGTGTTTAAGGACAACTAATAGCGTTTGCGATATGATCGATTTTAGTCTAAGTAGATTTTCATTTAAAAATAATTTGCTTTTGATTTTTAGTAACCTTAATGGTGGCAATGTTTAATATAGTTATTTTATTGTTTTATTTTTAATACTATATTATTATCAAGTAATCACTAAAGCATTGTAACTTTGTTTGATGAAATAAATAAATTAAATAAATAAGTCAAAATCGGAGAAGAGTTCAAAGTAATAACTTAAGTGCAATGAAGATGAAGAGCCTGAAAGATACACTAGGCATCCTCTTTTCGTCATAATAAGTAAAAACTAAAAAGCAACAGTGAAAAAAAGAATAACTTCAAGGATTTTAAAAAAGTAATATTTTATTTTTTGTTTTAAAAAATTCACAGACACATCTCTTTTATGTATATTTATTTGTTCGTTTAAAATAAATAAAAATAATAATAAAAACAATAACAAAAATAGTTTTTTTAGTCTTGAGTATTATCTTCATCACTGTCATATACATCTGGATGAACTTCGTGGCAGTTGTTTATTGAATCAACAACCAAACTTCTATAAAATCCATGAAATTGTGGATCTATAAAATCTATAAGAAAAAGAAGATCTTGTGCTTTTTCCTTAGAAATAGGGGGGACAAGCGGAATTACTTTGATGTCAGACTCTTTAATAGAACTGACGCCACGTTTTTCTAAATGTATCGTCTTGAAAGGCTCATTTTCATCTAAGCTGTTTTTGTAGAACAACGAACCAAATTCATCTTTTTTGTACCTGAGCCATCTAAGTTCCCTCCATGAATACTTTCCTCCATCTGTATCTGGCATTGTAATTTCCTAAAGCATAGTAATTATTTAATAAAAGTTGTTGGTTTTGAAGTGATATTTTGTCACATTAATTGTTTCGACATGAAGATAGTGGTTTTAATTTTCTGGCCTGAACGGTTTTTTCTTTTTTAGTATCGTACGGTAAACCTCTATTTCTTTGTTGTTGTCGCTATTTTTGTCTCTTTTACTTTAATATTTGAAGTTCCAGCAATATTTTCGCTTTCTTGAGTTAGAGGTGTTTCATTTAGCTCAAAATTGTCAACATACTCTGGTGAAACATGCATTACTACCGTTGAATTCTGAGAAACTTTCTCAACAGAACTTTCAAGGACCTTACCCCAATGTTTTATAGTCTATATGTACTTTCATCGTCACTTTCACTTGAACTATTTTGATAATCGAATCATCCGAGTCTTCCCAAATTGGACGTTCTGAACTATTCAAATCAAAAGGGAAATCTACGTTGACAATACAAGCTAAATAAATTGAAATGTTCAGAATAATAATCAAAGTGTCAGACATTTTGAACTTATATCCTGACGGTCCATCGGATTGTATATCTACGTTTCTTGATGGAGTCGTTTTTGGATCAGCGAATTTTTCTGAAACATACACATAAAATTTGGAATAAAAAAAACTCGTGTAACTACTATCTAGTCTAGTATTTAAATTTGTCTTTGTTTGTAGAATCATTTGGTAGATTTTTTTTTACTAAACACTAAAGTTATGACCCAAATTCGAAGCACTTGTAATAGTTTGGCATTTATAAGCTATAGAAACAATACTAAATACATCTGCAAAATAGATTATAAGCACAAATAATTATTTGTGTTATAAGGCTACCGTCTGTGTTTTCTAAAACAATATCCAGCTGAGTACTTTTTATTTCACTATGAGCAGCAGCTCTCTTAAGGGCCAACGCTAAAAATCTGCTGCCACGTGACATTATTCTTTTATTTAAATGAACTTCACACTTTTTTTTAAGTTTTTCTATACAATTAAGTTTCCTTTACATCAACATTAATAACAATTCACAATTTAAGTTTACTTTTGACACAATAACAATTAAAACAGAAAAAACTGGAACAAAACTGCGGCACAACAACCTACCAGCACAGAACGTTTATGAGAACAAAACAACACAAGTCACACACTGGATGCAATTTTGTATACTTATTTTCAAGGATTTCAGTAACGTCTTTTGGAATAACAGCATAAGTTAACTTGAGTTCAGTCTTCTTAAAGAAAGGAATAAGGAAAAACTATACAAATGTAGTTATTTTCGTATAACACACAAATAAATTTTGGAAAAGCGACAAAAGTCAACTTATGTTCTGAAGAGAAAATTTTACAGTTTTGGAAAAAAGAACACATATCTACTTAATATGTGTGTGTTGATTTGATGTACTGTTTGAGAATAAGAACATAAGTAGAAAATGAAAATGTTAGCCTATACTTATTCTGTTTTTCCTTGTGCAAAGTTAGTAGAAAATGACTTGTTTTTTTTTTCTTGTCTATAACTCAGAAACGGTAAAGATAAAAAACACGAAAAAAATATGGTAAATAGAATTGAATATTGCGCATCAGATAGCACAATATACTAAATTTCGACATAAGTCGACTTATGCTGTTTTTCCTTGTTGCGACAGAAATATTTTGTGGATTACATTTACATATTGAATGATTTTTTTTCGTAAAACTAAAAGTGCAGTAGATTTCATTTAAAGGCAGTAGATTTATTTTTTGAAAAAATTGCAGTAGATCTACTGCATTTGCAGTAAAGTCACAACCCTTTGTTTGACCAACCTCATAGCTAATTTACGTTTTGTTGTACCTATGTATGTATTTCATTTGACATTGTTCGTTAGTCTTTCCTTTACATGGTATTTGGTATACGACATTGTGTTGTTCTGTTTTTGTAAAGATTGGTTTTTTTGTTTGTGAATAATGTGTTCAATGTAGAATAAGCTCTGTGTTTAAAAAAATTTTTTCCATGTCAATCGGTATTTTTTCTTTTAGTGTATGGTTGTCGGTTAAGCCTAGTACGCTGCTGATGCGAAACGAAAAATCCCATACAAAAATGACACAACGAAATTATAAACGGAAAATTTCGTTCTACTTTTCGTTTTGCAGTACGCTGTTCGAAGAGCGAAATTTATAATTGTAGCAGATTATTTGGAGACGTCTCCGCTCCTTTTTCGCACTGAATTAATTGTACAGACTATTTATTGTGTGCGGAAAAATGACATTTGAGTTTTATTTGTGTTTTTTTTTTGTTTATCATTTTCTTACATCATGGGTTCCTCTGATTTTTTGCGTTTGTTTGATTTTGTTTTTGGAATAATTAGTGAAAAGGGGGGTTCACATTCAACGACGTGTCGTTCGACCCGAGTCGTTTTGCTAGCGTTCACATTTAACGACTTCCGTACCGACATCATTTGAAAATAATTTTTCAAATAGCAGACATGGCGAGGATTTCATAATTTTCACCAATACTAGCGCATTACTTTTATTTGTTTCTACTTTTGTTTTATTATTTTACTTTCATTTCAATCTATTCTCTTTTTATCTTACGAACAAAATAGAAATAAGATATAAAATTAAATTTTCGGTCGTCCGTCTGGAGTTCACATTTACTACACCGGTCGTTCGACAGAACAAATTATCAAAAAATTTGAACTACAGAGCTTGCTTGATCGACAGTCGTTCGACTGGTGTTCACATTACAAAAATCTAACGACACGACACGTGTTGATGAGCATGTCGTTGAATGTGAACGCCCCTTAACTCTCCAAGGATATTTTCCGTTGTGTTTTCGCAAGCGTTTCGTTGGCTGTTTGGAGATCACAGGAAATTTTCGTTTCGCATCAGCAGCGTACTAGGCTTAACGGCTAAACCGATTTCAATCAAAATTTAAGTTGAAATAATATTATTTTTTTGTCAAATAAATTCAACATATTTTATGAATTTAGAATCTATAGTTACATTAGTTTGTAACCATAAGCCTAGTACGCTGCTGATGCGAAACGAAATTTTTCTGTGATCTCCAAACAGACAACGAAACGCTTGCGAAAACACAATGGAAAATATCCTTGGAGAGTTTCACTAATTCCAAAAGTAAAATCAAACATAAACGCAAAAATCAGAGAAACCCATGATGTAAGAAAATGATAAACAAAAAAAAAACACAAATAAAACACAAATGTCATTTTTCCGCACACAATAAATAGTCTGTATAATTAATTCAGTGCGAAAAAGGAGCGGAGAGTTCTCCAAATAATCTGCTACAATTATAAATTTCGCTCTTCGAACAGCGTACTGCAAAACGAAAAGCAAAACGAAATTTTCCGTTTCTGATTTCGTTATGTCATTTTTGTATGGGATTTTTCGTTTCGCATCAGCAGCGTACTAGGCTTTAGGTGTGGGACGTAGGTTAAAGAGAAATATCTAGTGTTGTCAGTTTTGATTTTTAATTCTTTTTGTTGGCCATTTCCATTTTGTATTTGATGAAGTTTAATGTTTATTAGTTCATTAATTATTGTGTTTGGGTAGGTACCTAGTTATTTTTCTGCAAAATTATATCCAATACTTTATTGATGAGATTTGTAGCTGTATTTTTTTGTATTTAATTGGTTGGGAAGACATAAAAATAATCATTCTACCCACAATGGGTTTGATATACCTATCAAGTGCCGTCAGAAAATTATACGTATTCGACGAGCTATAAAATCAAAGCATCAATCAGCAGCTCCACAAATCCGAGGCCTTAAGTTAATTGTGAACGAAAAAACATTCTACACAACACAAAATGGAAAACTTTTATGTGCCAGTCGCGACGGAATCGATGTTCTTGAGGAAATGTTTGGCAATCTGGAATTAGATGAAAACATAATTTTAAATTAACATCATTTTAAATTTATTTAATGCCGTTTTTTTCAAATTTGTAAAAAAGCATGACATATTTTTTCTTTGCGAGACATTTATTACAAGTGAACATTATGAAACATTTAACAAATACTTTAATGATTTTAAACTACATTGGATATCAGCCTATCGCGATCGTAAATTTGGTAGAGCTATTGGGGGTTCTTTGTTTGGAATCAAAACAAGCTTTATTGATGTGAATAACCATGTTTATCTTATTATCAAGAATTCGATATTTTATATTTTGCCAACCTATATAAATTGTAATTTCTGAGATAACGATTTCTATGCTCTTAATTATTTGCTTAACACAATTGATTCGAAAAATATTATCCTCATTGGTGATGTCAATGCTAGAATTGGAGAAAGTCAGATAGTTCCAACCAAAACTTATTTCATTGGGTTAGACGTTCCTAAGAAACGTAATTCAAGGGATAAAGTCATGAATATAAATGGCCGTCTCCTTTTGGAAATGTGTCAAACTTTCAATCTTTATATTCTGAATGGCAGTAGGGATGGCGTTTGACTCGATAGACCGCGATGCACTTTTTTATAAGCTATCGCAAAAAGGAATGCTAACAAAAATGCTCAGAGTCCTCAAAAATATGTATATAAATACACGTCAAAAAGTATTGGATGGCCGAAATGTATCGGACTGGTTCGACACTAAATCTGGAGTAAAGCAAGGCTGCCTTCTAAGCACAATTCTTTTCGCATTGTTTATAGATAATATACCGGTACACCTACCAGCAAGAATAAAAATTGCAGAACAAGTCATTAAGGTACTACTTTACGCAGATGATATTACTCTACTAGCGGAATCCCCTCATAGTTTACAACTTATGATTAATAAAATGAATGACTTTTGCAAAACATGGAATCTGTATGTAAACCTAGACAAATCTAAGATTATGATAATTCGCAACAGACAAACGAAACTTGAAACTAATGAAAAATGGTCTTTTGATGGCAATGAAATAGAAATAGTAACGCAATACAAATATTTAAGAGTTCTTTTGACACCAAATATGAAACTAAATCTACACCTTGAAAAAAAACTGTCAGCCACTAAAAGTCTTATAAACGAGTAGTTGTAACTAGCGGGTTTGGGAACACCGGAGCTACCGGAGCCTCCGGTATTATCACCTGAGCCACCACCGGAGCTACCGGAGCCTCCGGTATTATCACCGGAGCCGCCACCGGAGCCACCGGAGTCACCGGCAGCAAGTGATGATGGGATGTTGGGTGTTGGGATGTTGCAAAAATCAAGGGATGTTGGATGATAGGATGTCCGATGTTGGATGTTGGGGTGTTGAAAATATCACGTTAAAACGTAAAAATCACGTTAAAACGCAAAAATCACGTTAAAACGCAAAAATCACGTTAAAACGCAAAAATCACGTTAAAACGTAAAAATCACGTTAAAACGCAAAAATCACGTTAAAACGCAAAAATCACGTTAAAACGCAAAAATCACGTCAAAACGTAAAAATCACATTAAAACGCAAAAATCACGTTAAAACGCAAAAACCACGTTAAAACGTAAAAATCAATTTAAAACGTTAAAATCGCGTCAAAACGCAAAAATCACGTTAAAACGCAAAAATCGCGTTAAAACGTAAAAATCACGTTAAAACGCAAAAATCACGTTAAAACGCAAAAATCACGTTAAAACGCAAAAATCACGTTAAAACTCAAAAACCACGTTAAAACGCAAAAATCACGTTAAAGCCTAAAAATCACGTTAAAACGTAAAAATCAAGTTAAAACGCAAAAATCACGTTAAAACGTAAAAATCACGTTTTAACGCAAAAATCACGTTACAACGCAAAAACAACGTTTAAAACGTAAAAAATCACGTTAAAACGCAAAAATGACGTTAAAACGTAAAAATCATCTTAAAACGCCAAATATTACGTTCGGAACCCAAAGACTACGTTCAAACCGAAGAACAAACCAAGAGAAAAACAAGAGGAGAACAAAAGTAAAAAACATGTTTTTACTTTTATATTTTATTTTTATATACATATGTATATTTTTTTTTTTGTTTTTTTTGCATATTGATGCAAGCCATCTTCAATTCAATACTTTTCGGAAATCTTAAATAACTTGACCCTTTTAAATGTTTATACTCATTAATATTGATTTCAATATGCTTTATACAAAATAGCGTCCATCCAGAATCTCTGTCCTGAAACTCGTCACTTTTAGTCTCAATAGTTTTACCCATATTTTCAAGTTATCATTCAGCAATCTGCATTGGACATTTGAAAGATTTTATGCTTATCTCAGTTTTTTCTGATTCTCCTTCTGCTGTTTTATATTTTATAAACTCTGCGAATAGCTCGATGCTGAACTTTACACATTCTTTTGTTTCAAACGTGTATTCAATTAATTGTATGATATCAGTTTTACAACTTTTCAAAAATTTATTAATGATTATAACTTCCTCATCTGTATTTTCTAAAGAATAGGTTTCCACTTTACCTTCAAAACTGTGCCTTATTTTGTTAAACCGTGTATTAACAACTAGAACTTAACTTTTTTCTTATGCTCATTCGTTCTAATGTGATGTGGCCATTCAGAAGTACTCACATCACATCTATTTCACAAGTCTCACATCTCCGTTTTTTAGGGTGTTTGATGAAGATGGAGAGTAATCATTATCAAGAAGTTTTCTTTTATAATATTATTAGGTTGATCGATTTCATTATTAATTGTCAGATTTTAAGAAGGTTTGTTGATATGCTTCTTATCGAAGTGGTCCATTATGGAATCCATTCGTGTATACGTTTTTTCACATTGTGGACATTTAATCTTGTCGCCATGAACAGCTTTTACATGTCTATTAAGAAAACACAAATGTGAAAATTTAGCACTGCATACGAAACAAATAAAATTCACCATTATATTGTATTAACTTTATAGTTTTAATAACGATCGCAAAACACACTTTTCGGATAACTTTTTTGAGTTATGAATGCAGGGTTACCAACAGGGGTATTTTCGCCCGGAGACTCCGGGAATTCGATCTAATCTCCGGGCTCCTGGCTTTGCCGAAATTTCTCCGGGCCTAATGTTTCGATTAT
This sequence comes from Epistrophe grossulariae, assembly GCA_929447395.1. Classification (NCBI taxonomy): domain Eukaryota; kingdom Metazoa; phylum Arthropoda; class Insecta; order Diptera; family Syrphidae; genus Epistrophe; species Epistrophe grossulariae. Next base: position 51,504,549 of record OV839569.1, read on the forward strand.
TTTATTTCATTCTTGAACGCATTCCTTAACACAAAAAGAAATCTGCAAACTCAAATTGCAATTTTCCATTCCTTAGGTTCATATTAGCATCCATTGGGTAGAAAGCTTTTAAAAAATGTTTAAGATAACATGAGTTGTTTTTGCGTCAGTGATATTAACTGTTTTTTTATACAGCGGATTACAACAACACAAAGTTATTCAGATCGCTTTGAGTGGGAATAAAACGAGTTTTGACAGCAAATTGTAAACAATTGTAAGAAATTTTAATTTACAAAACATACTAAATATAGAGTGCCAAAAAATTTGTCCCTGCGTTCTGTTACCCTCGCATCGATTAAATCAATCGAGAAACGATGAAAATTGAAATAAATCCTTTGAATTTTTTTGCAGCAAAACAGCAATGCTTGAAAGCATTAAGTTCCAGAACAACAAAAAGTAAAAGCTAAAAAGTGTCAAAGTGAAACAGCGACAAGGCATCAAAGCGATGAAAATGCGGTTAGTCGGGGTAGAGAAGAAGGACATACAATGGTTTTGGAAAAAATCTCCGGTTCTGGGTTTTTCCGAAGTTGGTAACCCTGTATGAATGTAATACGAATATCTTTTTATAGATTTTATTTTGTATACTTTTTTTAATGAAATTAACAACTGATATATTGGAATCATTGTCTTCTTCTCACGTTAAGGAATAAGACTGTTAAACAGTTTTAGTGAATTTCATCACATTCGCCTGATTATATAACGATGGAACTATAAATATAATCAATTCACCTCTATACTATCTTTACATAAAGTCCTTTCGAGAGATCTTTTTTTTTCTTAGTTCTATACGTCTTCTTCGATTGAGATAATCAATAAATAAAAACAGAGTGGATGGATACTGTAGGAGGAGTTATTTCATAGGCAACATCTGATTGGGTTTTCTTATGTCCTCTACAACTTATGTGTTTGAATATGAAAATTAGAAAAATGTTTGTGTGGGAAAGGAAAACTATCATTATTCTCGCCCAATCCTAGATGAATTTCCCATGGATTGAGGTGATCAAATTTTATTTCGGTATAGCCAATTAAATTCTCAAAAATTAGCTATATTGAGGTCGACACCCTATTTTTTCTATGGATGAGTGTCAACAATTTAAATCTGCAATCATTATAATTACAATGAATAAATACAACAAAACCATTGTGGTCCTTACCCACATCGGTGGTATCCCAAGTGTCAGCAATACAAATGTACGATCAGGATAACCGCAATGAGGGTCTTTAAAATTTTGTAAGATCATTTAAATGGGGTGTTTTTGCAAAATAGAATAAAATCATAGTCGAATAATCCAGATGTAAAGTATACAAATTCAATGTAAATACATCCGGATTTAAGTTTCAATCTGGATGTATCGAGTGAATAATATGGGCGTTAATGAATCAATAAACATGAATTTTTTTGTTCCAAAATATTTACTTTATTGACAAACAACACGAAAATCCCACAAATAAGAATAATCTGAATGATATTATGAGAAAATAAAAAGAATCCAATCGGGCGCGCAACAGAATTTTTTTTATGAATAGCTGAGATTGGTTTGTTAGTTTTGGAAGTAAAACGAAATAGATTTCCTCTTTTTGGTACTGTATTTGACACAAGCCCTATATAACTATACAGTGTATGGAAATGTTTTATAAATGGGAATTTTTGCATCGTTACATAGTGGCTACGTAAAACATAATGCAGTGAATAATTATTCATCAGTTTAGCGAAATCTAATAAATGAGACTGATAATCTCCAGGGATGGAGTAAGACCTAACCCTGACAAGGTTAGAGCTGTAAAAAATTTCCCAATTCCAAAGACACAAAAAGAAATAAAGTCCTTTCTAGGTCTGCTTGGCCATTACCTAAAGTTCATAAAAGACTTCGCAAGGCTAACAAAACCACTAACCACTCGAACAAGTCAAATCAATTACACTTGACAAAAAGTATGTCGCAGCTTTCGAGATGTGTAAACAGTAAAGATCTTTTGATTAACGACCCGATTCTTCAATACCCAATAGGTGCAGTTCTATCTCAAGGTACCATAGGTAGCGACAAACCAATCGGTTATGCTAGTAGAACCTTAACTGATTCAGAATTTAGTTATTCCACGATAGAAAAAGAATTTTTAGCGATCGTTCGGGCAACGAAATATTTCCGCCCCTATCTGTTTGGTCACAAATTCAAAATCGTGACCGATCACAGACCATTGCAATGGATGATGAACCTCAAAGGCCCGAATTCAAAATTAGTTGGATGGCGTCTCAAACTAGGTATAGAAGACTTCGATTATGAAATCTTGTATAAAAAAGGAACATTAAATCTGCACGCTGATGCACTTAGCAGAATAAAAACCGAAAACCAAAATGAGAAGATCGAATTAAATGTAAACAAAGTTAATCAGCCAAACCCTAGTTCTAGAGGAGACGCAATCCATTCTGCCCTTGAAAATATGAACGATCACATATACACTCCTCACCACTTGAATAAGACACCCTTATATCTTTTTCTATCGTCCACTGCTCCCAAACCAAGCATGCTAGAGACTTAATTTATGTTTAAATTAAAGTTAATTTAATTGTTGTAATTTGACCAAAAGGAGAATTTAATGCTAAGCTTTAAGTATTAATGAAAAATTACTAACCAAAAACTGCCAAAATGCGAGGTTCTAATTTTGCGCCACTTGAGTAGTGCACTTTAATAAAAAAAAAACATTTTACAGTATTATTATTCTTTTTATTACGAACATTACTTAAATTTGTAATTGGAGTATTTTATTTAAAAAAAAAAATGTTTTAGTTGTGTTTTGAGCCACCTTTCTGCTTCTTCACACATCCGGTTTGGAAGGGATGCATACAAATTGTCCAAATAATTTAGAGAAATCGAGCTCTCAGCTAATTCGATGGCTTGGGTAAATTCGGGTATACTCCGTATACTTGGCGTGTCAACCATCCCCAAACATTTTCTATAATATTCAAATCCGTTAAGTAGGGCGGCCAGCTCAAAAACTCCATATTTTGGCTCTGTATATACGTTTTAACTACCCCTACTGTGTGTATAGGCGCATTATCATGTTGCAGCGCCGGAATTAAAAACAATCCAAATGGAAAAAGGATTATAAATATTGCAAATTCAAATACAATTTTATTTTCTAAAAGAAAAAATATTTTAAAAAACATTGATCTGGAACAATCTTAATTAATATTACTTACATTCCTTTTTTTTGTAACTAACAAAATAGTTTATAAATTAGGCGACTACAATTTATTAGATGAGTTTGAACAATAATAATAATAATTTATATTTTTCTGTTTAAAAAGATTAAAAACGGTTTCTATAGGAGCTAAAAATAAAAAAAGGTAAAATAATTTAAAAACATAAAGTAAAGAAAAGAAAAGTTTGAAATGTTTTAAAGTTAGAGTTGTAGTCATATGGAATATAAAAAATGAAACAATAATTAAAGGATTAGCTCGATGACATCCCGGGACCCGTCTGAAGCTAGGAAGACAAATCGAGAACAGCGAGCCGATCTTTTTGTCTTGACGGAACCATTTGCCACTTGTATATCAGCAATTCTAACGACTTCATATGGTCCTGGGTAGATTTTTATAACTCGACCCAACTGCCATGAGGAACGAACTTCATTAGGGTCTATAACTAGAACTAAACTTCGTTCTTTGACGGGTTTAGTGTCAAGATGCCACTTGCTTCTTCTAGTTATTTCTGGAAGGTACTCATAGTACCATCGTTTGGTAAACTGTGACATCAAATGTTGTGCTCTTCGACTATAAAGCCTGTTACAAAAGTCTTTTTCATAAAAAAACACCAGGAGCAGTTACGTCACGAAAATCCTCACCAAAAATCATCGAAGTGGGAGTGAGAGGCTTTGGATCTTCTGGATCCACAGGAATATGAGTAAAAGGTCGCATATTAATTTGACCTTGAGCTTCTATAAGGGCGTTCCTTAAAACGTCTTCTCTTGGAGTGGTTCCTCTGAGAACAAAATCAATACTTCGTTTAATAGACTGGATAAGTCGCTCCCAAGCTCCACCCATCCACGGCGAGTATGCTGGTATAAATCGCCAAAGAATACCTTCGTATTTGGATGCATATTCAACAAGAGCCATCTCCATTTCTTTGACATCTTTGTCTAGCTGGTTTTTGGTTCCGATGAAGTTGAGTCCATTGTCGCTGTACAAAAAACGAGTAACAACACGGTTGATGACGAATCGACGAACAGCCATTTTACATTGGTCCAAGGTTAAATAGCTCGATTTGTACTGCTCCAAATGTTAGACAGGTAAAGATCATGCCGTATCGTTTTACTGTACCTCTTCCAAATTTAACCATCAAAGGTCCAAAGCAATCAACCCCAACATGGGTTAATGGTTTTTGATGGTAGGATCTGCATTTTGTGCACACATATATTTGCCTCTAAAACATCAGGATTCACTGACAAAGAAGCAGTTTTTCCTGAAGTAATCGGCCATAGACTAATTGGCAAACGTAGGAATTCAGGTCTCTTAAACCACCTTGTTTTGGTGTCACCTACACCAACTGATGAGTCCTTCCATCTTGTAGCATCGTCGGCTACATTATCTTTGGCTCCTACGTAGTACCACTGGCGAGGCGAAGTCGAATCCAAAATTTCTCCTACTCTTACGGCGACGAAAGATGGAAACTTGAACTTATTAGAGTTTATCCAAAACAATACTGTTTTTGAATCAGAAAGATAGTAACAATTGTGTATCTGAATGGAGTGTGAACTTTTGACTGTTTGCCAACCGCACACCAAGAACTGCTGCCTGTAATTCTAACCTCGGTACTGATAACTTCTTCACTGGAGCGACTTTGGCATTTACCATTACAAGAACCAGTTCTGCCTTATCTTTTTCGAAACGCAACTAGGATACTGCAGCAAAACCCTGTTCTGAAACATCAACAAAAACAATCAAACTCACCTCGGAATCATCTGGGTTCCATGATAGGTATCGACGAGGAATCTTCAGCTTTTCGATGTTCTTTAATCCAAAATAAAATCCAACCACTGGATTTTCAAATCGTCCGATATTGATTCGTCCCAATCGAAACCTTCACGCCACACTTCCTGGAGGGTGACTCTACCTCGAATGATATAGAAAGATATCAAACCAAGAGGGTCAAAAATCCTCATAACCATCTTGAGAATTTCCCTTTTAGTTATTTTCGAGTCAGGTAAAAGCATTTCATTCAGGCCATTGTTACTTGATAGGCTGTAAGTAAATTGGTCCAAAGAGGGATTCCAGAACACACCCAAGATCTTTGTTACGATGTTGTCACAATTATTTAAATCCAAATTAAGGAGGAGTCTTCTGAAGTAATAATTGGCTTTTTGATTGCACACCCACCAGGTCAAAGTTCATTGATTTGCAGATACGAATCGCGTCCTTAGTTACAGAAACAGCTTTTTCTACATTATCGTGACTGTTGAAATAGTCGTCTACATAAGTTCGTTTAGTCAAACCATCTACTGCATCTGGACATTCCAATCGAAACTTTTCCGTATGGTGATTTTTTACAAATTGAGCACAGGTTGGAGAACAAGTTGGGCCAAACATCATGACTTCCATAATATAAACCGTTGGTTCTCTAGAACTGTCCCCGTCTCTCCACAAAATCCTTTGGCATTGTTGGTCTTCTTCTTTGATGCGGATTCTGTGAAACATTTCTTTTACATCTGCATTCACAGCAATCGCAATTTCTCGAAATTTGAATATTCCTGCATGGAGTGGAACTAAGTTGTCGGGGCCTTTCAATAGAAAAGTGTTAAGTGATACACCTTTTACCTTGGCAGCAAAGTCAGCAACATCTCTGGGTTTTGGTAACAACTTGTTTGGGTTTTCAACTATGAACGTAGGTGCGTACCATACTCGAGGCCAATTCTTCTGTAACTCTTCAGCAGACGCTATTCTTGCATACCCCTTCGATAGAAGCTCTTTCATATGGTTATTTTTCCACTCGAGTAACCGGTTCAGAGCCATCGGATAGCTATCCGGAAGTTTGACGTCGTCTTTATTCCATAGTAAACCTATCTCGTATTGGTTACCAACCTTGCTTAGAGTACGTTGCATGACATCAACTGCTCTAAATACTTCTTGGCTTACTAAACCACATTTGGGTGTGTTAACAGCAAAATCTTCGGTTGTAAAATGCTGTTTAACAAGTTCATGCAGATCGTCTTCAGTTTTAATAGCATCGTGGAAGAGAAAATGCATTGTTGGCTTAGCTGCTTGATTGAGGCAAGATACATTATAAGTGGGTGCAGATTTGCCATAAACAACCCATCCCAAGAGTGTCTTGATGGCACATGGTTCCTCATCTCTGCCATGTCTTGTCCATGACCCCACAAAAACTTAGCTTGATCTAGACCAACAAGAATCTTAGGTTTAAAATTTACCTGATCTGAAAGTGGAAGTCCTCTCAAGTGTGGATAAGAAACCTTCAATTCAGCAGCATCTATCGATTGTCCAGGCAGTTCTAAATTCGTAACTGTATATACATTGTTAAGGTGATGACGCTTGCGATTATGGACTCCATAAACCATCAAGGAAGTCCGAATGGAGTCTTCGTGTCTTGAAACTCCTTTAGTCCATTGAAGAACCAAATCTTCCGCACTTCCAGAAAGTCCCAGTTCATCAAAAAGATCACTTTCAACCATCGATAAGGATGAACCATCGTCAAGAAATGCATATATATCCACAAACCTATTGTTGACACCATAGATGCGAATAGGTGCAATCTTGAACAAAATCGATGAATTCGTTCCAACGTGCGAAGAATGCACATGATGTGTAGGCACAAAAGGATCTGCTGATTCGTTTAACTTAGGTCTTAAAGTTGCAACTGGCTGGTGTTAGAGTGGGTGATGACGTTCGGAACAACCTTGAATTCCACATGATGTCTTCTCTCGGCATAACCTCCAGTTATGCTTTGACGGGTCCAAACAAGAAAAGCAAACACGCTTATTCTTAACAAACTCCAACCTCTGTTCAATTGGCAAGTTCTTAAACTCAGGACACTGATTAAGTATATGTTTTCGATTACAACGAACGCAGCCAATAGAAGAAACTGTTGTTGATGTGGGGTTGTGAGTCAAAACTCGACCAGAAGCTTTCGGATTCTTAAAGGGTTTTCTTGATTCATTCGGTTCAGAATTCTTCAGTAGATCAGGAGGATGGATTGCTTTTCGTTTAATCCAATCCTGGTATAGTCCAGCACCTAATTTGCAAACAAGACATGTTAAAACATACCCATTATCCAGATCTTCATCTCTTTTCATGGATTTAAGATCAGCTACAAATCCACTGAGCTTAACGGCCCACAATCGCAGTTTAGGGTCGCATTTGGATGAAAGACCAGGAAGATTTAACAAGTCAGCAGTAAGGTCGTGCACCAAAACATAGTGGTGACCAAATATAGCTCGCAAAGAATCCATAATGGCATCCGCATCTGAGGAGTACTTCAATCGGTCACTCACTAGTTGATATGCTTCACCACGTAAAGCTTTGCGCAAACTAGACACATTTTCCTTCCCGTTATAACGACCTTCAAGTGTTGTGGATCTATAAACTTCCTCGAAATATGGCCATTCTCTTTTGTCAGCACCCGAAAAGTCTGGCAACTCTTGAACGTTGCTTCGGCTCAAAATTGTCAACAAACTGGCCATATCTGTTTCACAGAAAGAGGAGTCAGAGGTTGGAGGGTTTGAAGGGTTTGAAAAATCAATATTTTGGAAAGGTGTTCGTTGTCTAGGATCTAACAAGTTATCTAATAATGACTTGTGATTTTCTTGAATTTTCTTTATCCTTTTTAACCTTTCGCTAGCCAGATCTTGATTTAAGGATCTTGACACACTTAACACTGGAACTAGTGAAGTCTTCGCTAACTTCTGCTTCATAATCTCCTTGCGAAGCGATGAAAACTCTTCATCCTTTCTTGCTACAGCTGCTTGAGCAGTACAAGCTGCTTCAGTAAGAAGGTCAACTTCGACACCAGAACCAGAAGGAAGATCACCATTCTTATGTAAATTATCCTCAGATACACAATCGGTATCTTCACAAAACCAAGGAGTATCATCGTCATAGTTTTTTGGATCGAAATCAGCACAACAATAGTGCCACCATCTCTTGCATCAGTCACCACCATTTTGTCATCATCGGCATCTTTGCAAGTCTTTGAACTGCAATTGTGATCCATCGTAACAATTAAATGCAGATAAATTCGGTTACTTCCATAAAAACAACGTCCAATGAATAAAATAAAATAATGTTCAGCGCCGAAATTGAAAACAATCCACATTGAAAAAAGATTATAAATATTGCAAATTCAAATACAATTTTATTTTTTAAAAGAAAAAATATTTTAAAAAACATTGATCTGGAACAATCTTAGTTAATATTACTTACATTCCTTTTTTTTGTAACTAACAAAATAATTTATAAATTAGGCGACTACAACTTATTAGATGAGCTTGAACAATAATAATAATAATTTATATTTTTCTGTTTAAAAAGATTAAAAACGGTTTCTATAGGAACTAAAAATAACAAAAGGTAAAATAATTTAAAAACATAAAGTAAAGAAAAGTAAAGTTTGAAAATGTTTTAGTTGTAGTTGTATGGAATATAAAAAATGAAACAATAATTAAAGGAATAGCTCGATGACAATCATGTTGATAAATACTCGGCAGAGGTCCAAAAAGGGTTTCAAGGCATGTGAAGGTCTCTTTTAATATACTATTGTAAGAGAACGCATTCATTGTAGTTGCCAAAAAATGTAGTTTGCAGGTGACATAATAGGAAACGCCATCACACTTCCAACTCTGCTATGCAGCCGGTCCGGCTAAATAATGAGTTTCTTTGCGGAGGTCATGGAAATAGTAGCTATAGCCATTGGGGGCTTCCAAATTAAATTTTGTTTTCGTCGGAGAAGACCACTCGATGCCACTCAGAAGTCCAGAAAAACTGAGGCGTTGCTCTTTTCTGACCAGGTCAAGGGGTGGCTTCTGCTTGATTTTCAGTCTTTTTGTCTGCTTAGCTTTCGAAATAACACGACGCATAGTTGTGAGACTTGCTTTGATACCACATTTTTTACTTTTCAATTTTTGCCAAGGAGTCGTGAGAGTTTGACGCTTTTCTTAATATAAGTCGCCTTTCCGAATTAGTAAGCACATTGTGTGGCACGCCTTTCATGTTTTTCCCATATTCCATTTCATTACTTAAAAATTTGGTTATAACGTGTCGGCTTCTCTCGATTTTTTATCTATTTTGGCAATAGATAAGCCAGCGCAGGGTTCGGACTTTACTTCGATCGAAGTAGATCTACTTCGATTTTGAAAAAAAAAATTAATCTACTTCTCTACTCCTCTTTTTTAGGATTTGCTTTTCTTTGAAAAAATTCTTAACCAACAAATTTAAAGACAGCGCTGGTCAACAAAACAATTTTAAATATTATATTGCTTTGTGTACTCAGAACAAATCAAGATTTGAATTTGAAGACAGTAAACTTTGCTTAATACAATATTTAAGCCCAACTAAAATTCAAGATAATATCTATGTTTAATTTGTTTCTATTGAAGTCTGAAGTTTGTGTTATAGTTATATTTTTTTTTATTTTAAGTTTGACTTTCTTGTACCTTATAGTTACTTGTTCGCAATTAATTATTTATTTATTAATGAAAAATAATAAAATAATACTGAATAAATTTTTGTTAAGAATTTGATTCGAAATTTTTTTTTTAATCTCCTAAAACTACTTCGAAAATTTTGGATCTACTTCAGTTTTTTTCCGTATTTACTTCGAAAATTCAAAACCTAAGTCCGAACCTTGAGCCAGCGTCCTTATAAGCTTTGATTTGTCCTTTTTCCACCTTGGTCAATACTTTTCATCTACCCATTTTAAGTTTTTTTTTTTATTAAATAGACAAACGAAACCTTTCCCGGTGCCATGAAATAAAGTCCAATGTATTAAAGTCCAAAACGAATTTTTGCATTTTCAAAAGTGCAATAAAGTCCAGAACGATTTTGGACTTTATTTCCCTGTCAAGACTGCAATAAAGTCCAAAACTGAAATGAAACAAAATCCAAAGAGAATAATAGAAGAAATGAAAAAACAAAATAGTTTTGACGTTTTAACTTGATTTTAAATTTCAAAAAAAAAACTAGCACCCAGCATTACGGCGTATAATCAGTGAGGTATGTATGGAGGGGAATGATGCTCCCCTGCAACCCCACTGCTTGGACATACTACAGAATTTGGGTGGGTGCGAGGTTGGGTGTCTGCAAAGTTTTTTTTGCATATAAAAAATCTGGATTTAAAGCCAACCTCGCACCTACCCCAAATCCTATGGTGTGTCCAAGCAGGGGGGTTGCAGGGGGGCAGCATGCCCCCCATACATACCTCACTGTTTATACGCCGTGATGCTGGGTGCTAGTTTTTTTTTTCTTGCGCACCATTTTTGTTCTCTTAAATCCTCTCTTTGCGCAACTGACCGTTGCGTTGGCCAAGTGATTTGCTTCAAGCTATACCTACCTCTAAATAAATATTTTGCTATTTGAACTGACGGCGAAACCTTCAAGATCATCCAAAGTGTTTATTCAAATCATTTTTCAAACAATAAAGCCTTCAAAGTAATTCGTTGTACAGAAATATTAAAAGATGTATCGAGAACGACGATCAAGACAAACTGATTAACGATTATCATTTGAAAAATAATCACAGAGGTTTAAATGAAGCACTTTTACACCTAAAGCGTGAATTCTTTCTCCCATTTATGAAAAATAAAATTAGTAAAGCTATAAATAACTGCGAATTGTGTCAAAAACTAAAATACGATAGGAAACCCCAAAAAAAAAGAATTCCAGAATATTATTTTGTCAAATGCTCCTACAGAAAGAGTTTTTTCTATTCTAAATATTTGGACAAATAAAAAAACCTAAATGAAGGGCGAAACTGTAAAATCTATTTTGATAACTAAATTCAATTACGAACACAGTTGCTTAAGCCCAATACCGTCACCGATAGCAACAAAAAAAATTGAAAAAAAACAGCAAAGTCGCAGAAACCTATGCTGTATGTAATCAAAAAAACAACAAATAGAAATACTTAAAAATAAAACTCGAACGTCACTTTCCCGCACACAATTAATAGTTCGTGCAAATAATTCAGTGCGAAAAAGGGTGGAGACTACTCAGCGGCAGCGCGGCGGCAGAACAAAAATGAAAACGAAATTTTCGTGTATGATTTCGTTGTTTCAATTTTTGTATGGAAATTTTCTTTTTTGCGGTGTACTATCCTTTAGAGTTCAAAGAATAATTTTAAAAACATCCAGAACTAAGTGATATAAATTATTCTTCAGAAAAATATCAAATTCTGTAAAAATGAACTGCGTTAATTTTAAATTTTTGTTTTTTTTTTGTAAGACTTTTTTTATCTTAGTTATTTTGTTTTTAAATTTAAGCTTGATGCAAACTTTTTAAGTTAAGTTATATTTTTCTGTAGATATTTTTTTTTAATTAAATGGAGTAGTGTTAAATTGAATTGAATTTTGTTTCTTTCTTCACTTGTTCATTATTTGCAATTCTAAAATATGGTCACCGTAACGATGATAGATAAATTCTCTTAATTTGTAGCGGCTTATACAGTTCCAGCAAGAAATAGTTTGACAATAATAAAATCCCTTCTTCATTTCATGAGCCTTCACGGCATCCTAACCAAAATTATTTCAGATCAAGGCGCAGAATTTACTTCACCTGTCTTCAAAGATTTCGTCAGACAGTACAACATAAACAAACATATAACGTCGCTACAACTGACAACAATCCAGTAGCAATTGTCCAGTTGAAAGGCTTCATTCTACACTTATTGAAACATACAGAATCATTTTTTCAAAACATAATGACAGAGTAGTCAATGAAACAACGATAACCTATAACAACTCCATCCATTCTGCTACAAAATTAACACCTTATGAACTTTTCTACGGTAGAACCTACAAATTCAAAAATTTAAATATAGTAACGTACATGACTACCTCAATAGACTTAACAAGTTTCAAGCTAATTTATTTCCCTCCATTAAAAACAAAACAGGAAATCAGATGGAGGAAAATTAAAACAAACTAAATCATAACCGAGAAAAACCACATAGTATAAAATCAGGATCATGTATTTATAGAAAAGAAAATAGAAGAAACAAATTAATCGCAAGATTCAGTAGACATAAAGTTAAACACAATTGGGGAGTAACAATCCTTACTAATAATAATCAAAAACTTCATAAATCAAAAATAAAAAGAAGACGTAAATTTCGGGATCGCAATTCTCACCCTACTTATAACGATAACCACAGAACAGACAATCGAAGTACACGACTTGACGAAAATTCACGGCCTTCTGACATTAAAACTAGGAACGGGCAGAATAATTAAGACCTACAAAAGCCTAATTCACTCAAAAGATTAGAAAAATACCAGGAAAATGTGAACGTTATAGGCAACTCTTTGACAATTTTCAATAACAAATACGGCTGTGACGACTCTCTTAAAGTAATTAAAATAAAATACGAACAGTTCCAAGAAAAAAAAAACTTTAACACCTAACTTCAGATAAAAATGAGAACTAATTAACGGTTTAGGAACAGTCGTAAAGAGTATAATGGGAAAAATATACGCTGACGATGCCCTGCTAGTCCATTGAAATGTTACATTGACCTTGCATTTAGTATAGGACAACGTTTTTTTTAATGTGTAGAGTGCATCAGTGTGAGTATACGAAATCATTTTCGGGGCTGGAACCCTCCCACATTTTGCCGCTATCTTGAAAAAGGGGCCCCTTTTCTCAATATCTTGAGAAATAAAGGTCTGACAAAAACAAGAACAATTTTATAGAGAATTTAATTTTCTACAATTATGGTAAAGAGACTTTTTACCGTTAAATTGAAAATAAAAAAGATATAGCCAATAATCGACGAACATTTTCAAAAAAAATTACTTTAAAGGGTTATAACTTTTTTTCTAGCAGTTTTATTGAAAAACATTCCAAATGATTTTTGTATATAAAATTTTCCATCATTCTACAATGGGTGCACACCAAGAAGTAACAATTTTTTTATTGTTTTTGTTTTTTTTATGCACGGTAATCAGTATAATGTGGTTAAGTTAAGACAAGAAAAAAATCATATAGGAGGGGGTCTATTTCCCCCCGTTTAGGCGAGAGCGCATTTTTCTAAAAAATTGACTAAAAATAGAAAAAAATTATTTAAAAACAACGGTTAAACTTACAATGTTTTTGAAAAGCCAAAACTCTTCTTTAATTTTCATGTTAAATTAAGTTGTGTTAGTGAAAATTTTTTGAAAAATTAATTTTTTTTTCAAAATTTCGAGTTTGAAAATTAATTTTTCAAAAACTATTCACTATACTATACAAAATTTAAAATGGAAGTTAAAGAAAAGAGATTTTTGGCTTTTCAAAAATGTTTAACATCATATTGTTAGTTTAACCGTTGTTTTTAAATAATTTTTAGTCTGTTTTTAGTCAATTAGCTTAAACGGGAGGAAATAGACCCCCCTCCCATACGATTTTTTTCTTGTCTTAACTTAACCTACCTGCTCTAGCTTTTTGGTGCAAATTATACCGATCACCGTGTGATCAATGATAACAATAACAATAAAAAAAATTGTTACTTCTTTGTGTGCATGTAGAATGATGGAATTTTAAAAACTGGGTATACCAAATTTTTCGCAATAAAATGATCTACTTCCCTTCCAGTTACAAATAAACCCAAAACCCAAAATTTGAAGGGTACGACGTTTATCATCCACTTCTCAAATTGCAGTGTCAATGTTAAGCAAGTGACATACGAAAGTACGAGCAGAGTTTACTTCGAAGCGGTTCACATTTATCCCACTGCAATCAACAAAATTAACATATCTTCTACCCAAACCATTAATCTTATTAGTGGTGCTGAGCTTCAATCCAATTTTATTTGAAAAACTTTCTACATGCACACCTAGGGATCGAACCTACGCATATTCATTATTCAGTTCTCTTCTGAGTGTCGTGGGGTGCGCGCCGCATCTCATTAAGTAGGTATACAAGTTTTTTTGCGTGTAAAACTCATAGTTTTACATTTGTCAATATTCAACAAAAGACAGTTTATATTGCACCATTCCCTAAACCTATTAAGATCTTCTTGAAGAAGAAAACAATCGTTAATTGAAGTTATTTTTTTTGTATATAGGCATCGGTGATAACAGGTAGGGCAGAAGTAAAATTTTTTTTATGAAATATGATCTGGGGCCTATTTCACCAAATACAATTTGTATTTGTAAACTACATTTACGAATTTGTAAACAGAATTTCTGTTTCATAAATTACATACATATTTGCAAGAAGTTTGTAACAAAGATGAAAAAAGTTGTACAAAATATAGTCGTAGTTTACAATAAAAAAAATATGCGTTTCACCAAATTATATCCAAGATTTGTAAACTAACATATTTTATTCTCACAAATTTGTGAGAGTCGTATGTGTAAAAAGAAAAAGGCAATACATTTAAATATGCAAAACAAAGTGTAAAGTTGTTAGAAACTTCAAAAAAAGGTTCATAAATATTCTATGATCTATTTATTATTAATTCGGGAGCAAGCAAAAAATTTTTCCTTTTCACATACATATTGGTATTAATTTTCAAAAATATGTCTTCCTTTTATATACTAAATTCTGCTTTTCAGAATTCTTGATATTAATAAACAAAACACATTTTACTCACACAGTTTACACGGTTTTAAGTTTAAAAAGCAATTTTAATATAGAAAACACAATTTGTAGCAGATATTACACATCATTTATCTTCTGTAAGTTTTTTTCTACAATTCAACAAATTTTGTAAAATTCTTTTATTTGGTGAAACAGAAACTTACAAAAATACCCCAGTTTTCACAAATTTTTACTTGTAAACTACAAACAAATATTAGTCTTGGTTAAACGAAAATAAAGATATTCCCACAAATGTCCCTTTGTAAATTACAAATATACTTTTGTAATACAAACGTTTTGTGAAACAGAATAAATCGATTTTTCAACTAATTTTGTCAAAATTCGCTTGTAAATACAAATTTGCAAGTTGGTGAAATAGGCCCCTGATCTAGTAAAAGTGGTACCTACTCAATTGTCAATTGACAATAAGTGCAAAACATTCATATACATATGTATTGGTTTTTATTATTATGTCTCTTAACATAGATATTATATTTAGGTAGTATACCTACATAGATAACAAATATCAAGCTCTTTCATTAAAATAACTGAACTCTTCGATTCGCCATATTATTAAAAATACGAAGGACTTCATCCAGATCCAATGACTTGGTTCCTTTCTTTTCAAAGGCCAGAAATACCATGCCTGCCATTCTTTCGTGACTCATTGGTCGCGTTCGGGGATCAATCCAAAGCTATCCGGATAGGTTTGTGTTGTTGTAATCCCTTGTGACAAAACAGCTGTGTTTTGAGGAATGAAGTTCTTCGTGGTCGATTTCCTCTTCAACTCTTCGTTTTTTGCTAAAGAAAGTACGTATATCCATATATCCTTTATTTCACAGCAATAAACAAACAACCATGTCGCCAACTGATTATAAAACAATTATAAAACACCTTCACATACAGACGAATAAACTCTAATTTGCTTATTTTAAATTAATCAAAGACTGCAATACGTGGACAGACGGCACAACTCTCAGTGATGCATATTAGTATAATTTATCCACCAATTTAACCGCACTCAAAGTATTCATAGATACTCTATTTTATTTTGAGTCTCTTACTCTTACAACAATTTTTGTGCATCCAATTTAAATGTAACCAACAAATTCTAACTGTATCCCACAGCTATGTATACTTCCTAGTTCCTACCAATTATACTCAACTCATCAAAACTGTTAATAGGCGTGTTTTTTTTGCAAGCCCGGGGGGAATTGGATGAAAAAAACGACGTCGGTGCTAAACAATTAACATGTTAAATGCAACAACAACTAATCCCAGAGAAATCTCGGGGTTTAACGTAAGCGCACAGAAAAACTGTGTTACCGGCATGAATTGCATACATGGTATCGATAGTTTGTATGAAAACTCCATGTTTTTTAATGTCATGGCGTCGCTAATCCACGCTGTCGTTTTTTTCAACCAATTCCCCCCGGGCTTGCAAAAAAAAAACACGCCTAGTATTTGCATTGGGAACGAAATTAATGTGTAGGTACTGAAAGGGTGAAAGAAAACACACACAAGAAAAAAAAATAGTAGGCTGCGCATCATATGTGAGATATATTTCGTTCAAATCAGCTATGAAGTATGAACGAGGTTGTTTTTTTTTTTTTTGGTAGAATGAATGGAAAAAATGCTAGACAAAAAGTACAGTATGGGCCATTTCGTTACACTGCTTATGAATGAGGGTATTGTTTTTTTTGGTGCAATGTAGGAAAGGAAAAAAATTGCGAAACGAGGACAATTTTTTTTTTTTGGTGAAACAAATCTTTTTACCTATACAAAGAACGAATTTAAGGAAATAGGAAAATCGTTACGATAGTTGATTTTTCAAGGTAGGGCATTGAAGGTTTCAAGGTAGGGCATTGCCCCCTAATGCCCCCCCCCCCTAGCTACGGTCTGGAGCAGAGGAGTGTTTTAAGATCGAAATTTCTTTTTTCTAAATACGATGATATCCACAGTAAAAACTTCATTAAATCCCAACATCTTCAGTTTAATAACTAAGGTTTTATGCCATAATTTGTCGAAAGCTTTACTAAAGTTTGTAAACAATGGGTGGGTCACTTTTGTATGGAGGAAAAAAAATATTTTTTTTTAACTTCTAATAGCAATTTAAATGTGGCAAATGCTTAAAGAAACTAATATAGAAAGTTTCATAAAAATCAGATATTACCTTCTGCCTCCGGATTGACCTTGAAATTCTGAAAAATGGAATAAAATTCATATTTCTGAAAACATTTTAATTTTTTATTTTTCATTAATGAAAACATGTTATTAAATAAACCTCATATACAAACATAGAGCTAAACACGATATACATATATATATATTATATTTCACTAAATATTAGAGCTGTTATAGACATAAGTTTGTTTTCAATTCTACGATAAAAGCTATGTACCTATGTATTTTAATTTACACGAAAATCCTTTTTACTGTCAAATTTCGGCATAAGCTTACGAGACTCAATTTTTGCTTTAATGAGACCTTCACGCGCTGATTTTGTGCATAGACTTCCTGAGGCTTCAGTGACGGTTTTGACTGACCTCTCAACTGCTTGAGTATGACAAGGTAATTGCAGTAAAGTTATTTTGTTGTCCTCTCTTCGAGCAATTAGAGATTCAAGCTCTTCGTTAGTAATTAGCTTAAGGATTGTGTGGCTCTGTAACAAGAGCCTGCCAGTTAATTAGATTGTAATACACTTTTGCATCCATGTTTACGATTGGAACCTCAAATAGCCTCAACTTTTGAGTACTTTCACCTCGTGCTTTCAGAATACGACGAAGAGCCAATTCTCTTATATGTTTTTCAGAGTCTGTTAACATTGCTAACAGAAGATTTTCAGGATGGGCGAAGTAACTGTTGCGTTGTAAAACCGGGTCAATAACAGCCTTCAGTTCTGTTGTTAAATAACGACATCTTGATATTAATCGCCATAAATGCCTCCCTCCATCTTTGCAGTTTGGGTGGCATTTAATGTCGAACCATGTTGGAGCGTAAACTTTAACAATATAAGTTGCCAAACAAACAAGTTTTTCAGAAGGATCCGATGTTGTAACGTAGAAACGAAGGATCCGATTAGCACGTGTGAGCCATCTGGCATGAGACATTTTCCCAGGCGATTTGTTAGCTAAGTCTTCAGGGAATTCACCAGTTATAACGGCCGATACTATTTTGAATAAATGCAGTTGGTCAGAACTGAGATCTTTTGCGTCTATAAGTGGAATTTCACCTGGAATATTTTGAAATTTTACAACAGCTTTCTCTTCACAGTTTTCCAAGGCTTTTCCGATTTCACCAGTAAATGTTCTTGGGCCAGAAGTAGAACCATCAAGAAAAGAAAATAAATGTCGAAAAGGCAATTCATTCATATGTAATAAGCAAATCAGCCACTGTAAAGGTCTGTTCAACGTTTTTTCTAATAATCTTATCACACCACCAAATTTTCCAACGTTGACGTTAGTTCCATCACATCCTATAGCCATCAAATGATCCAAAGATACATTTTCTGTAAAAAAAAAAGTTAACGATAGCTTTTTCTATAGATTTAGCTGTTCCAACTGCTGGAGTGACATAGCCCAAATATTTGCTATCTGGTTCTTTAATAAGTGAAATATGTTCTTCAACAATAATCTCTCTATAATATTTTTCACCTTTCTTTTTGGTGACCATGGTTTTGTCTTTTCGACCGTCAATATATAGCGCAGGTATTTGTTGAACTTTTTGTTTCTCTATGATATTTTTTCGAGATTTCTTTCTTTCTCTCCTCAATTTATTTTTGTCAATTATAGGCAAGTTGGCTTCGTGCAAAACAACCGAGGCTATAGCTGAAGCTGCTCTATCTGATACACTGTAACGATCACAGGTTTGAGACAGTGGAGAATAGCTTATCGAAAACGGAGATTCCTTCTTCAATTTTTTTTATGTTTTTTGGTTGATAATCTTCACTTTCACTGCACGAGGACGTTTCACACGAGGATGAGGAGCTATTGACGATAGAAGCACTAGTACTTACGACTTTGGTACTCGTTTGTGAGTGATTTTTTGTTGATATCTCACGTTTGAGTTTTCTTTCTAGATATTTTAGATTCTTCTTTGTTGTTGCCACGTCTGTATTTCCAATAATCATGTTTCTTGTAGTTCTTTGGTCGGTTAGAAAACTTTGTTCATTGGATGGGATTTTTTTTTTCTTTAGGACAAATACATTTGGTAAAATCTGAGCACTTACAAAAAGAAATATCAAACAAATTCTTGCTTGAAGCCAAGAAGACATCTAAACGCTTTTTGGGTATTTTAGGATGAGATTTCAAAATATTTTTATATTTAAAATGATAAGCTTTTAGCATTTGTTGCACTCTTATGTGTGATGAAGTTGGAAGTGATGCTTTTTTAAAAATATTTTCTATTTTTACGGTGACAACATCAGCAACTTCTTGAAAATTTGGTTCTTTTTTAGTATTTTTAGCCATTTTAATTTCAAACCGCGTCAACTCGTAGCATTTTATTAATTCTTCATATGTTGGAAGTGTATTGCCTTTAAATTCACTTGTATTACAAAATATATGACATTTCCAAGCCTTTCGCGTACAATTCATTTTTAAACTTAGAGAAACACACCTTTGTTCTAATTTAATAAAGCACAACTCGTAGTATGCTGTGATATAAAAATAATTTATTTTTTTTGAATTAAGCAAAACTTCATATGTTTTCAATTCACATTATTTCAAATCTTTTTGGAATTCCAAAGAAACGTACCTTACCTACTGTGATCTGTGGATGTAGTGGAAAATTTTGTTAAGAATGAAAAATGGAAGAATATGACCTTTATAACTGATTGATAGGAAAAATAAGTGATCGTATTGATAATAACTGATCACATTAGCAAAACAAACAATAATTTAACGAATTTTCTGCATACATTTAAAAAATTAGTGATTTGCTGCTCCTATGCAAATTCGCTATGAGGAATGTGATAAGACTCACTTATTTCGAAACTTTAAACCTGATCCGGAGGCAGTTAGACCATACCAGGAATGAAACATTCGTCGAATGTATTTAACGATAGAGTGTTCACAAATAGAAAAATTTATTGAACTGAGGTGTGAGAAATTATCATAAGAAGATTCTAAAGGTAATGGTTCAATCAGACTAGAGCTCAAAAAAGAATCTTTAAAAAAATTTGCAAACATGTTTGAGATTTCTGCCGAATTATGACCGGTAGTATTATTAAAAGTCAAGGATTTGGGGTAGCCGTCAACTTTTCTTTTAGAATTCACAAATTTCCATTTTTGAAATGTCGCTTTAATACAAGTCTTTTGAGTAGTTGTTAAACAAGTATTTCAGTTCTGAGTATGTTCTATAATCATAATCAGCTGTGGATTTACTATATTCCATGCTTTGTTTCTTTTATTTTATAAGTTTTGAGCCGAGTATCAAACCATGGTGGAGCATCGGATTTATTACAAGATTTACGCAATTGTGGGACTGTTTCATACAAATAATCAAACAGTAAATTATAAAACCTGAAACACATAACATCAATACTACAATTAAGAAAAATTTGATTCCAGTTAAGCTGCCAGTTATAGCTTTCATTGAAAACGATCATTGAAAATTTTAATTGTTAATGTTGAGGCGACTAGAAAGAAAAAAAAAGTTAATATTTTGATGCCAATAAAAAGCTTATGGTTCAATTATTATTTGTATCCAAAAAAAATTTCCATTTCGACCCAACCTTTCACATGCAATAACTTTAAAGTTTTCAATGATCAATGGTAAGGTAGTTCAATCATTGAAAAAATAAAAGTTATTTTATGCGAAATCTTGGGCCAAACTGAAAATTTTTTTAGTGTAAATATAATAATTGAGTAATAACCTTCATTTTGGCATATAAATAAACACTGATTTTCCTTTATCAAGGCCTCAAAATAGACAATTAAAATTTTCAATGATCGTTTTCAATGATCTCGCCGCTAACATTGCAAATTAAATTTGAAAGTTCTTCATAATTACATTTTTTAAAATTAGATCCAAGTTTTCCGTTGGGATTTTCTAATGGATTACACAAATTTAAATTTGGAGAAATATCTAATGCTGGATGATGACGGTCTTCATCTACTAGGACAATGTCGGAGGACATGACAGCTGTGTCAGTGTTTATTGTATCGGATTAAAAAAGTTGGTAACTCCATTAAATTGATTCAGACCTCAAGAGGCCATACCGTCAATGATTGAGACCTTATTGGCACCTGATTGATTAACAGGTAAATAATAATTGTTATAGTCAGTAGTTTTAGACCATTCCAAGTTCGGAAGGTTGAAGTCGCCCAAAATCAATAGTTCATCACATGATTCCAATTGATCATGTATGGTTTCAATGCATTGTATACAATTTTCGTAAATGATGTTATTTGAACTTGGAGGTATATAAGCAGCGATGATGTTAAGATGGCCAGTCTCCACTTCAATTTTAACACAGATAATCTCGACAAGAAATGACATAAAAGCATCGACCGAAGTGCATACAAATGTGTTTTTAATAGCTAAGAGAATTCCTCCTCCAACTATGTCTGTATTACTTGAGTGGTGTCGGTCGCGCCTAAACACTTGGAAGGTTACGTCGAAGAGCTCAGTATCCAAGAAAGAATTGTTGTTCCGTCAGAATAATGACATCGTGAGGAAGATTATTTAAGTTTTTATAGACCAATAGTCTATATATAGTCTATTGTCCTTAGTCCATTGACGTTTTGATAGTAAATTAGTATCTGTTGAAGCTGCTTCTTCGATGGTTTAGCGTTGTCTGGCCCTTGTGAAAAGAAATTTGGTTTGCGGTTAGCCTATTGGATTCTTTGTTAACAAATTCGTGCATTATTATTCCTTTTGGCCAGAGTGAAGAAGAGTTGAGGAAGTGGAAAACCGAATCAGGAAAACGAATTTTGAAAGATGAATATTTCGAATGGTTCCGATGTAGTAATTTCTCAACTTTCATTTTTAAAGAAGCTCCAAATGCATTCGTGATAGGATCGATAGAATCGAGTTTAGAAATAAATAATGTTCTGTGGCCTTCTACAACTTTCAAGTTAGTTGCTATAGGTGATATTACTTGTTTTTCTTGAACTGGAATTTGCGAGTATGAAGTCTCGATTGATGCCCTCTGTACGAAAGTACACGAACATAACTAATGTCTACTTGATGAAGACGTGTCCTTACTACCAAATACGTTCCACAATAATGATGTCAACTGTCCTGTCAAAATAAAAAGTCAAATTAAGGTCAAATGAATGTCACAAAAATTAATGTTCAACTATACAACTCGAGTCTACAGTGACAAAGCAATATATTATTACAATTTTCATATTCAAACAAAGTGGTCTGCATTTTTGTTTTCGCCATTGTTTCAAGATTAAATTTTGCTTATTTTAAAATAAATTCAAGTTGTATAACATTGGTCCTTCGAGCTTTCTAAATAAGAATCAGTTTTTTACAAACTATTTTACGAACAATTAACATTAAAAAACATTAAAAGTGTGTGCAATGTGTGTACCCAGACATTAAAAAAAAAAACGAATTTACGATTCGTATGAAAAAACAGTCACGTGACTTAAATTGTGCATTGCAAAATCGTTTTTAATCACTGATTGATTCTTTTTTTTAACAAATAAACTTAAAATCTAATTAATTTTACTTAAATAACTTAAAAGTAATTTAAAACTTATTTCTTAATAAAAGTGTCCAGAGGAGACACTAAAATTCATATCATCGATCATCAGCGTTGGCGTCGCGTCGTCTGCAGCAGCAGCAGCAGTAGCAGAAGCAGTAGCAGTTCCAGACAAGCAGTAAGTCTTGCTTTACGTGTTGTAAACTTGTCTATTTGATACTTCGTCATTTCTGTTGATTAAAAAAAAAATAAATATCATTATGGGTGAAACCAAAAATTATAAATATGGTGAGCTGCAAAAGGGTATTTTAGCTAAGGTGATAAAGGATCTTACCAATTTCAAAAAATCTCCAAAAGACCGTAAGGTAAAATCCTATGCTTTAGCTCGTCTAAGCAAGTTAGAAGAAGATGTTCTTTCGGCAAAAACCTATCATGAAGCCATCGTTGGGGGTGGTATGCTGGAAGAAGAGATGAAAGTTGAAGAGTTAAAGGTGGTATATGAACAAATAAATGATATTTACTTAGAATATCGGGCAGAGCTGGTGGAAGCAATCGAAAAATCGTCACCAATCGTTGCTAACATTCCAAACCTGGGTGCTACACCCCAAACTACAGCTGCACCATCAACGTATTCGGGGATAAGACTTCCACGAATAGATCTTCCAAAATTCGATGTTTCATATACCACCTGGCGCGCTTTTCACGACAGGTTTCAATCTCTGATCCGCAACAACAACAGTCTTGATGACATCGACAAGCTGCACTTCTTGCAGTCGTGCTTGACTGGTGATGCAGATCGGTTGTTGCAGAATTTATCTGTAGAGGCTGCCAGCTACGATAAGCCTTGGGAATTGTTGAAGGATCGATACGATCATTAGCGTATTCTGGTGCACACCCAAATGCAAACGCTTTTTGGTCAAGCATCCTTGACTCGTGAGACTGCCACAGGTCTCAAAGATCTCCTGTACACCACCAGGGAATGTTTTCTCGCGCTAGAGAAAATGGATGTGCCTGTTTCCAGTTGGGATACCGTCCTTATTTGGTTCCTTTTTCAGAAGCTTCCGCATTCCTCTCAAAAATTATGGGAAGAAAAATTAGGAAATAAAAAAGATTTGCCTACATTTAAGGAATTTACCGACTTTTTGGAGATCCGTTTCCGAACTCTTGAAGTTGTTGGTCAACAGGAGCATGAAGCAGCATACAGGACAAGAGAAGAGCCACAAGTCAAAACAAGGCCACGCGTTCAACCAGCTAAGACGAAAGTTATGCATGCAAAGCAGGTCGTCAAGCAGCCATCCAAAAAAGTAGACAAGAACAACACCGTAGAGCAATTGATTTGTAAGCTGTGCAGTCATGGCAAACACACATTGAGAAAGTGCCAACAATTCCTCAACATGGACGTCAAATCTCGCCAAGAAACTGTTTGTAGACTCAAGATATGCGAAAATTGTTTGTCCTACGGACATCTTGTTGCAACTTGCTACAGTCTTACGTCGTGTTACTTTTGTCAACAAAGACATCATTCTCTGCTACATGATAAACAGCAACATACAACTGGTAGCAACACACACATACAACAACAATCTTCAAGCAACACACATATACAACAACTTCCTGCAACTGGTTCAACTGCTTCTACATCTCAGGCGAAAACTTTCCAGACGTCCATAAATCCGAATGCGCCTGTGTTTCAGCCATCGGTAGGTCAATCGTTTATATACCACGCGTCGCAAGGTGGTTACGCACACAAGGTGCTCATGGCGACAGCGGTAGTGAAAGTACGAGCAACAGATGGTAAGTTACGTCTTTTACGTGCTCTGATCGATACAGGGTCAGAAAAGTCTTTCATCACTGAAGCAGCTACACAACTTCTGAAATTAGTAAGAAGGCGTACAAATGTCGAGGTATCCGGGTTAGGGTTGGTCAACAACGGCACTGCGCAACACTCCGTCGAAGTACGATTTGCTTCCCGCCAATGATCGTTTTCAATGATCTGGCCGCTAACATTGCAAATTAAATTTGAAAGTTCTTCATAATTACATTTTTTAAAATTAGATTCAAGTTTTCCGTTGGGATTATCTAATGGATTACACAAATTTAAATTTAGAGAAATATCTAATGCTGGATGATGACGGTCTTCATCTACTAGGACAATGTCGGAGGACATGACAGCTGTGTCAGTGTTTATTGTATCGGAGAAAAAAACAAGGTCCAATGTTTTATTAAAAAAGTTGGTAACTCCATTAAATTGATTCAGACCTCAAGAGGCCATACCGTCAATGATTGAGACCTTATTGGCACCTGATTGATTAACAGGTAAATAATAATTGTTATAGTCAGTAGTTTTAGACCATTCCAAGTTCGGAAGGTTGAAGTCGCCCAAAATCAATAGTTCATCACATGATTCCAATTGATCATGTATGGTTTCAATGCATTGTATACAATTTTCGTAAATGATGTTATTTGAACTTGGAGGTATATAAGCAGCGATGATGTAAAGATGGCCAGTCTCCACTTGAATTTTAACACAGATAATCTCGACAAGAGATGACATAAAAGCATCGACCGAAGTGCATACAAATGTGTTTTTAATAGCTAAGAGAATTCCTCCTCCAACTATGTCTGTATTACTTGAGTGGTGTCGGTCGCGCCTAAACACTTGGAAGGTTACGTCGAAGAGCTCAGTATCCAAGAAAGAATTGTTGTTCCGTCAGAATAATGACATCGTGAGGAAGATTATTTAAGTTTTTATAGACCAATAGTCTATATATAGTCTATTGTCCTTAGTCCATTGACGTTTTGATAGTAAATTAGTATCTGTTGAAGCTGCTTCTTCGATGGTTTAGCGTTGTCTGGCCCTTGTGAAAAGGATTTTGGTTTGCGGTTAGCCTATTGGATTCTTTGTTAACAAATTCGTGCATTATTATTCCTTTTGGCCAGAGTGAAGAAGAGTTGAGAAAGTGGAAAACCGAATCAGGAAAACGAATTTTGAAAGATGAATATTTCGAATGGTTCCGATGTAGTAATTTCTCAACTTTCATTTTTAAAGAAGCTCCAAATGCATTCGTGATAGGATCGACAGAATCGAGTTTAGAAATAAATAATGTTCTGTGGCCTTCTACAACTTTCAAGTTAGTTGCTATAGGTGATATTACTTGTTTTTCTTGAACTGGAATTTGCGAGTATGAAGTCTCGATTGATGCCCTCTGTACGAAAGTACACGAACATAACTAATGTCTACTTGATGAAGACGTGTCCTTACTACCAAATACGTTCCACAATAATGATGTCAACTGTCCTGTCAAAATAAAAAGTCAAATTAAGGTCAAATGAATGTCACAAAAATTAATGTTCAACTATACAATTCGAGTCTACAGTGACAAAGCAATATATTATTACAATTTTCATATTCAAACAAAGTGGTCTGCATTTTTATTTTCGCCATTGTTTCAAGATTAAATTTTGCTTATTTTAAAATAAATTCAAGTTGTATAACATTGGTCCTTCGAGCTTTCTAAATAAGAATCAGTTTTTTACAAACTATTTTACGAACAATTAACATTAAAAAACATTAAAAGTGTGTGCGGTGTGTGTACCCAGACATTAAAAAAAAAAAAAAACGAATTTACGATTCGTATGAAAAAACAGTCACGTGACTTAAATTGTGCATTGCAAAATCGTTTTTAATCACTGATTGATTCTTTTTTTTAACAAATAAACTTAAAATCTAATTAATTTTACTTAAATAACTTAAAAGTAATTTAAAACTTATTTCTTAATAAATGTGTCCAGAGGAGACACTAAAATTCATATCATCGATCATCAGCGTTGGCGACGCGTCGTCTGCAGCAGCAGCAGCAGTAGTAGCAGCAGTAGCAGAAGCAGTTCCAGACAAGCAGTAAGTCTTGCTTTACGTGTTGTAAACTTGTCTATTTGATACTTCGTCATTTCTGTTGATTAAAAAAAAAAATAAATATCATTATGGGTGAAACCAAAAATTATAAATATGGTGAGCTGCAAAAGGGTATTTTCGCTAAGGTGATAAAGGATCTTACCAATTTCAAAAAATCTCCAAAAGACCGTAAGGTAAAATCCTATGCTTCAGCTCGTCTAAGCAAGTTAGAAGAAGATGTTCTTTCGGCAAAAACCTATCATGAAGCCATCGTTGGGGGTGGTATGCTGGAAGAAGAGATGAAAGTTGAAGAGTTAAAGGTGGTATATGAACAAATAAATGATATTTACTTGGAATATCGGGCAGAGCTGGTGGAAGCAATCGAAAAACCGTCACCAATCGTTGCTAACATTCCAAACCTAGGTGCTACGCCCCAAACTACAGCTGCAACATCAACGTATTCGGGGATAAGACTTCCACGAATAGATCTTCCAATATTCGATGGTTCATATACCACCTGGAGCGCTTTTCACGACAGGTTTCAATCTCTGATCCGCAACAACAACAGTCTTGATGACATCGACAAGCTGCACTTCTTGTAGTCGTGCTTGACTAGTGATGCAGATCGGTTGTTGCAGAATTTATCTGTAGAGGCTGCCA
This sequence comes from Epistrophe grossulariae, assembly GCA_929447395.1. Lineage (NCBI taxonomy): Eukaryota > Metazoa > Arthropoda > Insecta > Diptera > Syrphidae > Epistrophe > Epistrophe grossulariae. Next base: position 51,531,576 of record OV839569.1, read on the forward strand.
GCTACGATAAGGCTTGGGAATTGTTGAAGGATCGATACGATCATAAGCGTATTCTGGTGCACACCCAAATGCAAACGCTTTTTGGTCAACCATCCTTGACTCGTGAGACTGCCACAGGTCTCAAAGATCTCCTGTACACCACCAGGGAATGTTTTCTCGCGCTAGAGAAAATGGATGTGCCTGTTTCCAGTTGGGATACCGTCCTTATTTGGTTCCTTTTTCAGAAGCTTCCGCATTCCTCTCAAAAATTATGGGAAGAAAAATTAGGAAATAAAAAAGATTTGCCTACATTTAAGGAATTTACCGACTTTTTGGAGATCCGTTTCCGAACTCTTGAAGTTATTGGTCAACAGGAGCATGAAGCAGCATACCGGACAAGAGAAGAGCCACACGTCAAAACAAGGCCACGCGTTCTACCAGCTAAGACGAAAGTTATGCATGCAAAGCAGGTCGTCAAGCAGCCATCCAAAAAAGTAGACAAGAACAACACCGTAGAGCAATTGATTTGTAAGCTGTGCAGTCAAGGCAAATACACATTGAGAAAATGCCAACAATTCCTCAACATGGACGTCAAATCTCGCCAAGAAACTGTTTGCAGACTCAAGATATGCGAAAATTGTTTGTCCTACGGACATCTTGTTGCAACTTGCTACAGTCTTACGTCGTGTTACTTTTGTCAACAAAGACATCATTCTCTGCTACATGATAAACAGCAACATACAACTGGTAGCAACACACACATACAACAACAATCTTCAAGCAACACACATATACAACAACTTCCTGCAACTGGTTCAACTGCTTCTACATCTCAGGCGAAAACTTTCCAGACGTCCATAAATCCGAATGCGCCTGTGTTTCAGCCATCGGTAGGTCAATCGTTTAACTACCACGCGTCGCAAGGTGGTTACGCACACAAGGTGCTCATGGCGACAGCGGTAGTGAAAGTACGAGCAACAGATGGTAAGTTACGTCTTTTACGTGCTCTGATCGATACAGGGTCAGAAAAGTCTTTCATCACTGAAGCAGCTACACAACTTCTGAAATTAGAAAGAAGGCGTACAAATGTCGAGGTATCCGGGTTAGGGTTGGTCAACAACGGCACTGCGCAACACTCCGTCGAAGTACGATTTGCTTCCCGCCAATGATCGTTTTCAATGATCTGGCCGCTAACATTGCAAATTAAATTTGAAAGTTCTTCATAATTACATTTTTTAAAATTAGATTCAAGTTTTCCGTTGGGATTATCTAATGGATTACACAAATTTAAATTTAGAGAAATATCTAATGCTGGATGATGACGGTCTTCATCTACTAGGACAATGTCGGAGGACATGACAGCTGTGTCAGTGTTTATTGTATCGGAGAAAAAAACAAGGTCCAATGTTTTATTAAAAAAGTTGGTAACTCCATTAAATTGATTCAGACCTCAAGAGGCCATACCGTCAATGATTGAGACCTTATTGGCACCTGATTGATTAACAGGTAAATAATAATTGTTATAGTCAGTAGTTTTAGACCATTCCAAGTTCGGAAGGTTGAAGTCGCCCAAAATCAATAGTTCATCACATGATTCCAATTGATCATGTATGGTTTCAATGCATTGTATACAATTTTCGTAAATGATGTTATTTGAACTTGGAGGTAAATAAGCAGCGATGATGTAAAGATGGCCAGTCTCCACTTGAATTTTAACACAGATAATCTCGACAAGAGATGACATAAAAGCATCGACCGAAGTGCATACAAATGTGTTTTTAATAGCTAAGAGAATTCCTCCTCCAACTATGTCTGTATTACTTGAGTGGTGTCGGTCGCGCCTAAACACTTGGAAGGTTACGTCGAAGAGCTCAGTATCCAAGAAAGAATTGTTGTTCCGTCAGAATAATGACATCGTGAGGAAGATTATTTAAGTTTTTATAGACCAATAGTCTATATATAGTCTATTGTCCTTAGTCCATTGACGTTTTGATAGTAAATTAGTATCTGTTGAAGCTGCTTCTTCGATGGTTTAGCGTTGTCTGGCCCTTGTGAAAAGAAATTTGGTTTGCGGTTAGCCTATTGGATTCTTTGTTAACAAATTCGTGCATTATTATTCCTTTTGGCCAGAGTGAAGAAGAGTTGAGGAAGTGGAAAACCGAATCAGGAAAACGAATTTTGAAAGATGAATATTTCGACTGGTTCCGATGTAGTAATTTCTCAACTTTCATTTTTAAAGAAGCTCCAAATGCATTCGTGATAGGATCGATAGAATCGAGTTTAGAAATAAATAATGTTCTGTGGCCTTCTACAACTTTCAAGTTAGTTGCTATAGGTGATATTACTTGTTTTTCTTGAACTGGAATTTGCGAGTATGAAGTCTCGATTGATGCCCTCTGTACGAAAGTACACGAACATAACTAATGTCTACTTGATGAAGACGTGTCCTTACTACCAAATACGTTCCACAATAATGATGTCAACTGTCCTGTCAAAATAAAAAGTCAAATTAAGGTCAAATGAATGTCACAAAAATGAATGTTCAACTATACAACTCGAGTCTACAGTGACAAAGCAATATATTATTACAATTTTCATATTCAAACAAAGTGGTCTGCATTTTTATTTTCGCCATTGTTTCAAGATTAAATTTTGCTTATTTTAAAATAAATTCAAGTTGTATAACATTGGTCCTTCGAGCTTTCTAAATAAGAATCAGTTTTTTACAAACTATTTTACGAACAATTAACATTAAAAAACATTAAAAGTGTGTGCAATGTGTGTACCCAGACATTAAAAAAAAAAAAACGAATTTACGATTCGTATGAAAAAACAGTCACGTGACTTAAATTGTGCATTGCAAAATCGTTTTTAATCACTGATTGATTCTTTTTTTTAACAAATAAACTTAAAATCTAATTAATTTTACTTAAATAACTTAAAAGTAATTTAAAACTTATTTCTTAATAAAAGTGTCCAGAGGAGACACTAAAATTCATATAATCGATCATCAGCGTTGGCGTCGCGTCGTCTGCAGCAGCAGCAGAAGCAGTAGCAGTTCCAGACAAGCAGTAAGTCTTGCTTTACGTGTTGTAAACTTGTCTATTTGATACTTCGTCATTTCTGTCACTGTAGACTATACAATTCGAGTCTACAGTGACAAAGCAATATATTATTACAATTTTCATATTCAAACAAAGTGGTCTGCATTTTTATTTTCGCCATTGTTTCAAGATTAAATTTTGCTTATTTTAAAATAAATTCAAGTTGTATAACATTGGTCCTTCGAGCTTTCTAAATAAGAATCAGTTTTTTACAAACTATTTTACGAACAATTAACATTAAAAAACATTAAAAGTGTGTGCGGTGTGTGTACCCAGACATTAAAAAAAAAAAAAAACGAATTTACGATTCGTATGAAAAAACAGTCACGTGACTTAAATTGTGCATTGCAAAATCGTTTTTAATCACTGATTGATTCTTTTTTTTAACAAATAAACTTAAAATCTAATTAATTTTACTTAAATAACTTAAAAGTAATTTAAAACTTATTTCTTAATAAATGTGTCCAGAGGAGACACTAAAATTCATATCATCGATCATCAGCGTTGGCGTCGCGTCGTCTGCAGCAGCAGCAGCAGTAGTAGCAGCAGTAGCAGAAGCAGTTCCAGACAAGCAGTAAGTCTTGCTTTACGTGTTGTAAACTTGTCTATTTGATACTTCGTCATTTCTGTTGATTAAAAAAAAAAATAAATATCATTATGGGTGAAACCAAAAATTATAAATATGGTGAGCTGCAAAAGGGTATTTTCGCTAAGGTGATAAAGGATCTTACCAATTTCAAAAAATCTCCAAAAGACCGTAAGGTAAAATCCTATGCTTCAGCTCGTCTAAGCAAGTTAGAAGAAGATGTTCTTTCGGCAAAAACCTATCATGAAGCCATCGTTGGGGGTGGTATGCTGGAAGAAGAGATGAAAGTTGAAGAGTTAAAGGTGGTATATGAACAAATAAATGATATTTACTTGGAATATCGGGCAGAGCTGGTGGAAGCAATCGAAAAACCGTCACCAATCGTTGCTAACATTCCAAACCTAGGTGCTACGCCCCAAACTACAGCTGCAACATCAACGTATTCGGGGATAAGACTTCCACGAATAGATCTTCCAATATTCGATGGTTCATATACCACCTGGAGCGCTTTTCACGACAGGTTTCAATCTCTGATCCGCAACAACAACAGTCTTGATGACATCGACAAGCTGCACTTCTTGTAGTCGTGCTTGACTAGTGATGCAGATCGGTTGTTGCAGAATTTATCTGTAGAGGCTGCCAGCTACGATAAGGCTTGGGAATTGTTGAAGGATCGATACGATCATAAGCGTATTCTGGTGCACACCCAAATGCAAACGCTTTTTGGTCAACCATCCTTGACTCGTGAGACTGCCACAGGTCTCAAAGATCTCCTGTACACCACCAGGGAATGTTTTCTCGCGCTAGAGAAAATAGATGTGCCTGTTTCCAGTTGGGATACCGTCCTTATTTGGTTCCTTTTTCAGAAGCTTCCGCATTCCTCTCAAAAATTATGGGAAGAAAAATTAGGAAATAAAAAAGATTTGCCTACATTTAAGGAATTTACCGACTTTTTGGAGATCCGTTTCCGAACTCTTGAAGTTATTGGTCAACAGGAGCATGAAGCAGCATACCGGACAAGAGAAGAGCCACACGTCAAAACAAGGCCACGCGTTCTACCAGCTAAGACGAAAGTTATGCATGCAAAGCAGGTCGTCAAGCAGCCATCCAAAAAAGTAGACAAGAACAACACCGTAGAGCAATTGATTTGTAAGCTGTGCAGTCAAGGCAAATACACATTGAGAAAATGCCAACAATTCCTCAACATGGACGTCAAATCTCGCCAAGAAACTGTTTGCAGACTCAAGATATGCGAAAATTGTTTGTCCTACGGACATCTTGTTGCAACTTGCTACAGTCTTACGTCGTGTTACTTTTGTCAACAAAGACATCATTCTCTGCTACATGATAAACAGTAACATACAACTGGTAGCAACACACACATACAACAACAATCTTCAAGCAACACACATATACAACAACTTCCTGCAACTGGTTCAACTGCTTCTACATCTCAGGGGAAAACTTTCCAGACGTCCATAAATCCGAATGCGCCTGTGTTTCAGCCATCGGTAGGTCAATCGTTTAACTACCACGCGTCGCAAGGTGGTTACGCACACAAGGTGCTCATGGCGAGAGCGGTAGTGAAAGTACGAGCAACAGATGGTAAGTTACGTCTTTTACGTGCTCTGATCGATACAGGGTCAGAAAAGTCTTTCATCACTGAAGCAGCTACACAACTTCTGAAATTAGAAAGAAGGCGTACAAATGTCGAGGTATCCGGGTTAGGGTTGGTCAACAACGGCACTGCGCAACACTCCGTCGAAGTACGATTTGCTTCCCGCCAATGATCGTTTTCAATGATCTGGCCGCTAACATTGCAAATTAAATTTGAAAGTTCTTCATAATTACATTTTTTAAAATTAGATTCAAGTTTACCGTTGGGATTATCTAATGGATTACACAAATTTAAATTTAGAGAAATATCTAATGCTGGATGATGACGGTCTTCATCTACTAGGACAATGTCGGAGGACATGACAGCTGTGTCAGTGTTTATTGTATCGGAGAAAAAAACAAGGTCTAATGTTTTATTAAAAAAGTTGGTAACTCCATTAAATTGATTCAGACCTCAAGAGGCCATATCGTCAATGATTGAGACCTTATTGGCACCTGATTGATTAACAGGTAAATAATAATTGTTATAGTCAGTAGTTTTAGACCATTCCAAGTTCGGAAGGTTGAAGTCGCCCAAAATCAATAGTTCATCACATGATTCCAATTGATCATGTATGGTTTCAATGCATTGTATACAATTTTCGTAAATGATGTTATTTGAACTTGGAGGTATATAAGCAGCGATGATGTAAAGATGGCCAGTCTCCACTTGAATTTTAACACAGATAATCTCGACAAGAGATGACATAAAAGCATCGACCGAAGTGCATACAAATGTGTTTTTAATAGCTAAGAGAATTCCTCCTCCAACTATGTCTGTATTACTTGAGTGGTGTCGGTCGCGCCTAAACACTTGGAAGGTTACGTCGAAGAGCTCAGTATCCAAGAAAGAATTGTTGTTCCGTCAGAATAATGACATCGTGAGGAAGATTATTTAAGTTTTTATAGACCAATAGTCTATATATAGTCTATTGTCCTTAGTCCATTGAAGTTTTGATAGTAAATTAGTATCTGTTGAAGCTGCTTCTTCGATGGTTTAGCGTTGTCTGGCCCTTGTGAAAAGAAATTTGGTTTGCGGTTAGCCTATTGGATTCTTTGTTAACAAATTCGTGCATTATTATTCCTTTTGGCCAGAGTGAAGAAGAGTTGAGGAAGTGGAAAACCGAATCAGGAAAACGAATTTTGAAAGATGAATATTTCGAATGGTTCCGATGTAGTAATTTCTCAACTTTCATTTTTAAAGAAGCTCCAAATGCATTCGTGATAGGATCGATAGAATCGAGTTTAGAAATAAATAATGTTCTGTGGCCTTCTACAACTTTCAAGTTAGTTGCTATAGGTGATATTACTTGTTTTTCTTGAACTGGAATTTGCGAGTATGAAGTCTCGATTGATGCCCTCTGTACGAAAGTACACGAACATAACTAATGTCTACTTGATGAAGACGTGTCCTTACTACCAAATACGTTCCACAATAATGATGTCAACTGTCCTGTCAAAATAAAAAGTCAAATTAAGGTCAAATGAATGTCACAAAAATTAATGTTCAACTATACAACTCGAGTCTACAGTGACAAAGCAATATATTATTACAATTTTCATATTCAAACAAAGTGGTCTGCATTTTTATTTTCGCCATTGTTTCAAGATTAAATTTTGCTTATTTTAAAATAAATTCAAGTTGTATAACATTGGTCCTTCGAGCTTTCTAAATAAGAATCAGTTTTTTACAAACTATTTTACGAACAATTAACATTAAAAAACATTAAAAGTGTGTGCAATGTGTGTACCCAGACATTAAAAAAAAAAAACGAATTTACGATTCGTATGAAAAAACAGTCACGTGACTTAAATTGTGCATTGCAAAATCGTTTTTAATCACTGATTGATTCTTTTTTTTAACAAATAAACTTAAAATCTAATTAATTTTACTTAAATAACTTAAAAGTAATTTAAAACTTATTTCTTAATAAAAGTGTCCAGAGGAGACACTAAAATTCATATCATCGATCATCAGCGTTGGCGTCGCGTCGTCTGCAGCAGCAGCAGCAGTAGCAGAAGCAGTAGCAGTTCCAGACAAGCAGTAAGTCTTGCTTTACGTGTTGTAAACTTGTCTATTTGATACTTCGTCATTTCTGTTGATTAAAAAAAAAATAAATATCATTATGGGTGAAACCAAAAATTATAAATATGGTGAGCTGCAAAAGGGTATTTTAGCTAAGGTGATAAAGAATCTTACCAATTTCAAAAAATCTCCAAAAGACCGTAAGGTAAAATCCTATGCTTTAGCTCGTCTAAGCAAGTTAGAAGAAGATGTTCTTTCGGCAAAAACCTATCATGAAGCCATCGTTGGGGGTGGTATGCTGGAAGAAGAGATGAAAGTTGAAGAGTTAAAGGTGGTATATGAACAAATAAATGATATTTACTTGGAATATCGGGCAGAGCTGGTGGAAGCAATCGAAAAATCGTCACCAATCGTTGCTAACATTCCAAACCTGGGTGCTACGCCCCAAACTACAGCTGCACCATCAACGTATTCGGGGATAAGACTTCCACGAATAGATCTTCCAAAATTCGATGTTTCATATACCACCTGGCGCGCTTTTCACGACAGGTTTCAATCTCTGATCCGCAACAACAACAGTCTTGATGACATCGACAAGCTGCACTTCTTGCAGTCGTGCTTGACTAGTGATGCAGATCGGTTTTTGCAGAATTTATCTGTAGAGGCTGCCAGCTACGATAAGCCTTGGGAATTGTTGAAGGATCGATACGATCATTAGCGTATTCTGGTGCACACCCAAATGCAAACGCTTTTTGGTCAACCATCCTTGACTCGTGAGACTGCCACAGGTCTCAAAGATCTCCTGTACACCACCAGGGAATGTTTTCTCGCGCTAGAGAAAATGGATGTGCCTGTTTCCAGTTGGGATACCGTCCTTATTTGGTTCCTTTTTCAGAAGCTTCCGCATTCCTCTCAAAAATTATGGGAAGAAAAATTAGGAAATAAAAAAGATTTGCCTACATTTAAGGAATTTACCGCCTTTTTGGAGATCCGTTTCCGAACTCTTGAAGTTGTTGGTCAACACGAGCATGAAGCAGCATACAGGACAAGAGAAGAGCCACAAGTCAAAACAAGGCCACGCGTTCAACCAGCTAAGACGAAAGTTATGCATGCAAAGCAGGTCGTCAAGCAGCCATCCAAAAAAGTAGACAAGAACAACACCGTAGAGCAATTGATTTGTAAGCTGTGCAGTCATGGCAAACACACATTGAGAAAGTGCCAACAATTCCTCAACATGGACGTCAAATCTCGCCAAGAAACTGTTTGTAGACTCAAGATATGCGAAAATTGTTTGTCCTACGGACATCTTGTTGCAACTTGCTACAGTCTTACGTCGTGTTACTTTTGTCAACAAAGACATCATTCTCTGCTACATGATAAACAGCAACATACAACTGGTAGCAACACACACATACAACAACAATCTTCAAGCAACACACATATACAACAACTTCCTGCAACTGGTTCAACTGCTTCTACATCTCAGGCGAAAACTTTCCAGACGTCCATAAATCCGAATGAGCCTGTGTTTCAGCCATCGGTAGGTCAATCGTTTAACTACCACGCGTCGCAAGGTGGTTACGCACACAAGGTGCTCATGGCGAGAGCGGTAGTGAAAGTACGAGCAACAGATGGTAAGTTACGTCTTTTACGTGCTCTGATCGATACAGGGTCAGAAAAGTCTTTCATCACTGAAGCAGCTACACAACTTCTGAAATTAGAAAGAAGGCGTACAAATGTCGAGGTATCCGGGTTAGGGTTGGTCAACAACGGCACTGCGCAACACTCCGTCGAAGTACGATTTGCTTCCCGCCAATGATCGTTTTCAATGATCTGGCCGCTAACATTGCAAATTAAATTTGAAAGTTCTTCATAATTACATTTTTTAAAATTAGATTCAAGTTTTCCGTTGGGATTATCTAATGGATTACACAAATTTAAATTTAGAGAAATATCTAATGCTGGATGATGACGGTCTTCATCTACTAGGACAATGTCGGAGGACATGACAGCTGTGTCAGTGTTTATTGTATCGGAGAAAAAAACAAGGTCCAATGTTTTATTAAAAAAGTTGGTAACTCCATTAAATTGATTCAGACCTCAAGAGGCCATACCGTCAATGATTGAGACCTTATTGGCACCTGATTGATTAACAGGTAAATAATAATTGTTATAGTCAGTAGTTTTAGACCATTCCAAGTTCGGAAGGTTGAAGTCGCCCAAAATCAATAGTTCATCACATGATTCCAATTGATCATGTATGGTTTCAATGCATTGTATACAATTTTCGTAAATGATGTTATTTGAACTTGGAGGTATATAAGCAGCGATGATGTAAAGATGGCCAGTCTCCACTTGAATTTTAACACAGATAATCTCGACAAGAGATGACATAAAAGCATCGACCGAAGTGCATACAAATGTGTTTTTAATAGCTAAGAGAATTCCTCCTCCAACTATGTCTGTATTACTTGAGTGGTGTCGGTCGCGCCTAAACACTTGGAAGGTTACGTCGAAGAGCTCAGTATCCAAGAAAGAATTGTTGTTCCGTCAGAATAATGACATCGTGAGGAAGATTATTTAAGTTTTTATAGACCAATAGTCTATATATAGTCTATTGTCCTTAGTCCATTGACGTTTTGATAGTAAATTAGTATCTGTTGAAGCTGCGATGGTTTATCGTTGTCTGGCCCTTGTGAAAAGGATTTTGGTTTGCGGTTAGCCTATTGGATTCTTTGTTAACAAATTCGTGCATTATTATTCCTTTTGGCCAGAGTGAAGAAGAGTTGAGGAAGTGGAAAACCGAATCAGGAAAACGAATTTTGAAAGATGAATATTTCGAATGGTTCCGATGTAGTAATTTCTCAACTTTCATTTTTAAAGAAGCTCCAAATGCATTCGTGATAGGATCGACAGAATCGAGTTTAGAAATAAATAATGTTCTGTGGCCTTCTACAACTTTCAAGTTAGTTGCTATAGGTGATATTACTTGTTTTTCTTGAACTGGAATTTGCGAGTATGAAGTCTCGATTGATGCCCTCTGTACGAAAGTACACGAACATAACTAATGTCTACTTGATGAAGACGTGTCCTTACTACCAAATACGTTCCACAATAATGATGTCAACTGTCCTGTCAAAATAAAAAGTCAAATTAAGGTCAAATGAATGTCACAAAAATTAATGTTCAACTATACAATTCGGGTCTACAGTGACAAAGCAATATATTATTACAATTTTCATATTCAAACAAAGTGGTCTGCATTTTTATTTTCGCCATTGTTTCAAGATTAAATTTTGCTTATTTTAAAATAAATTCAAGTTGTATAACATTGGTCCTTCGAGCTTTCTAAATAAGAATCAGTTTTTTACAAACTTTTTTACGAACAATTAACATTAAAAAACATTAAAAGTGTGTGCGGTGTGTGTACCCAGACATTAAAAAAAAAAAAACGAATTTACGATTCGTATGAAAAAACAGTCACGTGACTTAAATTGTGCATTGCAAAATCGTTTTTAATCACTGATTGATTCTTTTTTTTAACAAATAAACTTAAAATCTAATTAATTTTACTTAAATAACTTAAAAGTAATTTAAAACTTATTTCTTAATAAATGTGTCCAGAGGAGACACTAAAATTCATATCATCGATCATCAGCGTTGGCGTCGCGTCGTCTGCAGCAGCAGCAGCAGTAGTAGCAGCAGTAGCAGAAGCAGTTCCAGACAAGCAGTAAGTCTTGCTTTACGTGTTGTAAACTTGTCTATTTGATACTTCGTCATTTCTGTTGATTAAAAAAAAAAATAAATATCATTATGGGTGAAACCAAAAATTATAAATATGGTGAGCTGCAAAAGGGTATTTTCGCTAAGGTGATAAAGGATCTTACCAATTTCAAAAAATCTCCAAAAGACCGTAAGGTAAAATCCTATGCTTCAGCTCGTCTAAGCAAGTTAGAAGAAGATGTTCTTTCGGCAAAAACCTATCATGAAGCCATCGTTGGGGGTGGTATGCTGGAAGAAGAGATGAAAGTTGAAGAGTTAAAGGTGGTATATGAACAAATAAATGATATTTACTTGGAATATCGGGCAGAGCTGGTGGAAGCAATCGAAAAACCGTCACCAATCGTTGCTAACATTCCAAACCTAGGTGCTACGCCCCAAACTACAGCTGCAACATCAACGTATTCGGGGATAAGACTTCCACGAATAGATCTTCCAATATTCGATGGTTCATATACCACCTGGCGCGCTTTTCACGACAGGTTTCAATCTCTGATCCACAACAACAACAGTCTTGATGACATCGACAAGCTGCACTTCTTGTAGTCGTGCTTGACTAGTGATGCAGATCGGTTGTTGCAGAATTTATCTGTAGAGGCTGCCAGCTACGATAAGGCTTGGGAATTGTTGAAGGATCGATACGATCATAAGCGTATTCTTGTGCACACCCAAATGCAAACGCTTTTTGGTCAACCATCCTTGACTCGTGAGACTGCCACAGGTCTCAAAGATCTCCTGTACACCACCAGGGAATGTTTTCTCGCGCTAGAGAAAATGGATGTGCCTGTTTCCAGTTGGGATACCGTCCTTATTTGGTTCCTTTTTCAGAAGCTTCCGCATTCCTCTCAAAAATTATGGGAAGAAAAATTAGGAAATAAAAAAGATTTGCCTACATTTAAGGAATTTACCGACTTTTTGGAGATCCGTTTCCGAACTCTTGAAGTTATTGGTCAACAGGAGCATGAAGCAGCATACCGGACAAGAGAAGAGCCACACGTCAAAACAAGGCCACGCGTTCTACCAGCTAAGACGAAAGTTATGCATGCAAAGCAGGTCGTCAAGCAGCCATCCAAAAAAGTAGACAAGAACAACACCGTAGAGCAATTGATTTGTAAGCTGTGCAGTCAAGGCAAATACACATTGAGAAAATGCCAACAATTCCTCAACATGGACGTCAAATCTCGCCAAGAAACTGTTTGCAGACTCAAGATATGCGAAAATTGTTTGTCCTACGGACATCTTGTTGCAACTTGCTACAGTCTTACGTCGTGTTACTTTTGTCAACAAAGACATCATTCTCTGCTACATGATAAACAGCAACATACAACTGGTAGCAACACACACATACAACAACAATCTTCAAGCAACACACATATACAACAACTTCCTGCAACTGGTTCAACTGCTTCTACATCTCAAGCGAAAACTTTCCAGACGTCCATAAATCCGAATGCGCCTGTGTTTCAGCCATCGGTAGGTCAATCGTTTATATACCACGCGTCGCAAGGTGGTTACGCACACAAGGTGCTCATGGCGACAGCGGTAGTGAAAGTACGAGCAACAGATGGTAAGTTACGTCTTTTACGTGCTCTGATCGATACAGGGTCAGAAAAGTCTTTCATCACTGAAGAAGCTACACAACTTCTGAAATTAGAAAGAAGGCGTACAAATGTCGAGGTATCCGGGTTAGGGTTGGTCAACAACGGCACTGCGCAACACTCCGTCGAAGTACGATTTGCTTCCCGCCAATGATCGTTTTCAATGATCTGGCCGCTAACATTGCAAATTAAATTTGAAAGTTCTTCATAATTACATTTTTTAAAATTAGATTCAAGTTTTCCGTTGGGATTATCTAATGGATTACACAAATTTAAATTTAGAGAAATATCTAATGCTGGATGATGACGGTCTTCATCTACTAGGACAATGTCGGAGGACATGACAGCTGTGTCAGTGTTTATTGTATCGGAGAAAAAAACAAGGTCTAATGTTTTATTAAAAAAGTTGGTAACTCCATTAAATTGATTCAGACCTCAAGAGGCCATACCGTCAATGATTGAGACCTTATTGGCACCTGATTGATTAACAGGTAAATAATAATTGTTATAGTCAGTAGTTTTAGACCATTCCAAGTTCGGAAGGTTGAAGTCGCCCAAAATCAATAGTTCATCACATGATTCCAATTGATCATGTATGGTTTTAATGCATTGTATACAATTTTCGTAAATGATGTTATTTGAACTTGGAGGTATATAAGCAGCGATGATGTAAAGATGGCCAGTCTCCACTTGAATTTTAACACAGATAATCTCGACAAGAGATGACATAAAAGCATCGACCGAAGTGCATACAAATGTGTTTTTAATAGCTAAGAGAATTCCTCCTCCAACTATGTCTGTATTACTTGAGTGGTGTCGGTCGCGCCTAAACACTTGGAAGGTTACGTCGAAGAGCTCAGTATCCAAGAAAGAATTGTTGTTCCGTCAGAATAATGACATCGTGAGGAAGATTATTTAAGTTTTTATAGACCAATAGTCTATATATAGTCTATTGTCCTTAGTCCATTGACGTTTTGATAGTAAATTAGTATCTGTTGAAGCTGCGATGGTTTATCGTTGTCTGGCCCTTGTGAAAAGGATTTTGGTTTGCGGTTAGCCTATTGGATTCTTTGTTAACAAATTCGTGCATTATTATTCCTTTTGGCCAGAGTGAAGAAGAGTTGAGGAAGTGGAAAACCGAATCAGGAAAACGAATTTTGAAAGATGAATATTTCGAATGGTTCCGATGTAGTAATTTCTCAACTTTCATTTTTAAAGAAGCTCCAAATGCATTCGTGATAGGATCGACAGAATCGAGTTTAGAAATAAATAATGTTCTGTGGCCTTCTACAACTTTCAAGTTAGTTGCTATAGGTGATATTACTTGTTTTTCTTGAACTGGAATTTGCGAGTATGAAGTCTCGATTGATGCCCTCTGTACGAAAGTACACGAACATAACTAATGTCTACTTGATGAAGACGTGTCCTTACTACCAAATACGTTCCACAATAATGATGTCAACTGTCCTGTCAAAATAAAAAGTCAAATTAAGGTCAAATGAATGTCACAAAAATTAATGTTCAACTATACAATTCGGGTCTACAGTGACAAAGCAATATATTATTACAATTTTCATATTCAAACAAAGTGGTCTGCATTTTTATTTTCGCCATTGTTTCAAGATTAAATTTTGCTTATTTTAAAATAAATTCAAGTTGTATAACATTGGTCCTTCGAGCTTTCTAAATAAGAATCAGTTTTTTACAAACTTTTTTACGAACAATTAACATTAAAAAACATTAAAAGTGTGTGCAATGTGTGTACCCAGACATTAAAAAAAAAAAAACGAATTTACGATTCGTATGAAAAAACAGTCACGTGACTTAAATTGTGCATTGCAAAATCGTTTTTAATCACTGATTGATTCTTTTTTTTAACAAATAAACTTAAAATCTAATTAATTTTACTTAAATAACTTAAAAGTAATTTAAAACTTATTTCTTAATAAATGTGTCCAGAGGAGACACTAAAATTCATATCATCGATCATCAGCGTTGGCGTCGCGTCGTCTGCAGCAGCAGCAGCAGTAGTAGCAGCAGTAGCAGAAGCAGTTCCAGACAAGCAGTAAGTCTTGCTTTACGTGTTGTAAACTTGTCTATTTGATACTTCGTCATTTCTGTTGATTAAAAAAAAAAATAAATATCATTATGGGTGAAACCAAAAATTATAAATATGGTGAGCTGCAAAAGGGTATTTTCGCTAAGGTGATAAAGGATCTTACCAATTTCAAAAAATCTCCAAAAGACCGTAAGGTAAAATCCTATGCTTCAGCTCGTCTAAGCAAGTTAGAAGAAGATGTTCTTTCGGCAAAAACCTATCATGAAGCCATCGTTGGGGGTGGTATGCTGGAAGAAGAGATGAAAGTTGAAGAGTTAAAGGTGGTATATGAACAAATAAATGATATTTACTTGGAATATCGGGCAGAGCTGGTGGAAGCAATCGAAAAACCGTCACCAATCGTTGCTAACATTCCAAACCTAGGTGCTACGCCCCAAACTACAGCTGCAACATCAACGTATTCGGGGATAAGACTTCCACGAATAGATCTTCCAATATTCGATGGTTCATATACCACCTGGCGCGCTTTTCACGACAGGTTTCAATCTCTGATCCACAACAACAACAGTCTTGATGACATCGACAAGCTGCACTTCTTGTAGTCGTGCTTGACTAGTGATGCAGATCGGTTGTTGCAGAATTTATCTGTAGAGGCTGCCAGCTACGATAAGGCTTGGGAATTGTTGAAGGATCGATACGATCATAAGCGTATTCTTGTGCACACCCAAATGCAAACGCTTTTTGGTCAACCATCCTTGACTCGTGAGACTGCCACAGGTCTCAAAGATCTCCTGTACACCACCAGGGAATGTTTTCTCGCGCTAGAGAAAATGGATGTGCCTGTTTCCAGTTGGGATACCGTCCTTATTTGGTTCCTTTTTCAGAAGCTTCCGCATTCCTCTCAAAAATTATGGGAAGAAAAATTAGGAAATAAAAAAGATTTGCCTACATTTAAGGAATTTACCGACTTTTTGGAGATCCGTTTCCGAACTCTTGAAGTTATTGGTCAACAGGAGCATGAAGCAGCATACCGGACAAGAGAAGAGCCACACGTCAAAACAAGGCCACGCGTTCTACCAGCTAAGACGAAAGTTATGCATGCAAAGCAGGTCGTCAAGCAGCCATCCAAAAAAGTAGACAAGAACAACACCGTAGAGCAATTGATTTGTAAGCTGTGCAGTCAAGGCAAATACACATTGAGAAAATGCCAACAATTCCTCAACATGGACGTCAAATCTCGCCAAGAAACTGTTTGCAGACTCAAGATATGCGAAAATTGTTTGTCCTACGGACATCTTGTTGCAACTTGCTACAGTCTTACGTCGTGTTACTTTTGTCAACAAAGACATCATTCTCTGCTACATGATAAACAGCAACATACAACTGGTAGCAACACACACATACAACAACAATCTTCAAGCAACACACATATACAACAACTTCCTGCAACTGGTTCAACTGCTTCTACATCTCAGGCGAAAACTTTCCAGACGTCCATAAATCCGAATGCGCCTGTGTTTCAGCCATCGGTAGGTCAATCGTTTATATACCACGCGTCGCAAGGTGGTTACGCACACAAGGTGCTCATGGCGACAGCGGTAGTGAAAGTACGAGCAACAGATGGTAAGTTACGTCTTTTACGTGCTCTGATCGATACAGGGTCAGAAAAGTCTTTCATCACTGAAGAAGCTACACAACTTCTGAAATTAGAAAGAAGGCGTACAAATGTCGAGGTATCCGGGTTAGGGTTGGTCAACAACGGCACTGCGCAACACTCCGTCGAAGTACGATTTGCTTCCCGCCAATGATCGTTTTCAATGATCTGGCCGCTAACATTGCAAATTAAATTTGAAAGTTCTTCATAATTACATTTTTTAAAATTAGATTCAAGTTTTCCGTTGGGATTATCTAATGGATTACACAAATTTAAATTTAGAGAAATATCTAATGCTGGATGATGACGGTCTTCATCTACTAGGACAATGTCGGAGGACATGACAGCTGTGTCAGTGTTTATTGTATCGGAGAAAAAAACAAGGTCTAATGTTTTATTAAAAAAGTTGGTAACTCCATTAAATTGATTCAGACCTCAAGAGGCCATACCGTCAATGATTGAGACCTTATTGGCACCTGATTGATTAACAGGTAAATAATAATTGTTATAGTCAGTAGTTTTAGACCATTCCAAGTTCGGAAGGTTGAAGTCGCCCAAAATCAATAGTTCATCACATGATTCCAATTGATCATGTATGGTTTCAATGCATTGTATACAATTTTCGTAAATGATGTTATTTGAACTTGGAGGTATATAAGCAGCGATGATGTAAAGATGGCCAGTCTCCACTTGAATTTTAACACAGATAATCTCGACAAGAGATGACATAAAAGCATCGACCGAAGTGCATACAAATGTGTTTTTAATAGCTAAGAGAATTCCTCCTCCAACTATGTCTGTATTACTTGAGTGGTGTCGGTCGCGCCTAAACACTTGGAAGGTTACGTCGAAGAGCTCAGTATCCAAGAAAGAATTGTTGTTCCGTCAGAATAATGACATCGTGAGGAAGATTATTTAAGTTTTTATAGACCAATAGTCTATATATAGTCTATTGTCCTTAGTCCATTGACGTTTTGATAGTAAATTAGTATCTGTTGAAGCTGCTTCTTCGATGGTTTAGCGTTGTCTGGCCCTTGTGAAAAGGATTTTGGTTTGCGGTTAGCCTATTGGATTCTTTGTTAACAAATTCGTGCATTATTATTCCTTTTGGCCAGAGTGAAGAAGAGTTGAGGAAGTGGAAAACCGAATCAGGAAAACGAATTTTGAAAGATGAATATTTCGAATGGTTCCGATGTAGTAATTTCTCAACTTTCATTTTCAAAGAAGCTCCAAATGCATTCGTGATAGGATCGACAGAATCGAGTTTAGAAATAAATAATGTTCGGTGGCCTTCTACAACTTTCA
This sequence comes from Epistrophe grossulariae, assembly GCA_929447395.1. Lineage (NCBI taxonomy): Eukaryota > Metazoa > Arthropoda > Insecta > Diptera > Syrphidae > Epistrophe > Epistrophe grossulariae. The sequence goes on from OV839569.1 coordinate 51,549,323, forward strand.
AGTTAGTTGCTATAGGTGATATTACTTGTTTTTCTTGAACTGGAATTTGCGAGTATGAAGTCTCGATTGATGCCCTCTGTACGAAAGTACACGAACATAACTAATGTCTACTTGATGAAGACGTGTCCTTACTACCAAATACGTTCCACAATAATGATGTCAACTGTCCTGTCAAAATAAAAAGTCAAATTAAGGTCAAATGAATGTCACAAAAGTTAATGTTCAACTATACAATTCGAGTCTACAGTGACAAAGCAATATATTATTACAATTTTCATATTCAAACAAAGTGGTCTGCATTTTTATTTTCGCCATTGTTTCAAGATTAAATTTTGCTTATTTTAAAATAAATTCAAGTTGTATAACATTGGTCCTTCGAGCTTTCTAAATAAGAATCAGTTTTTTACAAACTATTTTACGAACAAAAAACATTAAAAGTGTGTGCGGTGTGTGTACCCAGACATTTAAAAAAAAAAAAAAACGAATTTACGATTCGTATGAAAAAACAGTCACGTGACTTAAATTGTGCATTGCAAAATCGTTTTTAATCACTGATTGATTCTTTTTTTTAACAAATAAACTTAAAATCTAATTAATTTTACTTAAATAACTTAAAAGTAATTTAAAACTTATTTCTTAATAAAAGTGTCCAGAGGAGACACTAAAATTCATATCATCGATCATCAGCGTTGGCGTCGCGTCGTCTGCAGCAGAAGCAGCAGTAGTAGCAGCAGTAGCAGATAGGGATGTGCTAAAGAGCGATTTCAAATGAGCAGCGATCACAGAGAGCAGTACACAAAATGAGCAGCTATAAATAGCAGCTATTTAATCGCTCTTTAGATAGCAGTAAAATTCAAGAATACAGATAGGTTTAAGTTGTTTCTATCTGATTTAAAATTTTTGTCTTGCCTCATTTTTTTGATTTTGATCGTTAATAACAAAAAAGCATAGAATATATTCTTAGAATAATAAGCACAAATAGGAACATTTATTTAAAGGATTCATTAAAAAAAAAACTTAAGGTACCTATAGTTGGTTAACAAAAAGCATAAATAAATATTTATTCAAATAATGCGATAAAAACAAGTTTTTGAAAAAGTTAACACCAACAGGAACATTTCATTTAAAGATTTTATTTATTGCTTGTGCTGTGCACTTTTGTCATTTATTAAGATTGATTTAAAAATATGTTATATAAAGATTGCGAACACAAAAGGAACAATTACAATGTCAAACAAAAAAACAAAATTCGTTAATAAAACTTAAGCAACAAATAAATAAATAAATAAATATAGGAACATTTATTTTAAAGATTCATTCATAAAACTAAGGGTATCAAAGAAGCAAACATAAATATTTATTAAAATAATATGGTAAAAACTCACCAAAAGCAAATTCCCCAAATACTTATAAATATTAAATAAGCCTTTCCCTTTCATTTTCGTAACACATCTACAGGATTTTTTGTTTGCTTTTAATTCCCCACATCCTTTTCAAACAAAAAACTCAAAGAAGCAAACTTCCCAACAAATTAATATACATATTCGTTTTGCCTATTATTTTTTAGATAAAAAACTCAAAAAAAGATACATAAATGTAATTTTCCAATGACCCCCGACACAAAAATACATAATACGATTTCATTTAGCGATTTCAACCTGCTCTTTCTGTTCAAAATTCTCTTTTGCTTCATCGCTTCATTGTATGCGATGAGCAATTTATTTTAAAAAAAGCAGTGAGCAGATAAAATGCTCACTGCTCACCTAATCGCTAATAGATATTTCGTTTCTGGGCATTATCAAGAAGAACAAGAACATAATGCTACATAAATCATCAGAGCAGTTTAAAAAGCACACAGCCAGCTACACACATGACACAATATTATCGTTTTCAATTCTCTGTGTTCTCAGTTTTTTTACATTGCTCACTGCTCAGTGGTCAAAGCTCACAAAAGAAAGAAATAGAGAATGTTGTTTCTTGCTCATTTTCTTGAAATGTTTCTCCTTAGATAAGCATAGAAAGGGGTAAACGTTTACCTACTGTACGTGGGAAAAAGATGCATGTTCGTTCGTTGTGTTTATCTTTTTTGTGAAATGTTTTTTGATGTGTGTGTGACTGTGTAGTTGTAGTTCATCTGTTCACCTATCATTTGCTTGGACGTTCACCACTGAGCAGTGAGAGCAGTAACATTGAAGAGCAATCGCTACTGCTCTCTGCTCAGTGAAATAGCAGAGTGATTTAAAGCAGCGATCGCAATAGCAGCCGCACCACTAGTAGCAGAAGCAGTTCCAGACAAGCAGTAAGTCTTGCTTTACGTGTTGTAAACTTGTCTATTTGATACTTCGTCATTTCTGTTGATTAAAAAAAAAAATAAATATCATTATGGGTGAAACCAAAAATTATAAATATGGTGAGCTGCAAAAGGGTATTTTCGCTAAGGTGATAAAGGATCTTACCAATTTCAAAAAATCTCCAAAAGACCGTAAGGTAAAATCCTATGCTTCAGCTCGTCTAAGCAAGTTAGAAGAAGATGTTCTTTCGGCAAAAACCTATCATGAAGCCATCGTTGGGGATGGTATGCTGGAAGAAGAGATGAAAGTTGAAGAATTAAAGGTGGTATATGAACAAATAAATGATATTTACTTGGAATATCGGGCAGAGCTGGTGGAAGCAATCGAAAAACCGTCACCAATCGTTGCTAACATTCCAAACCTGGGTGCTACGCCTCAAACTACAGCTGCAACATCAACGTATTCGGGGATAAGACTTCCACGAATAGATCTTCCAATATTCGATGGTTCATATACCACCTTGCGCGCTTTTCACGACAGGTTTCAATCTCTGATCCGCAACAACAACAGTCTTGATGACATCGACAAGCTGCACTTCTTGTAGTCGTGCTTGACTAGTGATGCAGATCGGTTGTTGCAGAATTTATCTGTAGAGGCTGCCAGCTACGATAAGGCTTGGGAATTGTTGAAGGATCGATACGATCATAAGCGTATTCTGGTGCACACCCAAATGCAAACGCTTTTTGGTCAACCATCCTTGACTCGTGAGACTGCCACAGGTCTCAAAGATCTCCTGTACACCACCAGGGAATGTTTTCTCGCGCTAGAGAAAATGGATGTGCCTGTTTCCAGTTGGGATACCGTCCTTATTTGGTTCCTTTTTCAGAAGCTTCCGCATTCCTCTCAAAAATTATGGGAAGAAAAATTAGGAAATAAAAAAGATTTGCCTACATTTAAGGAATTTACCGACTTTTTGGAGATCCGTTTCCGAACTCTTGAAGTTATTGGCCAACAGGAGCATGAAGCAGCATACCGGACAAGAGAAGAGCCACACGTCAAAACAAGGCCACGCGTTCTACCAGCTAAGACGAAAGTTATGCATGCAAAGCAGGTCGTCAAGCAGCCATCCAAAAAAGTAGACAAGAACAACACCGTAGAGCAATTGATTTGTAAGCTGTGCAGTCAAGGCAAATACACATTGAGAAAATGCCAACAATTCCTCAACATGGACGTCAAATCTCGCCAAGAAACTGTTTGCAGACTCAAGATATGCGAAAATTGTTTGTCCTACGGACATCTTGTTGCAACTTGCTACAGTTATACGTCGTGTTACTTTTGTCAACAAAGACATCATTCTCTGCTACATGATAAACAGCAACATACAACTGGTAGCAACACTCACATACAACAAAAATCTTCAAGCAACACACATATACAACAACTTCTTGCAACTGGTTCAACTGCTTCTACATCTCAGGCGAAAACTTTCCAGACGTCCATAAATCCGAATGCGCCTGTGTTTCAGCCATCGGTAGGTCAATCGTTTAACTACCACGCGTCGCAAGGTAGTTACGCACACAAGGTGCTCATGGCGACAGCGGTAGTGAAAGTACGAGCAACAGATGGTAAGTTACGTCTTTTACGTGCTCTGATCGATACAGGGTCAGAAAAGTCTTTCATCACTGAAGCAGCTGCACAACTTCTGAAATTAGAAAGAAGGCGTACAAATGTCGAGGTATCCGGGTTAGGGTTGGTCAACAACGGCACTGTGCAACACTCCGTCGAAGTACGATTTGCTTCCCGCCACTCGACGTTCGAGACTGCCATACAGGCGTTGGTCTTCAAGTCGTTGACTAGCCGTCTACCGACCCAGCGAGTGGTACCTGGCATTTGGAACCATCTGAAAGGTCTTTCGTTAGCTGATCCCCATCTCTATGAGCCTGCACCCATAGACTTACTTCTCGGAAGTGAAGTTTGCGCCGAAATACTTCTTCCTGAAATTCGACGTCCAGATGATGGAAATGGCCCTATAGCACAAAAAACAGAACTGGAGTGGATTGTGTTTGGGAAAGTTTCAGCCGAAATTCCCCAGCAAGTCCGAAGCTTCGTTCAAATAACGGACCTGAGTTCTCAATTAGAGAAGTTTTAGGAGATAGAGGAGACGCCGTTTCAGAAGCAAGATACCGAAGAAAACATTGCTTGCGACGGTCATTTTGAGCAACACACAACACGTTTACCTGATGGGCCTTACCAAGTGAAGTTACCATTCAAAAGTGAAGGCTATCCAGCAATGGGATCGAGTCGACAAAACGCCTTACGACGCTTTCTTCATCTGGAGAAGAGGCTAGATTCAAATCCAAAACTTGCTGAAGGCTACAAAAAATGTATCCAAGAATACAAAGATCTTCATCATATGGAAGAGATAGATGCTAATGATGCGGTTTTAGAAACCCCATTCCATTATTTCTTACCGCATCACGCGGTTTTCAAAGAAGCGAGTTCTACTACCAAACTCCGAGTTGTATTCGATGCTGCAGCGAAAACTTCGGATGGCAAATCCCTCAACGATTGTTTGCTTGTGGGTCCAAAATTGCAATCAAGTATCATAGATCTTGTTTTAAAATGGCGGACTCACCGAGTAACTTTCACAGCCGATATTGAAAAAATGTATCGGCAAATTTTGGTCAGTCAATCAGATCGATACTACCAGCTGATTATGTGGAGAGATGAGAAGACTTCACCTGTGAAAATTTTCAAAATGAACACGGTTACTTTTGGTACAGCAAGTGCACCATACCTTGCTATCAAAATTTTGAAAAAGGTTGCCGATGATGAAAATGAAAATTTTCCGGAGGGGGCGAAGGCTGTCAGTGAAGACATGTACGTTGACGACCTCATAAGTGGAGCTGATACCATTGAAGAAGGGCGAAAGAAACGTGATGAAGCAAAGCAACTTTTGGCAACAGCGGGACTCAACCTTAGAAAGTTGACGAGTAATACGAAGGAGCTCATCGAAGACATCCCAGTTCAGGATAGAGAGCTTGATTTTGAACTTCCGTTCAACCTGTCAAATCATGTCAAGACTCTAGGCATCAAGTGGTTTCCCATCGATGACTTCTTCTTCTACCAAAATCTGCAACCTGAATCAGAATCAACTACAAAAAGATCAATGCTGTCAACTATAGCCAAATTGTTTGATCCTTTGGGTTGGATCTCACTATGTATCATCACAGCAAAACTTATGATGCAGCGATTATGGGAGCTTGGCTGTGACTGGGATGAACCAATTCCAGCTGCTTTGAAGAAAGATTGGGATGCTTTTCTCCGGGAACTCCATCTGATCGAGCGGCTTCGGATTCCAAGATGGACCCAGATGAGCAAGACCAACAAATCCATCGAGCTGCATGGGTTTTGCGACGCTTCTATAAAGGCCTACGGTGCAGCAGTGTACGTACGCGTCTTGGATAATGAAGGCAAAATTCACGTCAATCTGCTTTTGTCAAAGACAAAAGTAGCACCAAATCAACGAACGATAACTCTACCTCGCCTTGAACTTTGTGGTGCAGTAGTATTGGCAGAGTTGTTACAATACACCAAGGAAGTTCTGGCAATTCCTGATGTCAAGATGTATGCGTGGACAGATTCCACAATTGCATTGGCCTGGATACGCGCCACTCCGCCAAATGGACCACATTCGTTTCCAATCGTGTGTCGGAAATCCAGCGGTTAGTGGGGATCGATTGCTAGGGGCATGTCGCAACGCTTCATAACCCAGCCGATCTAGCGTCCAGGGGTGTATATCCATCTGAACTGGAGTCACTTAAGTCGTGGTGGAATGGTCCAAAATTCCTGCGAGAAAAATGGGTATTCGATCTTCCAGATCAACCCATCGTAGTAGACACTGTAGAAGAGCAACGAACGATTAAGGTATTTAGTATTCATGCGATAGAAAGTGATAGCATACTACAAATAATCTATAACTTTTCGAGTTTTCTCAAGGTTACTAGAATTGTCGCCACCTGTTGTCGTTTCATTACAAAATGTTGACCCAAGTTGGGACCTATTTCAGGTTCGCTTAAGCCAAAAGAATTGGAAACTGCCCTCCTATTCATCGTCAAAGCAGCACAAAAGGAAATGTTTGAAACCGAAATTCAACAAATTCGTGAAAACAAAACACCAACAGCCTTATTTATTAGATTTCACTAATACTCGTTTAAACCTCGGAATAGTTAAACCGAGTCGAAGCACTTACTCCGTCTTTACGCCACGTCAAACAAATTCTTATTTATAAAATATTTTCTTGGCAGTTTTAGCTACACCTTCCTAATGTCAAATATATTACCAAAAAAATGACCAATCTAAAACTCTGGTTATTACAAACGTAAACAAACCCCACATTTCCACAATTATTCATTTTAAGAAATTATTATTGATAGTTTTTCTTACGAAATAAATGGACACAAAATAAAAGAAAACGGCCTGAAAACTGAAATGGTTCTCAAACGAATAAATAATTTGCAGATTACGATAAAAACAAATATATTTGCTTAAATGTTCATAGATACTTCATCATCATTTAAGGAAGGCCGAACTATGGCTATTAATTGTTTCACATTTGCCCATTTTTCTCAGTGCCATGAGATTAAAACGAGTTTTGTACTGCTTATAGTCTTATTCTTGCTGCAGCAAAAACGTTTAAAGAATTTAAATTTATTATAAATGCAAAATCCATTTTGTCTAACAATTAGTAACAAACAAATTAAAAAAATTCTTCTACACTCCTTTTTAGTTTCTAAATGTCAGGTCAAATTGACATTTAGATACTAAAACGGCTTTACTACGGCTTTATTCCTACTATGTACCAGTTTTAGCTTACTCCGCCTCTAATACTCGTTTATTTTTTTTATAAATAGGTTTTTTAGGATTAGAGGCGTTGTAAAGTCGGAGTAAATTTACTCCGTCGATAAAACGAGTTAATAAATAAGGCTGCAAAAGCTTTAAGTGCCTTAAATGCGTTTATCGATGCTCACGGGGTCTTACGAGTGGGGGGACGTTTGGAGAATTCTCTACTTCCCTACGATGCTCAACATCCAATATTGCTCCAAAACAACCATCACTTTACGAGTTTGGTTGTCCAAGATGCTCATAAGAACACACTTCATGGCGGTATCCAGCAAATGACAACGATACTGGATTTGGCAAATAAGAAGGAGCGTTAAATACCAACTGCATAGGTGTCCTTCGTGCTACCGGCAAAAGGCATCTGAAATGCAGCAACTAATGGGAAACTTGCCTGCAGCGAGAGTGCGTATGTCTCGGCCATTTGGTCATACTGGCGTTGACTATGCAGGTCCAATCGAGATTAAATCCTGGAAGGCACGCGGTGCCAAAATTCTTAAAGGTTACTTTGCTGTATTCATTTGCTTAGCAACAAAAGCTATTCACCTGGAAATCGTGTCAGATCTCACAACCCAAGCGTTTATAGCAGCCTTTAAGAGATTTACTGCCAGAAGAGGAAGCTGTACGAAAGTATATAGCGATTGCGGAACTAATTTTGTTGGTGCTAACAACGAATTAGCAAAAATGTTAAAAGAGGCACAACATGACTGGAAAGAAATTGCGGAAGAATTAGCAAATCACGGTACCGATTGGCATTTTATTCCCCCAGCTTCTCCACACTTCGGTGGATTATGGGAAGCGGGTGTGAAATCGGTCAAGTACCACTTAAAACGAGTTGTTGGAACGGAAAGGCTAACTTTCGAGGAGCTCGCGACGCTTCTAGCGCAGATCGATGGAAACGTGTCCAAGCTCTAGCAGAAGGAATCTGGCGAAAGTGGAATTCTGAATACCTCGCAAGGCTTCAACAACGACCAAAATGGACACAAGTCAAGGAATCACCAAAAATAAGAGACTTAGTTCTTCTTAAAGACGAACGACTTCCATCGACATACTGGAATCTCGCACGAATCGAAGAAACCCATACCGGATCGGACGGGTTGATACGCGTCGTGACGGTAAAAACGACAAATGGACAATTGAAACGGCCTATAACAAAAATATGCCTGATGCCATCAAACAAAACTGCAGAACAAATCGCTATCGTATAGCAACTCCAGAAAAAAAAAAAAATAATTCACAAAAATAGTACACCAAATGAACTCCCGCCAATAAAATAATTCATCAAAAAATAATTCATCAAAATAATTCAACAATTATAAATAAACCCAATTAATTTATAAAAATTATTAAAATAGGCTTAACTGCAATAAATGCGAAAACCAAAATCCCCAAAAATAAAATAATACAGACAAAATATCATTTTATTAATTTATTTATTTATAATTCAATCAAATTTATCCGTTTTCGTCTCTTCTTTCGAAAAACAAATAAAATTTAATTTTGGCATAAAATTCCAAAACAAAATATTATTTTCACAAAATTAAATAAAATAATTATATGTCAATACATCTGAAACATCATCCACAAATTTATATAAACAAATCACTGTCAAACAATCGGCATATCAAAATGTCAAAATCACCAAATCGCGATAAATTCAATAAAAAAATAAAAATAAATAATATTGAATGCACATCCAAAATGTCACATCGCGTTGGGAAATTCAACAAAATATTCAGAATAAAACTTTTTAAATTTCAAATCGATTAAAAATATTATTCACACCGACACGAATCAATTTAATATCAAAGTAAATCAACCGATCAACGTCATCGAAATAATTCGCAGTCAAAATTAAATCAAAACAACACATCAATGATTATTACAAACAAATAATTATGCACATAAATATGTCGCAACAATTAAATAAATAAAGCACATTATAATCACATCACAACACAGATTAAACTCAAATAATTTCTGCGAATTAATAATTATTTCACTTGAACACAATAAAACCAAGTAATTTATTTTTTTGTTTGGTTTTCATAATCACTTTCACTTCACTCGAATTAAAAAGGTAAACAAACTTCCCGTACTCCAATTGGAAGTCGAATTTATTCCAATTGGAAACACTCAACTTCTAGTTGTTATATACTCATTTGTACATAAGCAACTCACGCCACGAATCATACGATTATGTACATAATGTACAGTTAAAATTTAATTATATTTTAATTCTAAAATAACAGCATTATAAGCCAATTATTGATTAATAAAATTGAAATATAAAAAACACACACACCAACCATGCACACTACGCGGTCGCGAACAACTTTCGCCGTACGAATATGCGCGCCCGACACCGGTAATGAATTTTCCAAAATCGATAATTCATGTAGGTACAAATTATGCACCATTCAGCAAACACTTACCTGTAAAAATAAACCGAATTAATAAATTATTAATAAATTACACTTTTAAATTAAAACAAAAAAAATCATCGCCGCGCACAAAAAAAAAACCAACCACGATGACTACCCACAAAATGAAACTACAAACAACCACGATGCACATGCACATGAATGAGAGCTACAAGTTACAACACTTTCATGAATAAAAAAAAATTACATCCAAATTATTCTTGTTTGTTTGTAGTATCTGTTGTTGACTATGTCTTTGTATTTGTTTTTGTGTCAAAACATAATTTATTAATAATCTGTCTCTTTTCATGTATAAATGTGATAAGAAAGGAAGTGATGACTGATGACAGTAGCGAAGACGAGCCATGCCGGTAATGCAGTTCGGTAAGATGAAATCTGCAAAGTGATGCCAAGATGCCTTAACCTCTAGATGATGCAATTGGGTTGAAGTTGGGTTGGTTGAACCCCATATTCTTTCTAAGGCGGGAGAATGTACGAAAGAACATAACTAATGTCTACTTGATGAAGACGTGTCCTTACTACCAAAAACGTTCCACAATAATGATGTCAACTGTCCTGTCAAAATAAAAAGTCAAATTAAGGTCAAATGAATGTCACAAAAAATAATGTTCAACTATACAATTCGAGTCTACAGTGACAAAGTAATATATTATTACAATTTTCATATTCAAACAAAGTGGTCTGAGACTAAATGTCTCAGTGAAGATGTGACATTTGGTAACGATGAGGGTGAATAATCAACCGATATTGTCGAATCTAAGACTACTGGGGGTTTTCCTGATGAATAAAACGTCGAAACAGGTTGACAGGTTGGAGAACTTGGTGATGAAACATGAGAATCAATTATTATTAAAGGTGGCATCGATAAAGATGTGGCGTGTTTCTTCGTTGATGGAATTTCTAAGGTGGTTTCAGCATCTAGTTCATCACTTTTTCGTTTTAATGGTGCTGCAACACTTTTCAAGGGAGAAGATCTATCTGATTTTCATCATTACATGTTTCATCCACAGGATTTGTTTGGATATGAGCGGTTGTTAAATTATCAACTTTTTCTGTGAGGTGAAGTAGTTGTGAATGCAATTTTTCAAGATGTCTTGTGTTTTGAAGTACGTCACAAGCAATGTTTACATAAGCAAACAGGTCACATTCGTCACAGAAGTAATAAAATGATCATCTATCCTTAAATAGTTTAATAGTGCTAAATGGAGCGTTGATACATAAGTTATGAAATATTTTACGACAGTTGCCATGACACATTATGGAATCTATCATGTAATCCGTATTATCTTTACATAATGCGCATTTAAACATATTTCAGTTTTAAGCGTTAAATTTTGTTCTTTAGAAATTTGTTTATAATTTTTGCAACTATGTAGAATAAAATTTTTGTTCTTAATGTTTAGAAATTACGGGTTGTGGTATGCGAAGAATTCCAAAAAATGGTTCGTGTATTAAATAGAAAGGTAATGTAGTGAGCTGTCAACTGTGTGCATCTTGTCAATAATTACAGATGTTTATGTTGTTATTGTTGTTGTTGCCAAATGAAAGAATCAAATAGTGTGCATATGAGGTATCAATATGACTACTGGCAGAACATCTACTAAAATTGTACTCACCGGGACAGAATGAGACAAAAAGCGAATGGTTGCGGTTTAGCTGAGTGTTGATGAAGATTGGCGCTTTCGAAAAGAAAGATACCCACAGCTTACGACAAGATGCAGCGCACAACATAGGCACAGAACAAAAATTGAGGATTTTTTTTTTTTTATTTCGTATGTAGTATGCAGATGAGGTAAAAGCTATCTTAAGCAATTGCAGCAATGACGGAGAGAGACAAATGAATGTTTACTTCAATCAGATCACTCAATAAAAAATCAGATTTTAATTTCACGAAAAAATTTATAAAATTAAATAATAACCACTCGCGTGAAATAAAATAATCAGCAAATGCGTTGTTATACTTGACTAAAACAATGTATGATTTTTTAATATAGTAAAACTTGAAAAAATTCAATAAATATCGCAGAGGTAAAATAAGACAGTCAATACATCAGAGCTAGGGATGTCGAAATGTTACTAAAAAATATGTATGAAAACACAAAAACTGCAGTTTGGGATGGGGAAAATATTTCAAATTTTTTCGAAACAGGGTTCTGTACTCAGTCCAATCTAATTTTCTTTCTTTTTAAACGATCTTCATGATAATTTATCCGAAGGAGTAAATGCTTGTGAAATGCTTTTAAAAGTACTTATGTATGCGGATGATCTAACAATGCTGGCGGAAAATCCAATATCTTTAGAAAATATGATCAATCGATTGTCTGAATACTGCGATCCATGGAATTTGGAGGTTAATTTGGCAAAATCTAAAATTATTATATTTAGGAAGGGAGGTAGAAGAGCGATGGGTGAAAAATGGTTTTTTAATGGGTCTGAGGTGGATGTAGTCAATGCATACAAGTATCTAGGTGTAAAATTCACATGTCATTTAAGTCCCATTTGGAGGAAAAGCTGAAATGTCTAAGATGACTAAAAACTCCACTTGGTCTGCAGTATCAACGACAGAAAAATTCTTCCTTCAAACAAATTTAAAATTTTTTAAGCAACAGCCAGGTCCATTATGTTTTATGCAGTACATTTCTGGGGATATTTAAAGTATGAAGAGATAGAAAGGCTCTTAAGATATTTTATTAAAAGATTGTTCAAGCAACTACCCTTAGCTCTACTAACTCCAAAAACTTTTATCGACGTGCTAAATGGTCAAAATTATGTTTCTTTATATCATTTCCTGCATAGGGCTTTTCAGTATAGAAATTTATTAATAAATGAGTTTACCTAATATAATAGATGTCAAATGTATAATTTACTTAAATTTCTATTTTGTTGTCAATAATGAATTTTGTACATGAAGCAAAGAATAATAACTATGTAATGTATATACTTCAATAACCATATAATAATTTCTTTAATTAATGGTATTTAAAAAGTATTACTTGATTTAGCATTATATATATTCTAAATACAAAATTAACTAACTTTTTCTCTTTTATTTATAACCATGTATCAGTTTTAACATAGCATCTTTTGAAATTTAAACGAAAAAAATGTTTTTTTTTCGCGTTGAGCCTTGTCATATAAAGTAATGGTCAGTTGTACAATAGTGGTTCAGCCTCGGTTCAAGATTTTAACTCACCGATTTCGGTGGATTAACTAACGTTCAACGCTGGTTCAAGTATGTAATTGGTTATTATCACACACTTGAACAGTAAACCACTGTTGAAACTCAATTAATCCGCCGAAATCGGTGGATAAAAATTGCTAAACCACGGTTTAAATATTTGTACAACTGGCCCTTAATGATCTCGCAGATTGTGTTTTATGACTCACATCTGTTAGAATTATACTATGAACAAGGGATGCGTAGCACCGCATCGTCGTTATCCATTTTACAACCCTTTTTGTTAGTTTAGGATTTAGGAAACTAAAGGTAAGATATGTTAAACAAATATATATATATATTTGTAACTAGGTATAAGAATTGTAATTGTAGAAACAGTTTAAGAAAAATAATACAGTTCGTTTTTAGTATTTTAAAAAAGAGGATGTTTTTTGTTTTGCCTTCTTTCGGCTCGTGTAACTGGGTGCTCAGAGATTTAGCCATGGTGACCCCAAGTGTTTTAATTAAACTGCGACCTTAGTTTAAAAATACAAATCTCAACTTTTCCGTTTTTTTTTTACATTTATTGAATTGTTCGTGTGCAAGGAAAAATGGAAGAATCACCCAACAAAGACCACACAATAGGCTTATATAGATAGAAGTTATTTGCTTAAAATAAAATAAGTGAAGGCTAAGTCAAATGCTGCGTTGTTAAGATGTTTTAAATTCGCACTTCGTGAATTGCAAGAAAGCATATGAGACTTCGAATTTGACTCCTCAGTACCTCATTAAATGTAAGAACCTGGCTCAAATATAATATTTAGAGTACAGTGAAAGATTTAATGAGGATGAACTCATAAATTTATATATTTCACTTAAAATGGAATATTTGAATTAGAATTTGATAGAGTTCTCTAGAATAGAAAAGGTAGCTTCGGGAAGATTTTATACCTTGGAGTTCCTTAAAGGAACGCCTAGTTCAAGGATCATTTCATGACTTGTGATAGTACATCACAAGAGAATGTTACTTCAAAAAGATTTTCATTCGAATCTCCACTTGCTAAATTCCGGATTGTTTCAGGAGATCATGCAAAGTGGAAACCATTAGAGGACTTTTCCGGTAAAAATAATTATTTGAATTTGCCTACTGCGTAGTTGTGGAATTTGCAATGGCAACCACAATTTAGTATCTCAAGTTTGATCTGATCGTTAGTGGTCCAGCGGTGAAAGAACCTTTTGTGTGGGACAAAGTAAGTTCCGATGAGGAACTCAGCGTGATCCTTAGTGGTCCAGCGGTAATTAGAGATTTAGCTTGTGATAAACTTATTTCTCATGAAGAGGAACATGATGTGATCCTTAGTGGTCCTGTGGTGGATGTAGATCCAATTTGTGAAAAAGAAATTCAAGTAATCCTTAGTGGTCCAATAGTGGAAGAAGATCCACTAATTTACAAAAAAGTAACTACTCATGAAGATTTTAATGGAACCCTTAGTGGTTCAGGGCCGATCAATGTGCCACTTTTTAATAAAATCACATTTTCTAATGTAGAACAAAGTAATGGAACCATTAGCGTCTCAGTGGCGAAAAAATTGCCACTTAATAATAAAATATGTTATAATGTAGAACAAAGTCATGTTTTGAAATCAATTTATAGCTTCCTTCTATCTTCTAATCTTGAAGAGAGTTTGTGCAAGCAACGAAGGAAACGTATTGATAGGGAAATACATTTTAAAGTACATTTTAAAAAAACATTTTCCTTTCCAGATCCAGAAGTACTTTCGGCTCGGTCTAAATTTGACTCATTTACTTGTGTCTTGTCTTGTAGATGTGTCAAACCAAATGAAACTTTTCTGGAATCAAATTCAATACATTTTATTTAAAGAGAAAATGGATTTAACACTTTACATGTCACTGCAACGGAACCGAAAATTGGAAATTTAGGGCCAAAAAGAGGAAAATCGTGAAATTGCGTACTATAAGGGGTGAATGGTAATAATATCAATATTAATGATACAAAAATTGAGCCTGGTGGAACACTAATACATTGATTCAGTGATCATATGGCCAAAAAATACTTTTAGAAGTGAATGGTGGCATTTCCGTCAAACTTTATCGGTCACCCCGCGATCAACGCTTGCCTGAAATTATAATTTCTATGGCGATAATTAACGAAGTTACAATTGACAACGAAAATGAGAGTTGTGCGGCAGAACAATCTATCAGCCGATAATTTCTCAGAACAACTGTTGAAAATTGGAAATGCAGGTATTCTGCTTAATGCTACAAATTACCTGGGGGGTGATTCCGTAACTCAATTATCGTCAAACGATATCGTTTGAGCGATTGTGATATCCTTATTGGCTTCACGTAAGTCGATAATCGTCGAAACGCTATCGTCAAAACGATAGTGATATCCTTATTGGCTTGACGTAAGTCGATAATCGTCAAAACGATAGCGTTTGGACGATAACTAAATTGGTATCGTGTGGAATTAATTTTGAAGTTTTTAGGTATTGTAGTTGAACAATTGAGTTTCCATTGAAAATTGACATTTTGTATTGTTATCTGTGGAAATGACTAATTGAGTTTAAAATGTTTCGGCGAAGCAATTTTCTTATTGTAGAGAGTAAAAATGCACAACATTTGTATACATTATAATGTTGAAAGTAACAACATTGTCGAGGAGGAAAACTTTCCAAGTTATAATATAAGCGGTTCACAAACGACAAATGGAACCAACTCAATGATGCAAGTTGCAACGACCATAAGAGATACTATAAAAAACTCATTTCAAAACACATAATTTAATTTTCAATAAACAAATTTTGTATTACTAATATGAACTAACTACCTTAACTGAACTTCATAAAAGGCACTATTTTAACACTAAAAAATAAATTCAAAAATAGTAAACAATTCAAAGATTTCAAAGCTAAAGAACATAAACATAAACAAAAAAAACCCTTAACCTAACATAACAACATAACATATATACATTTCATTTCTTTGGTTAAAAAAATCTTTTTTCTAATTGCTGTTCAATTTGGTTTCGCTTTTCAAGCAATTCAAGTACATTGCTTTGGAACACTGCTGTGTTTCATTGTTCATTCCTTTCGCTTATATCCCCTGGCCAAATCAGGAAGTTCATCCATTAAGGTCGTTAAAATCGCAATTTGAGATTGCGTTACTGCCCTATTAAGTATTTGAATTCATATTAATTTGTAATAATATAACGAAAATACAACTTACATTTTAAAATGATTTCCTTTTAGTTCCAATCGGCACCAAACACAAAACAAAAAGACTAAAAATTTATTTTATTGACAATTATGACACCTAATTTGATTTTTCAACTACAGTTTGAAGGTTTTTGAGATACATCAAACGCTCTAGTACTACGAACGATAGACGAGACGATAGTGATCGAGTTACGTGAAGCAAATCATAGACGATCTCGTCGACGATTATCGTTTAGAAAATTACGGAATGACCCCCCTGATTTCTTTCCTGTCGAATTCTTATAAATTTACATCATCAAAGAAAGAACTAATTAACAAATATCTAAGTGTTACCGAACATCGGCCGCAATTATTTGAACCACGATTTGCTGATTCGCGTCATTACAGCTGCAAAGAATAAGGACGTACACAGTAGATGATTTGAATTTAATTATTCAAAATCAAATCGCAGCCAGTGTATTCGGTTGATCGTATTATAACCGATAAAGAAGTAATATGCTACCCAGTCGAATTTTTTAATTCGTGGGATGTACCTGGTGTACCACCGTGAAATGTGCAACACAAAGTCGTCAATGTCATCATAATGCTGCACAATCTGAACCCACCGAATTTTTTTGCAATGGAATCAGACTGGTGGTAAAGAAACTTATGAACAACGTCACCCAAGCCACCATAATCAAAATCAAATTCAAAAGCGAGGAAGTTCTCATTCAAAGAATTCGGATGATATCGACCGACTATCCATTCCAGTTTATAAAAGCATTAAGTTTCCCTTTCGACTCGCAAGTAACTCCCCCAACATAGGGAGTGAAGTCAAAATATATTTACATGGATATAAATGAGTATACTCACACCAACACGACGATAAGGTTAAGCGAGTCTCACGGACAATTAGATATAACAATATGTTTATCACAAAGCGTTGCAGTGCACCTGTAATGTGTGAAATCCATTTTCTGTGTAAAAAAAATTTTATTAAATCTTATTTCAAAATAGTTTCTAATTTAATATGGAGGTAGTAAAACATTTAATATTGTTTATGAAATTGAATAGCTACTTCGACTTTCATGATAAAGCAGTGATTCTTATAAAATACTATTTATCTAATAGAAGAAGAAGAGGGTCGGTGTTAACAATAATGATCACTTAATCGACGTATTGGTTCCACGTGGTTCTATTTTGTGGTATATTCTTGTTTATATGTACAATGTAAATATCGCCGCCATCCAGCCCTCAAATTTATGCAATTTCACGATTTTCCATCTTTTAACGTATAAATTTACAATTTTCGGCTCCGTTTTGTTTTTACCTTACTTAATACTAATGCAACAACAAATCCTTTTGCAAATCAGTTGATGTTCTGTCGAGTTGCACCCATTAAATTATGCAATTTAACTATTTGCTAACTATTCCGTTCTAAAATTCCAATTATCGGCTCCGTTGTGTTCTTACCTTACTTAATATTAATCCAACAAAAAAATCCCTATGCAAATTGGTTGATGTTCGGCCGAGTTATGTTGTCGAGAACAGTGCTGCCATAGCCTTAAAACTAAATTATCATACAATGTGCTAATTTCAATCATACCAGAGGGAAAATTATCATACGCAAAACAAAAAAATTGATTTTTGTTGAATGGAAGACGAAAATTGTTCTTACGATATTTTGAAAAGTTAATGTCTATTTTTTATTTTTCAAATTATGAAAAGTTGACTTGTTTATATTAATAAAATTATTACTCTTTTCGGATTCAAGAAGGTTAAAACAAAATTTAAAACAGTATCTAAAAAATTTTAGGGAAATGAACACGTTCAGTACCTAGACTTTCAGATTTCCAGCAATGTTTGAAACTTATCTGTATTACATAAATCTACATGAGGAGTCGAAACGTGGAGTTGGATAAGGGTTGGATTTTCGACCAAGGTTTTTTGGGATGAGTTAATGCAAATCTGTCATGGCGACGACGAAAACAATAATAATAACGTGTTGTTAACATTGACAACCTCAAATTTAACAATTAAAATTTTCAATGATCGTTTTCAATTAAAGCTATGTATAACTCGCACTTTAATGAGTAAATGAGTACCCACACTGGCACGATGCGAATCTTTGACATATTTGCTAAGAATATTTCGCGTTGGTCTGGAAGAGCTTTCACTGAGTTTCTAGCAACTTTCAGTTTGCTGGTAAGATGGGCACGAAGTAAGAGGGAAAATGAAATCTCCCCGGTCAAGGAGTTGAGGAGTTGAAAATCTTCAGCAACTAGTTTCCTCTCACATCAGACCAAGATCAAAGTCTCAATTTAAGATTGTCAGTTATTATTCGTTATCGATAATTCCTTTTTCACACGAGCCAGCAACTTTAAGTTTTTAGGTGGGAAGAACACCAAGTAAAGCCTAGTACGCTGCTGATGCGAAACGAAAAATCCCATATAAAAATGACACAACGATATCATAAACGGAAAATTTCGTTCTGCTTTTCGTTTTGCAGTACGCTGTTCGAAGAGCGAAATTTATAATTGTAGCAGATTATTTGGAGAAGTCTCCGCTCCTTTTTCGGACTGAATTAATTATACAGACAATTTTTTGCGTGCGGAAAAATGACATTTGAGTTTTATTTGTGTTTTTTATTGTTTTTAATTTTCTTACATCATGGGTTTCTCTGATTATTTGCGTTTATGTTTGGTTTAGTTTTTGGAATTAGTGAAACTCTCCAAGGATATTTTCCGTTGTGTTTTCGCAAGCGTTTCGTTGTCTGTTTGGAGATCACAGAAAAATTTCGTTTCGCATCAGCAGCGTACTAGGCTTAAGAGGAGTGAACGGATATTGGAAATTAAAAGAAAACATTAAAAAACCTCTAACAACTTTTTTTTATAGTGTGAAAGGGGGCTTATGTGTAACACCCTTAAGAATCGAGTTGAAAATTGAACTTCACTGAACGAGCGCAATCAAGTCGAACCAAGTCTATTTCAAATTTCAAATTTCAATATAGATTCAACGCTGATGATTAATGTATAATAAATTGAACATAAAATATTGATAAAGAATTTCAATATTGTGGAAATTTTTCGTTTTTTTCAAATTTTCAAAAGTTTATTTATTTCGTTCAAATATTGAAATTATCATACATTCGCATATGATAATGGTTTCCAATCATACATCATACCAGAGCAGAAATTATTATACATGTAGCATAATTATCATACGGTTGGCAGCCCTGGTCGAGAACATAAAAATTAAATCATTTTTATATATCGTGGGTATACAAGCAGAAGGCACTAAGTCAATTTTTTTGGATTTTTACATTTTAATGCAAAGTGATGAAGAATGATGATATCTATGTACTCCAAACACCTCCTAAGACATTATTCAACGTTAAACATGAATTATTTGAGGTTATGTTTTGCACTAAGTCAGTTAAATAACTTACAATACTGATAAAACGCACTAAGTTGACTTAGTGCATTTTGGCTGTCATAGTTTAGAAATACAATATACTATAATAATACAGCAAGAAAGCATTAAAGTGACTTAGTGCTTTTTACCTTTCATCAAAACTAAGTTTTTTGATTTAAGTAGCCGATGAGTTACTATTCTGTAGTCTACGCATAAGAAAAAATTGTACATATTTTTGGCAGTTTTGGTCAAGGAGAAAGGTAATTTTGTTAAAGTTTTTCGGTAGTAAAAGTAAAAAATCTGCATTAAAATGAACAAAAATTCTCGAGCTTGGAAAATGCTTCGGCTAGTTAAAACTAAATAATATTAATACTGATGTGAATTACTATTTTTATTCCTATTTGGTCTTAAAACTGTATATAATAAAACTGTTAAATTCATTAAAAAAAAAAAATTGTTTTTTTCAAATTTCTGTTTTCAGTTAAATATAATTGGTTAATTCATACATTATTGCAATATTAATTCCGCTAAAAAGCACTAAGTCAGCATATTTTTTGGTTCTGCTCCAATATTTCCAAAATGGTTTGGTGAAAACTAAAATGTTCAATGGGAAACTTAAGTCATAATGTCAATTGAGCTTTTTATGTGATCGGATGAAAAATTACCGTCAGTATTGACAGTGACGAGGCGTCAATTAGACATTTTAGACAATGTCTACCCAAACCATTCGTTTAAAACATAAATACAAGTGCCATAACAAGATAATCTTCAAATCAAGGAAATCTTATATTTTTATTACGTTTATAATGTCCCTTCTTACCCCAATATACATTTATTTAAAAAACTTTGCTTTGTTCACACACGCTATATAAATCAACACGTAAACTCTATACACACAGACACACTCAAACCTTTTTCATTCTTTCTATACGTGCATTCAACACGAAGTATGAACAACAACGATCGGCACAGGGCCGATCAATCATTCGTAAAGCCGAAGACAGTGTCTTCGCTTTCAACCAAACTATGGTAAAAAAAAATGGATGTATATTGAAGGTATACCATTCTCATTTCGTATTTTATATGGAGGAAATAGACAAAATTGAAAATGTCTAATCGTTCGTTTACTTTGAGTTAAATTCTTTTGGGATGGCTGAGGCTACGATTTTGCCTGTGGTGAGAATAAAAACAATTAAAAAAAGGAAGAAATATTGTAATTTCTTATTTTTTTTATTAAATTAAAAAAATAAAAAAATAAAGAAAATGAAAAAAACAACTAACATCTTCTTGAATACATCTACCTTGACGTGGTAAGAGGGCTTTAAACCAAATGATGTAGGTATCTTAAGAATAATGCAAAATATAATCACTGAAAATGAGTAACTGTCTACCCACTTTGCATGAGTACGGGACGTCCCTGAGTATTGATTTTTCAAGAGTGAACAAATATAAAATATCAATTTACTTAAAACTATGTTTTTTGACTTAGTGCCTTCTGCTTGTATACCCACGATATGTATGTATATGTATATATATATATAAATATATGTGAAATATATGAAATCTTAAAATCACTCGATTTAAGCGCACTTAGAAGCCTTTTACTCAGGTTATAATTATCGGATGCTTAATATTAAAATAAATAATTAAAGATAAAATGACAGGCTACAAATCTGCATCAAAATGTTTGCAAAAGCTTACAAAATTTCATACTAAAAACGTGAAAGATTGGCTTTTGAGAACTAATTTCATCACGGCAAATGACATGAGGAACAAGAAAACAAAAAGAAAAAGAAAAAAAACGCACCCACAAAGAATATACATTGCTGTAAGAGTGTTGGCAAGACGTTGGTTGGAGTGGAATGTGTGCAATAAAAAACCACCACTGCACTATGGCTGGTGGCAAAAAAAATTGGCTTCGCATCGGGAACAAAAATGATATACTTACATAGCTACATTATTAAGTAGGTTAGGTATGTCTGTAAAATGTTATGTTGATTAAATTGTTGTAGGTATTTTGCAAATATTATTCGTAAGGGTACGATTAGGTTGGTTTGGTTGGCTTATAACTTCTGTTCTAACAATCGGATATTTAAAATAAAGGTCTTAAAATGAAGGTAAAATATCAAACTAATTTATTCAGTTAAAAAATAATTGAAATAACATAAAAGTGTAGGTGAAAAACGTTTAGGTTTAATTCATCAAAATAAATAATTGCAAAAATTGAAAAATTGAATAACAAAATTGGCTTCGCCAACAAAATTCATATGCCTACGTATCTATATAGGTACATACATTATGTATGTAGGTAGGTAGGTAGGTAGAAATGGCGATCACGAGCAACCTAGCTCGTTGACCCAATTAGCGCTAGAGTGCGCCGTTTTGTTACCATAACTCGTTGGACCTGTGGATGTAAATGGTTTGGAATGTCTCAGAATGGCTCAGAGACGTAAGAGTTTTGACCCCTTAGTATGACATTATGTATGTACATTTATATAAAAGGATTGATTTAGTTGTTATGCGGTTGCCTTTTTACTTTTGTACTAATAATCGGATCTTAAAGATTAAGGTTTTGAAATAATAGGCTTCAAAATTTTGTGTAACAAAACTTGACTTCATTCTTAATCAATTCGATTGTTGAACCTAGAATATGCACAGAGACCTATACTTGAACCTCTATGATTATAACTTATAACTTTAGTTCTATAAGGGCCAGATGTTGAAGGTAAAGGTGTTTAAATTAAGGTTAACTAGGCTAGAGGTAGGATTAACCTAGCGAAGCAACTTAAATATAATATACCTAATCGAAAAGGGTTGATTTGGTATCTTCTGTTCTAATTATCGGATCTTTGAGGTTAATGTCTTAGAATTAAGGTAAAATCTCAGGCTACAAATTTAGGTATGTGACAAAACAACATCTAAACCAATGCGGTTTTTGAACTTGACCAACGTCTAAACCAATGCGACTTTTGAACTTGACCTACGTCTAAGCCAATGTGATTTTTTAACTTGAACTATACGTCTAAACCAATTCGATTTTTGAGCTTGACCAACGTCTAAGCCAATGCGATTTTGGAACTTGAGCTACGTCTAAGCCAATGAGATTTTTGAACTTGACCTACGTCCAAACCAATGTTATTTTTGAGCCTGAAATATGCAAAGGTACCTACTTGCGTTTCTCTTTAATAAACTTACAACATTAGTTCTAAGTTGTTGAAGGTTAAGGTATATTTAAGTTAACGTTCATCAGTCTAGAGGTAGGATTAACTTACCTAAGCAACTTAAATATAATTTAAGGTCTTAGAATTCAAGTAAAATCTCAGGCTATAAATTTGTGTTACAAAACTTTACCTACGTCTAAGCCAATGCGATTATTGAACTTAGAATATTCATAGGTACTGCAATATAATTGAATTTCTTTAATAAACTTATATAGATTTAGATCTAATGTTCAGATGTTCAAGGTTAAAGGTAGAACTATAATAGTCGGATGCCGACCTAAGTAGTCGTACGAAACGAAACGAATACAAAGAATTCATATGACGTGCCCGTAATTGAGTTTTGCTTCGTTTCGACCAATTTTTTACTTTTGCTTTCGGAAGTGAAGAGCGCTCACCGACCGCTCCATGCGTAAGTGAACTGAGAAAATTTTCTTCCAACATCTTCCGACTACTACAGTTCTACCTTAAGGTCCTCAAATGAAAAAAAAAAAAAAACGATTCAATTTGGTTGTCAACTCAGCTGTCAACTTAATTGGTGCTTTGCTTTTCATATACACAGATAAAAGAATACTGCTTAGCTGTCAAAACCATTTATATTGTCTTAAGAAATTACACGACTCGAGTTTATTAAATTTATCAAAAGATGAGTTCAAAATGCAAAATATTATAGAATACCTAAAAACAATTAGGTAAATCAGGTTTGCATTGAGTTTGAGCTACACATCAAATTATTTATAAATTTGGTCTCGCGTTAAAAAGGGTTCACTTTGATAGTAAATCAAATAACTTGCCTATATATAAATATGTAGTTCAATAAGTTGAGAGACTTGTAAATCAATTTGAGCAAATTTGAGCAAATATTTGAATTTCTTCAACATCAACGCCGCGCCGTGATTAAATAAACTAAACTGAACAACATTAGGGGTATTCCCGATCCGATGTAACTGATCTTGTATCATTGCAAAAATGCAAAAGTGTAGAATTGCTATACCCTAACCCCATTGTAAAAAAAAAAACTTTTCACTTTTGCAATGATGCAAGACCAGTTTGCATCGGATCGGAAATACCCCTATTAATTTAACCGCCAACTGGGATTCGACATTAAAAATATCTACATATTGTAATTTCAGACTGAAGAATGGTTTCTTAGACATCTTCAGAAGTTTTGGTGCAACTATAGGATACAAATTAGAAATCACCAAGATTATTCATGTTTTTATTTTATCGAGCTAACACAAGTCATTTTCAATGTCCCCATAGTTACTCTATGAGTGAAATCTGTAAATTTTTTTTATTAAATTTAAAGAACAAAATAGTGTTTTTGAACACTGTTTTTTTAATTTTAATTTTGTAAAAGTTGTCTATTTTGCGTTTTCAAAAAAAAAAAAAAATGTTTATCACGCACACAAAGAAGTTTGCTTCAAACAAATGCCACTGGGTGGCGATGCATTCTCTTTTTCTTAAAAAAAGAAGTCATGAGCTCTAATGTTTGTTTTGTTGTTTCTTGACTCCTCACATTTTTTTTTCTTCTATGGAAAGTATACACACACATTCTTCTGTAGATCGTGATGGATAGCGATCTCTCTTTATATAAAAGAAAACGACAGCAGTCGTTTAAATATATAGGTCTTTTGGCAATATGTACATATCTATGCTATTCTTTTTTTTCAGCGGGTATTAGATTTGGTGGAAATTCGCGTGGGATCGTTGCAGGAGATTTGGTTGAATTTTGTGTATCTTATATGTATGGTATGTACCTATGTATATTTTTTATGGTTTAAATATCTGTTGAAAGTTTTTCTGTTTCTTTTGCGAAAATAAGTCCATCATATTGCGTGTGTAAATATATACGAGATTTTTTGGTCATTGAGCGTTGGATTTTTTTTCTGATAAGAAATGGTGCAAGGTCGTCATTTAAATATTTACTATCGTGCTGAAGGATAGTTTTGTTTCAATTTTGCGCACCTAGGTAATGGATGTATTTAAAAAATACATTAGATACATGTTATGCAAGTAGATACTGCACCAAGCAAGGAATGTGTCAAGTGGCGCCATAATATACCTACACCTAATATGGGTAGTTTAAGTTCATTAGTAAATAGGAGAAAATCGATCACTTTTGCTTTCGGTGGTGACATGACATTATTAGAAGAAGGGTTAGAGTTGGAGCTAAGTCAAAGTGTGTTGAAAGAATATGGCAAATACGCAATCATGTAAAGGACGAGTTTTTTGGGTGGGATAAAATGACTATTAAATTTCCGTTAAAAAAGAGAATGTGTATTTGTTTTCGTTTCAGTTTGAGTACGCTACGCAGCTAAATTTGTCACGCGATCTTTATAACGTTTTGCATAAACTGTAGATTTAAATTTTATTTCGTAACTTTCGATCAACATAAAAAGGAACTGAATTCTGACTCTGAGCTTCTTTTTTTATTGAAAAGACCCCAAATTTATATTATGTACCTATACATATCAAACAGAAAATAAATTTTATAAAATAATTTAATATCATTTCTAATTTTGTCTACTTATTTATACTAGGGCACGAGTACGATAACTATGGCGCCAAGAATTGATAAAGGTTTTTTGTAGAGGGGTCAAAAACAAGCATTTTTTATTATTTCACGGAAATCCAGCCAGAAATCTGTTCTATAATCCTAAATTTAAACTAAATTATTTATGTCAACAGTTTTTGAAAAATTCGCATGCAAACTCAAAATTTTGATAAAAAAAAAGTTTAGACCAATTTTTTTCAAAATTGTGAAATGAAGTGCTAAATTGGCTTTTTGTGGTTAATGTTAATATACATTCTGAATCGAACGCAAAACACAAAATGGTTTTATGTCTTCTGGTTTTTGAGAAAATTGAAAATTACTGAAACTACTTTTTTATGAGATTTTTGTTTTTTTTGCTTGCTTACATAAATTCATCAGTGCTAGCGCCCAGCATTACGGCGTATAAACAGTGAGGTATGTATGAGGGGGCATGCAACCCCCTGCTGTACTTTACTTACAAAGATGAACCATCAACATTAATCCAACGTAAATACCAAAAAAACAAAAATTTTATGAAAAGTAATTTTAGTAATTTTCAATTTTCTCAATAACTAGAAGACGTAAAACCATTCGGTTTTCTGTGTTCGATTCAGAATTTATATGAGCATTTGCCACTAAAAGCCAATTGAGCACTTCATTTCACAATTAAAAAAAATTGGTTTAAACTTTTTTTTTCGTTTTTTTATAAAAATTTGAGTTTGCAGGCGAATTTTTCAAAAACTATTGATAAAATATTTAAATTTTTTTTAGGGTTATAGAATAGATTTCTGGCTTTCAAAATCAGTATTGTAGGTTTTGCCGTTGTTTTTTAATAATTTTAAATTTAAATTTAAGTCATACGTAGCATACTGATATAAACATTAAATATTTGATTTATCAAGTTTTGAAGAGCAAAGATAAAGTTTTTTTTAAATATTTTGAAACTCCGAAGAGCTTGAATGCTTTTTCGTATTGCCTTATGCGAAAAGAGACACACAAGACGATGATTTGACTTCATTCATTTAGGTACTAATCAAACTAATATTTTGCTGAATTGTTTATTATAAAAAGTTCCTGGTGTCTATTTCTAGTTAGGTATCTTGAAATTTGAATTTTTATTTAAAATTCGACTCAAAAATTAATTTGTTGCTGTTTTTTGCAACCTTGTGGATATCTCAAAAATTAATTAACTATAGCTGTAACATAATCTTTTGTAAACTTTCCGAATAATATTTCTTTTATTTGTTTTGAAAAATTACATCCTCGTTTTTTTGCGATTAAAGTTGGGAACCCTATTGGCCAACATCTTCCCACGGGCTCTGCTAGCTATAGGTACTGACGGATCAGATTTTTATAGGTAGTTTCATATCTACCATAAATCTATGGGATATATAGGCAGCACACCCAACTATCCATTCCTAAACATTTAATCAAAACACTCGCCAATCAAGCAGAAAATACCTATGAACTCTACGTACCTATGTATTTGCAACTTTGATAATTTTTAATTCTTTTACAATAAAATATCCACGTAAAATGCGTATCAAGAACAAAATATCAAAATAATTACGTAGCATTCTGCCTCCATTTGATAATAAAACATAAATAAATCCTTCAACTGGCTCAAGTGTTTGGTAAATATAGGTATGTATGTAGTATGTACCTAGTTAGTTTGGTACCTATTTTTTGATGCGTCACTTTATAATGCGATCACTCCAGAAATCGCATTTGCATTCAAAAAAAGTTTGTTCCTACCTCTCATGAATGTATGTAGGTTGCCCTAGGCAAAGAATATACACTTTTTTTAAGAACATACAATATATCTAAGTAGGTATTCCTCCTAAGTTTATTCTTTTATATTTTGTAAACAAAAAAATTACACCACCACCGCCGCCACCGCGCACCTCGCTGCGCTGCCTTCACCACCATCCAACGATCCAACAATTCCATCATTATTTTTTTTCTTCAAAATATTTACACGATATTCGAAAGAAAAAAAAAGCATGTTGTGTCTGGTATATTCATACATTCCACTTCACGCCTCACGTCAGAATTTTTTGCTTTTGTTTCTGTATAGGTACATATTTTACTTTGTCTTTTCTGCGCTTGCTACTTGTGTTTTTTCTTTCTTGTGCGTGCGTGATTCTACCTGCGGCTTCGTCTGCGATAAAAAAGAGCCCAAGAGTAAAATTAAATTTCAAATACAGAATTTGATGAAGAGAGAGCTTACTAACACATTCAAAGTCATTTACATGAGTTTTGAGTTGGCTGGTCAGGGACACCTACCCTTAAATAAATAAAACTATTGTTCTTGAACGACGTGAAATCGAATTAATAAATCTTGTCGCGTTTGAAAGAACATAGACCGTATATACGTAACAACCAACCGTATAGATCCGCCTTAGCAGCACACGCACTTAACAATAATCATTTATGTATAAATATTGATAATGTGCGCCTTGTAAAAGATATAAACGACGATCGAAAACTCAATGCATACGATAGTTTTTACATACAAAAAAACACAAACTCGATGAACTTGGACAACGGTAATATAGAATCGAACTTGTTCTCTCGATTTATATAATACCACCCACAACACCTCAAGATGACACATCAAAAGCACACACTGTAATTTTTTGATTTAGTCGTGATGCTGAAGATGGAATGACAGCATTCCGAAATGGATTCAAGGTACTCCTTTTTTTAAACCTTTTTTATTCGTGTTTCGTCAAGTAAATTGTGTTTTTAAAAGTAAAAAATTGTGAAATCATTTAAGGTGTTCGACTTAATTCACTATGTTGATCTATTTAGACACTAGTCGTGTTTTTTTGCAAGCCCGGGGGAAATTGGTTGAAAAAAACGACAGCGGGGATTAGCGACGCCATGACAGCAAAAAAACATGGAGTTTTCATACAAACTATCGATAACATGTATGTAATTCATGCCGGTAACACAGTTTTTCTGTGCGCTTAAGTTAAACCCCGAGAATTCTCTGGGATTAGTTGTTGTTGCATTTAACATGTTAATTTTTAGCTCCGACGTCGTTTTTTTCATCCAATTCCCCCCGGGCTTGCAAAAAAACACGGCTACTGTATAACTAGTAAAAAATCTAATAAATATGCCTGGCAGTGTTTAAAAACATCTCTGCTGAAAGGAAACCAAGCTTAAATAAGAGATCTCTGCAACCGAAAGGAAACCAAAATAGAGACGAATTTTAATTTAAATATTCAAGTGCTGTGATGGGTAGGACACGAATTTAAAATGAGTTTGTATGAAGTACTCAATTAAGGAAATGATGTGGTACTTTGTCCCACCTCAAATGTCCCATAGGACAAATCTATTAAATGTACATTTTCAATACAAAAATACAATTTTTCAATGACAATGACGTCTCTTCAATCTTGATGATCATGAAAATTGAATAACAAAAGCATAAAAAATTAAATTTTATTTATGAAATTCTTTATTTTACAACAATGTTTAAAAAGATATAAAAGGTTTAAAAACATAGGTTCAAACAAAACAAAAAAATACGGGTATATGAACATGATAATTCTCTTAAACGAAATACATTTTTGAATTCGAAAATGTTAAAATCCATTTCAATTTAAAACCAAAAAAAAGTACAAGATTTAGAAAAAAAACACATTAGCATTATTTTAAATGTCGGCGTGATCTGATGTGGATTTACTTTAAGCAATTGATACAAAAATAAATTATGGGAATTTCCAAAAGTATTTTTTAAATTTATTTGTCACAGATAGCACTATTTATTCAAAAACTGGACCAAACACTAATCAGTAATCACACACCGCAACAAATGATTTTTTTCTTTATTTCTTTCTATTCTAACAAAAACAAAACAAGTAGCACAAACACAAGAAAATAAATGCAGTGCAGTTATAGGTATAACAAAAAAAAACAACAATAACAAACATCCTTCAATTTGCAACTCTTTCTCTTTGTATGATAATCTGCCTATATTCATTATTTGTTACATCGTAGTGCAAAATTCGCATGTCCTCCTCATTTTCTCGATTCATTTTCTCTCCTCAAACTTCAAATGTCCCAACTCACAACAACGTCACAACCTGCGACAATGTCATAGCCTGTGGCAGATTGATAATTTTACGAATCTAGTTCGATTGGGACATTTGAGTAATAAGTACTTTATTAGTTATTAATACAAAACTTCACGCATTCATTCATTCATTTCATTTTTAAGACAAAAAACAATCGTCCTCGTCTTATTGAGAGAGAGAGAATGTAGTCAACTTCATTCTTCATCTTATTCAACAACAAGAGAGAGCTACGAGTAGTTTTTTTTTGTGGACACAACCAAGAGTAAAGATACATTTTTTGTTGTTGTTTTTGGTGAGGTGTGAAGTAATACATTTTTTTGCTTTGAGGTGATGGGACATTTCAGAGTGGTGTATGGGACATTTTGTATTGCCTCTTGTATGAGGTACACATCACTAAAGTGCTGGTTTTACATCACAGAAAGCGGCAAGCCGTTACGAATTTGTTTGGTACTGCTAGCCCACGTTCTGCGATGTGAACCTTTAGTTGGAACAGCCAACCAAACTTCATTTCAACCCAAACTGAACTCGGCCTTTCAAATTCGTACATAAACACTCACAGCCAAATTAATAAAAAACGCTTATTCCACCTTTATTCCACGAGTTAACTAAAGCCTAGTATACAGTTCCTCCTCGAAAAAAAAAATACATGTACTTCTTATGGGAGTGATTTTATCGCAAAAAAAATGTTTGACGTTTAAAATTTTATTATTGAACTGTGAACCAAACATGTTGAAAAAAATTTATATTCACCACGGAAACTTTTTCGGGCAAAACAATGTTGGTGACATTGTTTTGTGGAAAAAAAGAGGACAACGAATATAAATTTTTTATTTCAACTTGTTTTTTTTTCTTCCGAAAAAAAAAAATTCTTACCACTTATGTTTTTTTTTATTCAAAAGAACTGTATACTCGGCTTAAAGCAGGGAATAAGAGTTAAGCTATGGGTTAAAAATTTCCATGAATAAAACCAAAATGTTCGTGGAATAGTAAATTGACGTTTACCTCAAGAAAATCTACTACAATAAATAAGATGCCTGTTTGGTAACTTGAAATTTTCCCCAACTTTCGCCAACTTGGGTATTTTTCGTATGGGTTCTGACAGAAAATTATGACAATTTGTAAAAAAAAAAGTTCAAGTTGCCAAACACACCTAAGAATTCTCTTGTTAATATGTCTCTCAAGTTAGCATTACCATTTCAAAATTTTAAGATTCTAACAATTGGATTAATTGTCGTGAATTTGTCGTAAATTTGTCGTGAAAGAAAAAAATTTGTCGCGCGCGTTTTTTTTTAAATAACCCCTGGTAATGCTAACTTGACGGTCAAGTTAGCATTACCACCCCTCAAAAAAAATTTAAAAAAAAAATGGAGTATGTCATTAAGTTAGCATTACCACGCCTTAAAAAAAATTAAAAAAAAATTAAGTAAGTCATTTAATGTCGTAAATTTGTCGTGAAAGAAAAAAAAATTCGGAAATTTTTTTTTTGATTTCGAAAAATCTCTAACATTGCATCAATGAATACAGCGTAACCAAGACTTTGATTTCTAATTTTTTATCTAAAAGAGTTTTAATGTGGAATTTGTTTAAACAATTGTCGCTCGACGTCCTTAAAAAAGTTGTGTCAAAAAATAATTTGTCGCTCCTTGATTTGTCAAAAAAATCACCTAAATATGACGAAATACCCCAAAATAGCATTTTTAAAATAAATACAGCATTACCACGACTTTGATTTGCTGTACTTTTTTATCCAAAGAGTTTTTAATCTGGAATTTGTTTTAACAATTGTCGCTCGACGTCCTTAAAAAAGTTGTGTCAAAAAATAATTTGTCGCTCCTTGATTTGTCAAAAAAATCACTTAAATATGACGAAATACCCCAAAATAGCATTTTTAAAATAAATCCAGCATTACCACGACTTTGATTTGCTTTACTTTTTTATCCAAGAGAGTTTTTAATCTGGAATTTGTTTAAATAATTGTCGCTTGACGTCCTTAAAAAAGTGGTGTCAAAAAATAATTTGTCGCTCCTTGATTTGTCAAAAAAAAATCACCTAAATATGACTAAATACAACAAAATAAAATTTTTAAAATAAATCCAGCATTACCACGACTTTGATTTGCTGTACTGTACATAAAAAATTAAATTTTATTTATGAAATTCTTTATTTTACAACAATGTTTAAAAAGATATAAAAGGTTTAAAAACATAGGTTCTTAAAAACAAAAAAATACGGGTATATGAATATGATAATTCTCTCAAACGAAATACATTTTTGAATTCGAAAATGTTAAAATCCATTTCAATTTAAAACCAAAAAAAAGTACAAGATTTAAAAAAAAAACACATTAGCATTATTTTAAATGTGGATTTACTTTAAGCAATTGATACAAAAATAAATTATGGGAATTTCCAAAAGTATTTTTTAAATTTATTTGTCACAGATAGCACTATTTATTCAAAAACTGGACCAAACACTAATCAGTAATCACACACCGCAACAAATGATTTTTTTCTTTATTTCTTTCTATTCTAACAAAAACAAAACAAGTAGCACAAACACAAGAAAATAAATGCAGTGCAGTTATAGGTATAACAAAAAAAAACAACAATAACAAACATCCTTCAATTTGCAACTCTTTCTCTTTGTATGATAATCTGCCTATATTCATTATTTGTTACATCGTAGTGCAAAATTCGCATGTCCTCCTCATTTTCTCGATTCATTTTCTCTCCTCAAACTTCAAATGTCCCAACTCACAACAACGTCACAACCTGCGACAATGTCATAGCCTGTGGCAGATTGATAATTTTACGAATCTAGTTCGATTGGGACATTTGAGTAATAAGTACTTTATTAGTTATTAATACAAAACTTCACGCATTCATTCATTCATTTCATTTTTAAGACAAAAAACAATCGTCCTCGTCTTATTGAGAGAGAGAGAATGTAGTCAACTTCATTCTTCATCTTATTCAACAACAAGAGAGAGCTACGAGTAGTTTTTTTTTGTGGACACAACCAAGAGTAAAGATACATTTTTTGTTGTTGTTTTTGGTGAGGTGTGAAGTAATACATTTTTTTGCTTTGAGGTGATGGGACATTTCAGAGTGGTGTATGGGACATTTTGTATTGCCTCTTGTATGAGGTACACATCACTAAAGTGCTGGTTTTACATCACAGAAAGCGGCAAGCCGTTACGAATTTGTTTGGTACTGCTAGCCCACGTTCTGCGATGTGAACCTTTAGTTGGAACAGCCAACCAAACTTCATTTCAACCCAAACTGAACTCGGCCTTTCAAATTCGTACATAAACACTCACAGCCAAATTAATAAAAAACGCTTATTCCACCTTTATTCCACGAGTTAACTAAAGCCTAGTATACAGTTCCTCCTCGAAAAAAAAAAATACATGTACTTCTTATGGGAGTGATTTTATCGCAAAAAAAATGTTTGACGTTTAAAATTTTATTATTGAACTGTGAACCAAACATGTTGAAAAAAATTTATATTCACCACGGAAACTTTTTCGGGCAAAACAATGTTGGTGACATTGTTTTGTGGAAAAAAAGAGGACAACGAATACAAATTTTTTATTTCAACTTGTTTTTTTTTCTTCCGAAAAAAAAAAATTCTTACCACTTATGTTTTTTTTTATTCAAAAGAACTGTATACTCGGCTTAAAGCAGGGAATAAGAGTTAAGCTATGGGTTAAAAATTTCCATGAATAAAACCAAAATGTTCGTGGAATAGTAAATTGACGTTTACCTCAAGAAAATCTACTACAATAAATAAGATGCCTGTTTGGTAACTTGAAATTTTCCCCAACTTTCGCCAACTTGGGTATTTTTCGTATGGGTTCTGACAGAAAATTATGACAATTTGTAAAAAAAAAAGTTCAAGTTGCCAAACACACCTAAGAATTCTCTTGTTAATATGTCTCTCAAGTTAGCATTACCATTTCAAAATTTTAAGATTCTAACAATTGGATTAATTGTCGTGAATTTGTCGTAAATTTGTCGTGAAAGAAAAAAATTTGTCGCGCGCGTTTTTTTTTAAATAACCCCTGGTAATGCTAACTTGACGGTCAAGTTAGCATTACCACCCCTCAAAAAAAATTTAAAAAAAAAATGGAGCATGTCATTAAGTTAGCATTACCACGCCTTAAAAAAAATTAAAAAAAAATTAAGTAAGTCATTTAATGTCGTAAATTTGTCGTGAAAGAAAAAAAAAAATCGGAAATTTTTTTTTTGATTTCGAAAAATCTCTAACATTGCATCAATGAATACAGCGTAACCAAGACTTTGATTTCTAATTTTTTATCTAAAAGAGTTTTAATGTGGAATTTGTTTAAACAATTGTCGCTCGACGTCCTTAAAAAAGTTGTGTCAAAAAATAATTTGTGGCTCCTTGATTTGTCAAAAAAATCACCTAAATATGACGAAATACCCCAAAATAGCATTTTTAAAATAAATCCAGCATTACCACGACTTTGATTTGCTGTACTTTTCTATCCAAAAGAGTTTTTAATCTGGAATTTGTTTAAATAATTGTCGCTCGACGTCCTTAAAAAAAGTTGTGTCAAAAAAAAATTTTTGACACATTTTTTTTTTGTGTTAATAACCTTTTGTACACATTTTTTTTTGTGTACAATAGGTTATTGACACAAAAAAATTATCGGAAATAGCTCTTAAAATCGGGAGAAATACGTTAAATCGGTGTTTCTGTCAACACTGCTGTGAGAGTGTCAGTGAAAGCTCAGAAATATAGAAAACTTGAGGAGTTAAAAAAACAAAACAAAGTTACAACGTGAGAATTCGAAGAAGGAGTTCTTTCAAAAGGGGATTTATTTCTCATCTCTGATGTGAGAGAGAAAGGCGCTAGTGTCTTTTCCCTCAAGTAATACAATTATATTAGATTTAAATGTGCGCACTAAAGGGGATATGAATACCCTTAAATTATTTTAACACAGCACGAGCGTTTAGGGAAATGGGATAGGATTTAAAAGGAGATACCGACGCACATTGGTTTTGAATGTCTGAACATCGCAATGAGTAGACAAAATTGAGCCGGGTAAACCATTCCACATTCGTGTAGTGTGGCTAAAGAAAGAATCTCTGTACTTAACAGTACGTCCGAAGTTGGGCTCAAGGGTAAACTGATGGGCATTCCCAGCGGTATGAGTATTACTGACTAAAATTTGGTTTGGTTTTGGTTTATTGGTACTGAAGATGAGGGGGGTCAAAAATCGCCTGAGTTTGTTCTTGTATCAAAGGGTGTAGTGCCAGAAATTGGCTGCGCACTACCATGCCCTTTGTTTATGTGTACCTATTGGCTATTGTTTATACATAAATGTTATATCAGATCCAAAATAATATCAAAAATCATTTAACAAACATATTACAATGAGTCCATAAAAACATAATATCAGCACTTTTTGCCATTGTTAGTAAGCTTACAATGTATGAAACATTATTGGCAACACAATAATCCCACTAAAAATGCATACACAAACTTAATTACTAACCAATCTTTGTTTAATTTTTCATTTTATAGGAAATGGTTACATCGAGGGAACAGAATTGGATGGATTCTTGAGGGAATTTGTGTCAAGTGCAAATGCAACGGATGTTAGTCCGGATGTGAGTATCATTTTCATTAATATGTTTTTTGTTGTCTTATCTATTTAATTTCCATACATTTTCAAAAGAGAGAAACCTCTTTCCAGCTATATTGTTCCATTATCCAACGACACACTTGTGATTAATTTAATATTTAGTTATGTCTGTTATTTTAACTTGTGTTCTCCTACACAATAGCCATTTTATTCACTCTAAGTTGAACACAACTTAAGAATTTTTCTTATCAACTTTAGAAATTGTGTTAATTCACTCCAAGTTGAATTGCTCATTTTAACAGATTGCTTAACTCTCAAGCAAGGCCGTAGCCAGGGGGGGATCACAGGGGTTTGATCCCCCTCCCGAAATGCTTGAGGAGTGCATTGCTAAATCACACTTTTATTTTGACATTTATTCATGTAGAAAATACGGGAAAATATTTAGCTAGAACAATTCTCTCTGCACTTCAAATCATTGGCATAAATTGCAGCAATTTGATTGGACAAGGTGTTGCGGATCCCTGGCGATGAAGTGAGGAACACGAATCCTAAGTAAGAAAATTTTGGAAAACATTAAAATATTTGCAATGGTTTCGTACGAAAACTTACCCTTCTGACAGCACATCCCACTCTTGTTATTACCGGGAATAAAGATGAGCAAAAACCTGAAACGAAAAGGAAAAGAAAACATTAAAATAATAATAATAATATTTAGGAAAAAAAAACAAACAAGAGAAGCCTATAAATCAAAAGAAAAGAAAAGGAAAATATATTTGTAGGTTTTAATAAAGAAATCTAAATTTCACTTACCGGCGTCCATGATGTTTGTTGTTTATGTTCTTGTTTGTTTTTATAATTTATATATTTATGGCACTAGAAATAATGACCATTTATATAATAAAGAATAGATTAACAACAGAAAAGGAATTCCCTTTTTTTGAATCGGAAAGGGACATTTAGATAAGAGGGAAGTTTTCAGCAACTGGTATAAGGAGGGTATAACACTTTGGTGGTGAGATAAGGTGAACTTCTGAATAGAATAGAAAAGAAATTATATTATTGTAATAAAACATAGAAATATAGCGGATGGTTTCAAAAGTGATTTCGATAATGCTGGTAGTAAGAATAGCCTTAATAAGAAAAAAAAAAAAGAAAAGGAGAATACCATCAGCATAAGGTGCGATTATTACCATTATTATGATGGTAGCTAAACATGCACCATGTTGATCAATCGGTTTTGACGATAGTGACGTCACTATCAGAGAATACCGATTCCGTCTATATAGTTATCCTACCAACACAACAACCAAAGGTAAACAAGCGGATTGTTACAGGAATTGTGCGATTGGAAAAGAGAGGTGGTGTGATTCTTATATACTTTATCCTAATTGTACATAGGGAAATAGATTCTCTGGTTGTCGAATCGGGAACGGTTACTCTAGTCATTCGATTATACGACTTGGTGCAATAAACTTGCCTGTATACCAATTTCAGCCATAGGTATACTAAAGTTGATTAGATTGGTTATACGTGCATAAATAAATTCCCCGGTAAAGTAGATCCAAAAGGCCTTTTTTTTTCTGGTGTTTTTTTTATTCAACAAACCTTTTTTTGTTTTAGATTAAGTGTTAATTACATAATTACAAGAATATAATTACAATTAAAGTAACGAGAAATTTAAAGACAATTATAAGACAACACAAAACATTTAAAGATTTGCAACATATACAACGGTGAGTTAAAAAGAAAAAAAAAAAACAAAGAAAAGTGTGCTAATTACGATGAATTTTTGTTAGGTGTGTTTTTGGCGGTCATAGTCTACCAAAATAGATACTAGGCCGCCACATCGTTTTTTTTTGTGTTAACTGGATACCGACGTTCTCTGTGGGCAACAATTACTAGCTGGTCATATTTATTGGAACGTAGAAGGAGTCAGGCGGAATCATTTATATCCGCCAAGCACACCCAAGGGCTGATCCTCAACTCCGCTTTGGATAAGAAGAGGGCCATATACGCGCTCAGTGCCCCTGGTGCTCCATTAGACACGTCCAATAGCCACAACGACCTTGAGATAACCAGTGAACCGTATCTCATCAAACAGGTTCCACCTAAAACGACAGTGAGTCCCGAGAATACGGACACAGGTACCCCTATATTTAAATGTTTAAGTGTTGTGTACGATAAAAAAAAAAACAACTAAAAATTAGAAGAAGCTGAAGCCGAAGAAGAAATTTTGAAAAAAAAAAGAGAGAAAGAGGAGAAAGAAGATCCCAAGAAGATACTTATAAAGCTACACTTATAACTACCTCTGATAAGGATTTTGCATCCAGTTTTCTTTGGCATTGAACTTTAACAGTGCTTATATGTAATGTGTCTTGTCCTATAGTTTAAGTGGCGTTGAAGTTTTTATTTATTTATTTATTTATTTATTTATTTATGAATTTTCATTTTGTTTCAACAAAACAATTTAAGTAATTTTCTTTTGTAAGTGATAGTCTGTGTTTCCGAGGGTATTGTTTCGGGTAAAATGTACGACTATTATCGCAACCGTACCACCTCCAAAGAGCTCTATAGGGGTAGGAGATTTTAGTCCGAGAATTCAATTAAGAAAGTGCCAAAAAGGGTACATGGTGTTTTTGTTTGTTACGCTTGGGAAACGCCGTCTGCACGTTTATCAGTTTTTTTTCGTCTTTCCTTTTTTTAGCATTTTGTTTTTTTTTGTAAATCTTGCAGAACATATCTGTAAAGATAAAGAGAAAAAAAAACTTAAAAATCTTTCAAGTCATATTTATTAATTACTCTAAATTACTTGTTTATGATTTAATTCTTTTTTTTGTTTCCTTTTCATATTACGAAAAGTAATGATTTTGCAATTTTATGAATAAAACTTCCTCTGCCTTATATGTATGAAATTCTTGAGTTTCACTGTTTCGTTTTTGAACGGAACATGATTTTTTGAGTTGTTATTTTCAGGGGTGTGGAGGTTAGGCTAAGTAGCCAGTGATGATGGAGTGACGTTTGACGTTTAAGTCCTTAGGTTAGACTTGGGGGAATCCAAACTGAGGCCACCGGATTCCCAGGTAGGGTGGGTATAGGCCGCACATCTGCAGTGCCCTCGGTGTGGTAAGTTTCCGTCCGCAGTCGAATTTTTAGGTAAACCGGCCTGATTTGTGTTTTTTTGCTGCTGGTGAGGTCTGATTCCGAGGACAAGATCCCCCCCGTCCGACGAGTTGACGCCGTGCACCGCAAGCAGGCCACGTCCCTCGGAACTTA
This sequence comes from Epistrophe grossulariae, assembly GCA_929447395.1. NCBI lineage: Eukaryota > Metazoa > Arthropoda > Insecta > Diptera > Syrphidae > Epistrophe > Epistrophe grossulariae. Next base: position 51,587,472 of record OV839569.1, read on the forward strand.
ACATTCAACCCCTTCTAGTCCAAACACTTCCTACCATGTTTTCCTATCCTTTCCTTTTTCCTACCCTACCATTTTCCAGCTCTCCCCTCCTCTTGCCCCGCAACAAAGGGTACGATGGTGCTTCTGCTATGAGTGGCAGTTTTAACGCAGTGTAAGCTGTAGTATGCGAGTCTCATTCAGAAGCCTTATACCTGCATTGTAGCGCAAGCGCACACTCTTTAAATCTGGCATTAGGGCATTCCTGCCAAATACAGCCTATTCGCAATATTATTGGTATCATAATATCCGTTTGAAATTTTTTTAAATTATCGGCAAAGCGCACACATTTGTTGCAAGAATTCATTAAACAGAACTATCGGCAAAATAACTGGAAAAATTTAACTGCAATGTGTGAAACTCGCTGGGTGGAAAACCATGATGGGTTGATGAGATTTAAGGAAATTTTTAAAGCGATAAGTAATGCTTTGGAAGAGTTGTGCAGTGATAAGCACTCTGCAACTTCATCGATGGCAAGGTGCTCTTTAAGTTCTATTTTAGCTAGTGATTTGCAGTTAATTTGTGTTGTTTGAGCGTTTTGTTTACGTATATACTGCCACTTTGTAAGATCTTACAACCCCCTTTATGCGACTTAGGGGCCAGTTATAGCTTTCATTGAAACTCATCATTGAAAATTTAAATTTTTTGCTTTGAGACACTTATAAAGCAAAATAAGTGATTATTTTGATGCCAATATAAAGCAACAGACTTAATTGTTATTTTTTGTCAAACAAATTTTCGTTTTGGCCCAAATTAACACGTGAAATGAATTTCTTTATTTCAACGATTGAACTACCTTACCATTGATCATTGAAATCTTAGAACTCTTTTTATGTGAAATGTTGGGCCAAAATAAAACATTTTTTTTTTGACTAGAAATAATAATTGAGTTATCAGCTTTTTACTGGCATCAAAATATTAATTACTGATTTTGCTTTCAAAGTGTCTCAAAATAAAATATGAGTTTCAATGAAAGCTATAACTGACCCCTTAGTATCTGGATTGGAACATTTGGAATTAATATCAAAAACGTTCCAAGGAATTCGAGAAAATATCTTCACGGAATTCAAAGTAACTTTTGAGACTGCACAAAACTTACTGAATGTTGCAGAAGAGAAACTGAAAATTCCACGAATAGTATCAAGGCAGCAGCATAGGCAAAAGATTAGCGCAACAGATCCTGAAACCTATTTTAGGGTAATTATAATGATTCCTCTTTTAGACGATTTCTTAAGTCAGCTTAAAACGCGATTCGAAAACCATAAGTCCATGCTTTCCTCTTTATGCATTCTGATTCCATCAATTCTGGGCAAAAATTAACAAAATTTTAACGAAGACTCTTTCAAATTTTATAAAAAGACAAAATGTCCTAAACAACTAGACACACAGCGGTCAAAGAGTGCAATAGCAGCTCTTGGGGAGTGCAACAAAGATCTGTTTTTTAACATCCACAAGCTTCCAAAAATTCTGTCGACATTACCGCTTTCAACATGCACACCGGAAAGAACATTTTCGACAATGAAACGTCTGAAAACTTATTTAAGAAATTCTATCGATAGAGAAAGACTAACAGGATTGGCGTTAATGTCATTTCATCGACAAATTGAGATTGACACTCGACGAAGTTATCGATGGATGTATTTGCAGCTAAGAAGGCCAGAAGACTGAATATAGTTTTGTAAAAATATGTAATACTTTTGTAATGATACTATTTAATATTGATGTTATGTACCTTCCTAATAAATAATAACTTAAATTGGAACTGTACGATTATCTTTTATATAAATAATACCTTGTCGTAAATTTTTCTGCTTAGGTACCTATTCAACTGAACTGCATGATATACATATATATATGTACATATGTATATTGTATATGCATAAACCTACATGCCCAATTGTTTAAAAAAATTATGTATGATATGGTTAAATTTCGGCTAATGATTCTAGTTTTGATTACTCATTGGTGAGTTTTTTTACGATAAATTATATAACCCCCCCCCCCCCCCCCCCCGAAAAAATTTCTGGCTACGGCCTTGCTCTTAAGTTGTTTTATTTTGTATTTTATGAACTCCCCAAAATAGAAGAAGTTAGCCGAGGAAACTTGGGATATTACGTCAAACTTGAGATTTTTTCTTACGTTCTATTCATTCACTCTTATTGTTTTTTTATTTTTTTATTATATAATATCATCATATAATAAACAAAATAAATTCAATTAGCTGTGGATGCCGCACATGTGTTTGTTTTTGAAAAAATATTTGGAAATGAATTTCTGATTTTGGGGAGGTTTTTAATCTGTCGTTATTGAAGCCATACTGCAACGGAATTACAGTTTATAGCTTGATAGATGTGCAACAAACTATATTATTTTGCCGTGTATTGAATATTTCTATCCAAATTTCATCCAATAGCTCCAAATACGTTTTTTTCCAGAAAATTGAATCTAAACATTTCCAATTTTTTAAGCGTTTTTTAATCCATCGTTGGAATGGAATTTTACATTTTATAGCTTGAGGCAACAAACTATATTTTGACATACATTAAATATTTTGAGCAAACATTTGAATCTAAAAATTTCTTATTTCTAAGGAGTTAACAAGTTTCATGAATTTCAAATTCAATTATATTTAACGTTATTTATTTGCACCAGCCATCTGACCTTGGAATTATACAGTAGTTCATAAGAAAAGTGAAGTAATCTATTTTAGATTCGCTTCCTCAACTTTTGACGGAGCAAAGTTTCTGAGATCTCATTTTTCTGAACTGCACACCACACAATATATCGCATTAATAGCCGTTTATTATTATGACCCATGATCCATATGGATCATCCTGCAAAAATAAAACAACCTCACAGTGGCAAGAATCAGCAGCATGTTTTCGGATCATGAATCGTGAACCCGATAAAGAGCAGGTTCATATGTTTTTGTTGTTATGTTTGTTATGATGATGATGATGATTGTTGCGACGCCACAGGCATCATTTTAAAATGAAAAGGGAAATACTTACACGGATATCCGTCGGCAAATAACGATCTCATATGAAAACACCGACGGCAAAACCAAAGAAAACATTTATGCATACATTTTTTCCATCAATATTTACCTATCCCAAAATTGGGAGATCATAAAAGATCACACAAATCTCATTGTGTATATATCACCTATTTGTGGGAGTTAACTAGTTCAAGTATTTAAGGTTTTGCTCCTACCACCATGCGATGTTTTATTTTTTGTGCATGTATGTAGTGAATTGATGGCAGCGATTGACGATCCATCAACAGAGATGACGGTGAAAATGGTGATGAGAGGTGCACGTGCGGGGTGAAGCTACCAACAGCATCACTATGCATAGACGATGTTCATTGCCTAAATAAATGCCTCTACAGGTCAATGATCTATAGCTGGACTAAAATAAGAATCAGCTGGACCCAAAGCTGTCCAAGTTTAAAAGCCATTCTATCAAGTCGTATTAAATAAACCAAATTGATTTTTAAATCCTTTGAAAGGAAAATAACTGAGTTTTTTTTGTATAGTATACTTCTAGTGAAATTTTTTTTTTGATCGTTGCAACTAGGCTTACCATCCGTCAGGATTTCGCCTGACGCGTCAGGCTTTTAATGTCCAATCAGGCTTTGGCCAGGTTTCGTCCTTTGTCAGGCTTTTTTATAATTATCGCACAAAATATAATCGTTAGAAGAAAAACGTTTACTGAATGCTTTCAAATCGAAATTCTAGTAAATCGCAGTGAACACATTCATTTTTTTCATTTAGTTGTCACTTTTTAGAAAGGGACAAAGACTTGTGCAATAGGGTGTTTCAAAAAAACACCTTTATCAAAATTCAAGTGGGACCGGGCGAATTATGAAGCTTAGATTGAAACCAAAAAATTGGGACCGAAAAATTCAAAATCGAACACCATTTAGAGCTCGCTACCAGCGCTTTTTCAATAATTTTGCTTGAAGGTCGTTAAAAATCGTAATTTTTCTCAAATGTCAAAAGCTGCATAACTTTTTGAGTTTTGGTGCTAAAAGCATGAATTTTTCAGGGATTGTTCGTATTTTTATGTAGTTTTTATTAAAATTTTTATGTAAATATCCTGCTATTCAATAACATTTTTTGCTTTTTAAAGTTTGTCTTAGTTTTGCAATTTCTAAAAAGGTATACAAAATATCACAACTCACCTAAGATCAAAAGTTTTGAATATTTGAATTTAATCAAAAATGATTCTCAAACAAATTCAAATAAATCATAATTTTTAGAATAGAAGGAAATACTTTGCTTTTTTTGAACTTTTTGTATTGATTTATTAAATGAAATGGTCAATTCTTTATTTTTTTATTCGATTCAAATAGTCATAACTTTTGATAAGTTGTATACCTTTTAAGAAACTGCAAAACTAGGACAAGCTTTTAAAAGCAAAAATGTTATTGAGTAGTAGGACATTTATACAGAGTGCTATTTGAAACGTTTCAAGTACAAATTCATTTTGAACACCATTATCTGTAGCATTTTGTAGGTCATGAAAATATTTTTTTATAAAATGTTAGTCTAACTATAATAAGCGAAATTAATAAAAAAAAGATGGTAAAAAATAAAAATCAATTTTGGACAGGATGACCCAAAAATTAAATCAAAATATAGGATTTTCTAAATTTAAAAAAAATTGTGTTAACTCCAAAACCGTTAGGATTTATTTTTAAAATATTACAGGTAGGGAATTCTAATGAAAATAATTTTAAAAAAATGCATTTTGACGCACTCTGTAAAATACGATATGAGTTTTTCTACATCATAGTTAAAGTGTTAAGCAAGAAATTAACCTTGGGGCAGGTTCTTGGTCATTGAAATGCGTTTCCGGTTAAACTAGACGTAAGTCAACACCAAGTCCCAGATCCCTTGCGGTTTTTTTCTGTAGACGCTTTCATTTAATTTTTTTTTTATAAAAATGTAGTTTCAAAAATGAAAACTAAATTTTTTTATTTGTCAGGCTTTTTTCTCAAAAATCAGGCTTTTCTTTCTTTACTGTCAGGCTTTGCTGATTTTAGAGCTGGTAACCCTAGTTGCAACAGAGTTTGGTCTGATTTTAAGACTCCCGAGTCCCGACGGCAATCAATGGAATTTTAATTTCTCGATAATTTGACCGCGGAGAATATAATTATATTTTTGTATTTCATTTTTTTGGCTAGTGTCCTTGCGACAGACATTGGTCCTTCGAGCCGAATACTAAAGGATCTTAAAAAGGATCAGTGCAAAAACTCAAATCTTAAAAATAAAACTGAATAAAACAGTGGGAAGTACGAAGATACATGTGCTCCATTTTAACAAAAAACGTAAAGACAATCGTGCGTCGTGTAAAGGCATTTGAATTTAAAATCGGTCGGTTTATATAATATATTTCCTGTTGGGTTATCTGTATCTGAACAAGTTGGTGCAACGAGGGAGCAACGCTTAAATACAGGTGTGTGGCATTTTCTTTTAAATAATAATATTTCATTCAAATAATTGATCCTTCTTGATCTAATTCAATTGTGTTTTGTGTGCTCTGCGATTTAATTAATTATCTTGCTGCAAAATGAGTAAGATGCGGTTCAAACAATTCAAAAAAGTGGATAAGATATAAAATCTTTTTATCCGTCGGCTTTATGGTCACAATAGTTATGGCAATGAAACAATTAAGTTAACATTAGCTTTTCCCAACGTTTCGGCAGGAGTTGCTGCCTTCTTCAGGGGAACTTTATTCCACATAAAAACAAATAATGAATATAACAACTTTTAAAATTGAATAAACAATTAGTAAACTTACGTTATTTGAAAAAAAAATAAAAACTATAAATTGAATTTACATTTGTAAAAATTATAATAAATTATTTTAAATAAAAACAAAGCACTTCAAAATGAAGTTTTGTCTATATACTTTATATAAGAAATAAAACAACAAGAACATGACGTTTAGTCAGAAACTAAGGAGCAGTATACAGCGGATATGTTTTGTGTATCAAGTTTTCGGTTCATATTGTTGCTGTTGTTAATGATGTGCAACGTTTCCAATGTGTATCGCTTTGACGAATGTCGTTCAGTCTGAAGAATTTTGACATCTTCGAAGTCTGGAGAATGGCCGCTTTCAATGATGTGACTGGCCAATGCAGTCTTTCCAGGATTATTGGATTTGATATCTGATTTATGGTTAGACATGCGTTGGCGGAGGAACTGTTTCGTGGTACCAATGTAACATAAATTGCAGGGATCATCCTGCTTGCCTTTGCAGTTGATTTTGTATATCACATCGGTGGCTTTCTCTTTGTCTGGCTTGACTTTAAGTTTTGAAAAAAGATGGCTTAGTGTTTTATTGGATTTGTAATCCAAAAGAACGTTTTCAGATTTCTTGACGGCAATCTTTTTAAAGTTTTCGGTAAGCCCGGGTACATATACAACACTTTTGTAGTAACCAGTACAACGATCTCTGTTTGAATTCACTGCAGTATTGTTTTTATATTTCAGAATAAGACCACGAATAGTGGAGTGAGGAAATCCGTTGTCTCTCAGCATTTTGATTATTTTCTTCTCATTGGCGTGATGAAATGTTTCGTCACTAAATGAAAAGACCTTGCCTATTAGATTGGAAGCCGTGTTGATAATGATGTGTTTGGCTTGGTTGCTGTAAAAATTTATTAATCTTCCTGACGCTGTAGGTTTTTGATGCCAATCAAACATAAGAAGGTCGTTCCGTCTAATTTCAAACAATTGCCCAAGACATAGAGGCAAATTATGAAGCGTATGTAGGCTTAGAAGCAACTAAGAAATCTGTTTACATGAATGAAGCGCGTCTGTCTAATTTAGGCACCTCATTTGCAGAGGCTAGAACTCTGCATCAGAAAATTGCTGAAGCTCCGATGGAACATGCAAAGGTAAATTAGATGGAAGCTTTAATATTCCACAAATTAAAAGAAGTTTTTTTTTACTTATTCATGTGAATTAAAAGAACGTCTTACAAGCATCGAAAATCAGAAAAATCTCATTAAATCCCTAGGCGGTTCAAGCACACCGTCGGCAGAATTAAGGCTTCCTTCAATTAAAATTCCAACATTCGATGGTTCATTAAAGATGTGGCCAGAATTCAAAGGATTGTTTGAAGGCTTAGTGAACTAAAATAGTTCGATTTCCGATGCTCATAAGCTGCAATATTTAAAAAGCAATTTTACCGGTGAAGCGGCGCGTATGCTACGAAACACAAATACGAATTTTGAATCTGCATGGGCGTTATTAATCAAACTGTTTCAAAATATCCGGTTATTAAAAGATAACCAATTTAAACTACTTTTTTATCAACCCAAACTTGTGCAGGAGTCATCTGAAGATTTAAAATTTTTGTTAGATACGACAAACGAAGCAATCACTTAAAAACCTTGGGGTACCTGTAAAGTCATGGGAAGATGTTCTTATTTTTCATACGGTACAAAAACTTCTGTTTACCACACGAGGGTTTTGGGAATCTCACATCTCGACGCATGTTGATTATCCAAAATACAGCGTACTAGAGGATTTCATTCTCATGAGATCAAAAACCTTGGATGCCATTGGACAATCGTCATCAGGTTTAAATCAACAAAAAACCAAACCTTAACATACATCAAGCACAATTCGAGCACATAACTCCAGAATATTGAACAAGTGTTCACTTTGTCAGGGTTTACATTCGATTCGAAATTGCTTCAAATTTAAGCCATTTAACATTAAGAATCGACTTGAATTTGCAAAGAAAAATAAGTTGTGCTTAAACCGCCTCTCAAGTGCACATTGTACACAAAATTGCACAAGCACTTTCACGTATTCTGCGTGTCACCAAAAGCATCACTCATTACTGCACATTAGTGAGTCAGTCAATGCAGTGCATGCTAATGATTAATGAAGAATCAAATCAACCAACCTCCTCTTCCACTAACACCTCTCAATCATAGAAACAGAAACTCAAACTTTAGAGAACTTATTACCTAAGTTTTGGGAACTTGAACAAATTCAAAATCGGAAATTACTTTCCCCAGAAGAAGTGTGAAACCCATTTTTGTGGAACCTATTAACGGCAATTAGATGGCAAATATGTTGTTCAACTTCCTTTTAAATAAGGAACACACCCCTCGATAGGTTGGTCACAGAGGTCTGCGTTTGTTCGGTTCCTGCAATTAGAAAGAAAATTTAAAACAAATTTTTCGTTCTATGATGAGTATATTCAGCGAATGTAAGGATCTTGGGCATATGACTTAAGTCAATTCTACTGCTTTATCGTCTCCTCATTATTTTCTTCCCCACCAAGCAGTTATAAAGGAATCAAGTTCAACAACAAAGCTGCGAATTGTTTTTGATGCGTCCTATAAAACATCACTCAAATATCATCTTTTCGTCGGCCCAAGATTACAAGATGACATTTTCGACCATATCGCTCCATTCAGGAAACACCGAATTGCTTTTACAGCCGACATCAATAAAATTTATAGGCAAATTTGAGTAACGCCAGCTGATTCGTTGTACCAACTTATCTTATGGTGGAATGTGGAAGGAGATGAAGTAAAAATATACCGTCTTAATACGGTGACGTTCGGAACAGCTTCCGCACCATATTTAGCTATCCGTGCGCTGTGGCAACTAGATAACTACCCTATGGAATCGAAAATTGCCATATGTAACTTTTACGTGTACGATGTTATTCATGGAGCAGATTTGGTAGCGGAAGCCTTGGAAATGCAGTCACAGCTCATCACAATGTTAAAGAAGGGAGGTTTTCCTTCAAGAGAGTGGGCGAGCAACTATGAGAAGCTATTGACATCTGTTACAGAGGAGGATAGAGAGGTACAAATACCACTTTCATTCAACGAAGAAGATGCGATAAAAGCTCTTGTAGTACAGTGGCATCCGGCTAAGTATATATTCATGTTCAAAATCTCTCTTCAGGAATTAATGCAAGACATCTGGAAGGACAGTCACACGTGGGATTCTGAGCTCCCAGCAGCAATGATTTGTGCGTTGCACAAATTGAAGATAGAGCTTAAAATTTTAAAGACCATCGAGATTGGAGATTCCTCGCTGGATCAATTTCACCCATGAATCAAAGGTCAAAATTCGTGGATTCTGCGATGCCTCTGAAAAGGCGTATGCAGCAGCAATATATCTTCGAATTACTACCGGAACCGACACTGCTGTGAATCTAATTGTGGCAAAGACTAGAGTGGCACATCTTAAAAATAAGTCTTTAGCTCGTTTGGAACTTTCTGAAGCCTTGTTGTTAGCACAACTATTGGTGCATACAGTGAAGACTATGGAGCTCCAATCTGCGAAAATATTTGCTTGGTGTGACTCTCAAATCACACTTGCTTGGATTAAAAGTGCAACCATACATCAGAACAATATTTGTAGCCAATAGAGTCGCAGAAATTCAGGAGCTTACTAAACCTCAGTGCTGGAACTACGTTCCGTCTAAAGAAAATTCCCAGGATATAGCATCCAGAGGAGTCTTCGATAACAAGCCATGGTGGCATGGCCCGGAATTTATAAAAGGGTTTGACGAAAAACTCCATCTGCCGACCGAAATAATATCTACCGATCTTGAAACAAAAGCATCGGAAATCGCAAAAACCAAAATTGATTTGGTCCCATCTGGGTACCCTAATACAAAGATTTTTCAGCTCTGGGTTCGCTTCACGTGTTTCGAAACAAATCAACTTCTCTTTGGACGTTTTTCATCCTTAAATCGTCTTTTCGAACTGTTTCTTACTGGCGTCGTTTTTTTACAAATTTGAGATTTAAAGCAAAAAACAGCAACTCGCGTATCTGGGACACTGTCCGTCGATGAAATCTCTTCCGCTCGAACGCGATTAATTGTCTTGATCAAAGAAAAAATTTTTGCCGAGGAAATATCAAAGCTTTCTTAAGGTGAAACTATATCCTAGAGGAGCAAACTGGCAAGACTTTCACCAATTATTGACGAGAAAGGTATTCTTCGAATTGGAGGTCGATTGGAAAACGCTGATTTGCCCTACTCACAGCTACATTTAATTATATTACCTTCACAAAACTTTCTAACTTCACTTATCGTTCCCGATACTCATATGAAAACACTGCACGGTGGTCAGCAATTAATGATGGCCGCACTTCGGGCTCCGGGATCTTAGCACCTCATATATGGGATATTCGCAAAAAAAGTATGCCATCTAAAAGGTCACTAATTGGTCACAAAAGGTCAGCTATTTTAAGAAATTGGTCAGGCTTGGAAAACTTGTAATCCAAGCTTGAACTTTTTCAAGGTCATTAGCGATTTTTGGCACTTCATTTATGGGATATTCGCAAAAAAAGTATACCATTTGAAAGGCCACCGGTTCGTGATAAAAGGTCAGCTAGTTTCAGTAATTGGTCAGGCTTAGGTTTCTTTTTATGAATTTAAAAAAAAAATTTCAAGGTCACAGTATAAGACTTTTAGCACCTCATTAGTGGAATTTATAAAAAACAAGTATGCAATTTAAAAGGTCAGTAAAAGGTCATAAAAGGTCAGGGAGTTTCAGTAATTGGTCAGGCATATATTTTTTTTAATAATTTTTTTAATTTTTTCAAGGTCATAGCGATTTTTAGCACCTCATTTGTGGGATATTCGAAAAAAGTATATACCATCTGAAAGGTTACTTAATCCTTATAAAAGGTCAGGCAGTTTCAGAAATTGGTCAGGTACAGATTTTTTTATAAGCTTTTTAATTTTTTAAAAGGACACACAAGGTCACGTGTACCTTTAGCACCTCATTTATGGGATATTCGAATAAAAATTATGTTATCTGAAAGGTAACTCAATCGTCATAAAAGGTCAGCTAATTTCAGAAATTGGTCAGCCTTGGATTTTTTTTTATTCATTTTTAAAGTTTTGTCCCGAGGTCACGTGTACCTTTAGCACCTCATTTATGGGATATTCGCAAAAAAAGTATACCATTTGAAAGGCCACCGGATCGTGATAAAAGGTCAGCTAGTTTCAGTAATTGGTCAGGCTTAGGTATTTTTTTATGAATTAAAAAAAAAAATTTCAAAGTCACTAGTATAAGACTTTTAGCACCTCATTTGTGGAATTTCGCAAAAAAAATGCATACCATCTGAAAGGTTATTTTATACTTATAAAAGGTCAGCTATATTCGGAAATTGGTCAGGCATAGATTTTTTTTTATGATTTAAAAAAAAAAAATTCAATGTCAGTAGTATAAGACTTTTAGCACGTCATTTGTGGAATTTCGCAAAAAAATGCATACCACCTGAAAGGTTATGTTGTACTTATAAAAGGTCAGCTATATTCGGAAATTGGTCAGGCATAGATTTTTTTTAATGAATTTCAAACAAAAAAATTTCAAGGTCACTAGTATAAGACTTTTAGTACCTCATTTGTCGAATTTCGCAAAAAAATGTATATCATCTGAAAGGTGATGTTGTACTTATAAAAGGTCAGCTATATTCGGAAATTGGTCAGGCATAGATTTTTTAAAAAATTTTCAAGGTCAGTAGTATAAGACTTTTAGCACCTCATTTGTGGAATTTCGCAAAAAAATACATACCATATGAAAGGTTATTTTATACTTATAAAAGGTCAACTATATTCGGAAATTGGTCAGGCATAGATTTTTTTTTATGATTTTTTAAAAAAAAATTCAAGGTCACTAGTATAAGACTTTTAGCACCTCATTTGTCAAATTTCGCAAAAAAATGTATACCATCTGAAAGGTTATTTTATACTTATAAAAGGTCAGCTATATTCAGAAATTGGTCAGGCATAGATTTTGGTTTATGAATTTTTAAAATTAATTTTTTAAAGGTCCTCATTTCTTTGCAACAATTTATGCAGTGGTGAATTCATATTTTTGCACTAGTGTGCGTTAAAACATGGAATATTAATTCACCACCATCCGCCATTTTGTTTAGCTTGTAGGCAAAGAATGACAGCCGAGGATTCCAATCTTTATAATTCATAATCTTTGGTCACGACATCTTGCGGTCAACGCTCGTTGCTTACTTACTAACTGAACACAATAGACGCGCATTTGAACGCGCGTAATCATTAAAGCTATACGCGTCTAATCGATTGATGTGTACTTTTCCTTTGATTTATATGTGCGGCATCCACATTTTTATCGTGATCGCCACCGCCAGTGCCTCGTTTTGCGGGTAGCTTGCGAAAGGCGGTGATGATCACGAAAAGTTTTATCACATGATTAGGATGCGATCAAAAACCTGGTCATATCAAAGCGATATTTCTATTGTGTGGCGGGTAGTTCAGAAAAATAAAATCTGTAAGGAATCCCAAATTTTTAGATAAATTTGTTTGCTTCGGAAAAATGCGTTTTCAGTGCTTTTGGGTGACATTTGAATCGAAATATTCAATAGACGCCCAAATATAGCTTGCTGTCCATCTGTCAAGCTATGCCCAATTTCATTGCAAGATGACACCTGAAAATTCTTTTGAGCGCCCCAGCATTTAGCTGTCTAACTGCACGTCTTCCCTATTTGAATGCATTTGTGTAATTCACACTATTTTGAAAAAAGCCTCACTTTTTTCCTCGATATTCCCGTTCCTCTTCTTCTTCTAAGGTTCTTTTACAGAAAGAAGCGTCCAGTGAGACAGGTAGATTTTATGTGCGTAGAAACTAGAAGGATTTTGGGATGGAATCTACCCTTTTCGTTTACGCACACCTGCACCTGTTTCATTGGATTCTCTTTTCCAGTAAAACGACTATGTAAATAGACGCAGATTATTTGCGGATTTTTTTCGGTCGTTTCGATTTTCGTTTTTTTGACAGCTAAGGTGAGGGTTAGAAAAATGTTTACAGGGCTATTCTGGCGTTGGGAGGTCTCACAAGTCACAAGCCCTTGTGAGGTTGATTCCTTGTGAGGTTGTTGTGATTCGATAACATTTTCCGTAATCTGCGATAACCCTCACAAGAAACCTCACAAAAAAACTTACCACAGCAAGGTGAATTTTTTATTGTGCTTGCTAAGGTCTGAATTTTTGTTGAACGCACCCACTGAACTCATCAAAACGAAGATGATTGTGATGCCACATACATACATATGTAAATATCATATATGTACACCACTTGCTGTTCTATGTCGATCGTACTCGACGAGAATTGTTTTGTGAACAATAATTTTCTTTTATGGAGAAATAAATTTTGTTCGATTCACGACAGAGGATACATTTTTTTCACCTGTTAACCTATTCATTTGGTTACAATATGTTTTTTCAGACAAGAAAAAACAAAAGTGTCTTAAAATTGTATTTCAAATATCAAATTTGTGAGTTGTGACCTGCTCTGAAGAAGATCACAATTTCGATAGTTTTTGTGAGGCTCACAGTTGTGAGGGTGCTGCCAGAATACGAAAACCTCACAAAATCGAGTTCACCTTACCTTGTGAGGTTGTTGTGACTTGTGAGGTATCAGTGAGGTTTGCCAGAATAGGGCTGTTAGATTGCTTTTTAGCCATGCAATTTCACCTTGCGATTTTAAGGCCTGTATGCAAGGGACGTATGTGGTGGCCTGGGGTAAACAAAATTGCTGAGGTTGAAAAAATTGCAGTGTTATCGCCCTTTCTTCTTTGTACCTTTTCGTGGTTTTTGAGACATAAGCAGATTAAAGAGTGTGGAGATACGTTTCCTTTTCATTTAACAATAATTGCAGCTATTAAAATTCGCACCGTTTAAAATTATCTCTGCAACCGACAGGAGATCTAAAGAGAAATGAAGCTTAAAATTTGCAGTCGTCTAAAAGCAGTCTTTGTGAAGAGGAATGTCAAAAAAATCTCCTCAAATGAGTTTTGGTTCCTCCTCTAACTTTGTGCCCTTCTCACCAACAAGCTGAAAGTTGTTGGAATCTCAGTTTCCTCGTGTGAAAGGGGACTTAACAAACAGAGGTATTTATAAACTTTAATTTCTATTTTTAAAAGTCCTACTTTTTAAGATCCTCACCACGACTTCATCACAGAGAAAAAAATATGTCAAATAAAAAATTTGTTTTATTGAAAAATTAATCTTATTTTACAAACAAGTAAATATTTGCAAAGATTGGCGCAAAATTTTAAATTACCTGATATTAAGGTATAAGCATGATATTACTTAATACGTTACTACATTACTCTCTTTACTAAAATGTTCTTAGTTTTAAGGTTAGACCGCACTAGACGGAACAGCACTTCAGCGACATTGCGTGCAATTTAGCACGGAACTGAACGAAACTTCATGTAGCGACGAAGTTGGTCAGATTATCAACTTTACCGCATGGTGGCGCGCCGCGAAGTGAAGTTGTCGCTTAAAGCCCTTCCACACTATCCCACTGAGTATTAATACATGTCAAATTGAAAGTGGGAAAGAATTCCATGCTACTGCCAAATTTGTGGGAGAGAAATGTCTTTTCATTTTTTTACCACACACAACAGTTTAATTTAGCCTCAATAAAAATGTGATGAAATGTGTCTATAAGATGTCAAATCGAATATCATGATGATCAAGATGGGCTCTCATATTTTGTTTCCACACTATTATACAAAAAATGCCAAAAAGTAAAACAACAAAACCAACTGTGAAACTTGTGAACAGTTTTACTTAAATAGCCTTTATTTAATAAAATTCTAAAGCCTTGCCAACTGAATTTTGCAAACAGCAACAAAACTGAGCAGCTCAAATAATGCAAGATTTGCTGTTCTTTAACAGCCACTGTTGTTCTATAACAGCCGCTGCTACGAGATACACACAGAATTCACCAAATAACTCGAAAAAGATCGTGTTATTTTTTGCATACGAAACCAAACTTTGAGCAGAGACAGACAAACGCAGAGAATCGTTAAGTGAAACAGAGAACTGTATAACTGACCTCAATCAATCCACCACAGCACAGCGCGGCGATTGAAGATAAGATACACACAAAATTCACCAAATATGTCGAAGAAAAGCGTGTTATTATTTTGTATAAGAAAGCGGGCGTTGAACAGAGTCGACCCAAACTCAGAAAATCATAAGTAAAGAAAGAGAAAGGAAACAAATTTGTTCTATCAGCGAGAAATTTTATAACCCGACATATTTCGGGTTGCCTTGCCTTGGCAAGAGAGTGTGGACTATGGAGTGTAGAGTGTAGACAGTTTACGAATACATACTAATAATATTGACGTGTGTGTTTCCGTGTGTGCTTGAAAATAGTTCAATTGAGTTGCTGGAGTGTGCAACTTGTGTAGGATTTAATGAGTAGATACATATTAAGTATTGCCCGTGGGTTCTATGTTGCTCTTTATTTAATAAACATTGTTGTATGGCAAGGTTGTTTGTTTTTTAGTTCGTTGTTTAGTAGAAAATTTAATAGGTGACCCGGTCGGAATCGGGTTATATGGACGCCACGCCACTGATAGTTATTATTAACTGATATTAAAGAGTTTTTTATTCAAAGGCTGAATTCACTAGACTGACTTAAAGTATAATCTTAATAACTACAAACAAATAAAAAGAAAACTCATGCAGAAAATTATCCCCCTTCATCAAATAAAATTAAATAAAAACACTGATCTTAATTTCAAGTCATTAACAAATAGGAAAACAAAATAATTTCCATTCCATTTCAAAATAGTTTCATTCGATGATAATTTGACGTTTCTATACAAACTGTCGATAGCAAACATGAAATACAAGTGGCGGCGAATCTGAGAAACGGAAAGATGATGTAGGATTTTTGTGAACACAAACCAATTTCCAAAGGGATATTTATAAATTTAATTGTTCTTTTTTGAATTGGTTTCCATGACGATGATGCTTCAATGTTTTGTTTGTTTTGAATTTTGTTTACAATTTTGATTGCCGAGAAAAAAAGAAGTTTCTTTCAAGCTAAGCAGATTTGATTTTTATATTGAAAAGTAAAATTATTTGCGAATAGTTTTTTTTTTTGAAAAATATTAGACACATATTATGTTGGCAGTTTAGAGAGTGGATTTTAATTATTTTGACTAATTTCGTTTTATTTTCAGATTTCAAATTTGAATTTCAAATTATTTAACGAATAGTCTTAACACTGTGAGATACAATATCTTATAAATTAGTGTAAGATTCAGTATATAACACTGTGTGTATAATACAAAAGTGAATGGAACACCGTAGAAATGTCTCTTGTCTCGCATTGTTTTACCGCTACTTTGTTGGTCAGTGGTCTGGAGAAATAGCCGGATGCATTCCACCTCTGAAACAATTTTCCCGTAATACCCGCTCCGCCAGGAATGCCCATCGTTATACCCTTGAGCCAAACTTCGGTCGTACCGTCAAGTACAGGGATTCTTTTTTTAGTCTAACGAATGTGGAATTCCTTACCCAACTCTATTTTTATTTCCCAGTTCAGTGTCCAGATATTTAAGACTAATTTACATCGTCATCTCCTACTCAATCCTATTTCTGTTTCCTAAACGCTCGTACTATGCCAAAACTTAGCATATAAAGGGTAGTCATAACCCCTCAAGTGCGCGTAAATTATAAAAAAAAAATACTAAGTGACGGAATCAATTAATACATACATATTATTTCAAAGAAATAATGAATAACAGTAATAAAAAATAAAAAAAAATAATAGAGACATTACACATACATATTATGTTCATACATAATTTTAAAAACTATCTAAATTTCAGGCATAATACAAGTACATTTGTTTCCATAGAAATACCCAAATTTTCCGAATGTCTTACAAAACAAATAAAACAACCCTTTCCATAGTGATTAAAAAAAAATAAAAAAAAAATAAAAATTCCCCTTCAAATAAACGACTGTTTTTATAATTCAGGAAATTTATAAAATTGAATACACCAACCCTATCATATTATTTAAGACGACAGCAGCGCTACATGTCATTTTGGTGGCGAATCCGCCGAGTGTCACCTTCTATTTGTATTTATTCAATGATCGTAATATTTAAGAAAAAAAATTGCAAATTTGCGCACTTAAAAAATACTTACGGCACAATGGCAACACAAGTTGAGCACAATACCGCACAACTTTATTTTTTTTTTATCGAAAATGGTGGAGCTAACTTAACGCTTTCCAAAATTTTGTATTCGAATCATTTTTTGAGCAAAATGCCGCACAACTTTATTCTTTTTTAGAAAATCGTAATTTTGCAAAAAAAAATCATCCCCAAAATTTAAAAATTTGCGATTTTACGGCACATGGGGGCACAAGTTGAGCACAACACAGCACAAATTGAAAATCGAAAATGATGTACCTAATTTTACACTAAGATCCTTCGCAACATTTTCGTTCGGTCTTTAAAGTTGCAAATATGCGATTTTTTCATCTCTTCGATTGTATACCATTTCTTGAGCACAAAAGAGCACAACTTATAGTTTTTAGAAAAACTTAATTTTGGAAGAAATTTCATTCTTAATATTTGAAAATTTGCAATATTTTCAAAAATATTTACGGCACATCGCAGCACAATCGTTGAGCACAATGCACCACATTTTTTGTTTAAATCAAATATGGCGTCACTAACTTCACGCTAAATATATTGGGGCATATTCATAGATAGTTTTTAAACTGTTGCTAACCCGTGACTATGCAAACCTGAAGTTTAAGCTATTCATAAACAAATTTAAACCTATATCTACTTAAGAATTAACCTGGAGTTTATTTTTAATCATAGGTGATGCTGTGTCAAAGTTGCTACTACACTTTTAAATGTCAAAATAATATTTGATTAGCTCCATTATTGATCTTGATAAAATCAACAAAAGTATTTGTTCAGTGAAAATTGTTATTAAGTTTCTGCTTTTTTGTTACCTACATACAAAAAATATCAGTTGATAGTGATATTGAAAAAGATTTTAGTGTCCTGGAAGACATTGATGTATCTATGTAAGTATATGTAGTTGGTCAGTTCGGCTATTTTGTTCTTTGCTTATTTCATAATCTTTATAAAAAAAGTGTATTACACAACTGTCATACAAACTTACGCTTAAACTTGTCATTAAATCTTTCAAAGTCAACATTTTAAATTCAAAATTAGGCGTTTTTCTTTTTTAGCCCCGAGCGGGGCACAGAGCGGGCTCTGAGCGAATAGAGCTCACTCCGAACAGAGCGTGACCTGAGCGCACCGATCTATTTAAGAAACTCAGTTGAGCACTGAACTCTCATATCTGTCAAATTACATGAAAATTGTATGAATGAATGTGCTCGCTCATTTTTTTCCGAGCTGATCGAGCGAGCCCCGGTTGAGCTCTGAGCTGAAAAAGAAATGCAAGTTGAGAGCTCGGAGCGCTCCGAGTTAAAAAGTAACATAGTTTTCTTTTTGACAGCTCAGTGCCACGCTCGGGGCCAAAAAAGAAAAACGCCTATTGTAATAGCAAATTTAAGACAATATCTGTTTTAAAACTTTTTAAGCATTTTCTGATTTGCATAAAAAAAAAATAATAAGCTCACTTTCTGAATAATGAATAAAGGAAAATATTAATAATAAGTAGGTATCTGAAAGAAAATACTTTTTATTTTTAAAATTACTGCTATTGAAGTTACATAAGGTTTGAGTGAATCACAAAATGACTGACTATTTAAAAACAATATTTATAACAAAATTTTTTTGAATTGGAAAACAATTCAGAAGAGTTTTCTTTCATCAACTCAATTAAAAGATATAAGAAACTCAATTAAAAATTGAAAAAAAAAAACAATTATCTTATTTTGTAAATTATGAATTGCAGTTATGCCTTATTTTTTAAAATCATATTGACGTCATTTCTCATTCGATTGTTACTTCTTACCTGGGTACTAAAGAAATGCAAACAGCATTAAACATTAAAGAATTTCTATATTTATTCTAGTTAAATATTCCGGAAAACAAAAACTAAAATTTGTAATAAATGTAAATGTAAAAAATTAGAGGAACATTCATGACACAGGTAGATAACATCCATTAATAACAATAACAAAAAGAAAGTTAGATTTCTGGAACCTCACAGCTGAGTTATATACTCGCCAAGAGAAATTTGTAGTTGAAAATTGAAAAGTATGTATAATATGGCCCATATACTCTCCGCAATAAAATTAACCATATTGATAGTTACAACCAGCCTTCTTATGGGAATGTCATGTCAAAAATAATCTAAAATGGAAAAAGGGATTTTTCGAACCTCATAGTACAAACATTACATTTTGCTCAATTTTTTCCTTAAATTGCTCATTTAATTAAGAAAAAAATTGTATTTAACCTAGATCAAATAAAAAATATTCATTCTAAATCTATGAATGCGTTCATTTTCATTTTTAAATTTGCTTACTTTAGCCTAGTATCCTGCCAAACGAAAAATGCCATACAAAAATGACATAAATCATAAACAAAGACTGTCATTCTGGTTTTTGTTCTGCAGCACTACGCTATTAAATAAACGAAATATTTAATTTTAGCTAAATATTTGGAGAAGTCTTCACTCTTTTTTTCTTTTACAAATAATTTCCCGGACCACTGTGTGCGAAAAAATACCATTTGAGTTTTATTAGGTTTATTTCTCTTATTCATATTGATTTCTTTGCTTCTAATTTGTTTTCTGTGCAATTGGTTAAATTCATGCACTCAATGTAAATGGGCGGGTTCAATAAAATACGATTTACATCTGAATTTTCAGATTTCTGAAATTATGTCGTTAGAACGCAAAAAAAATCTGAAATTTCAGTCGAAAGTTATTGTGTCATATTCCTGCATTTACCTATAGGATTTACATTTACGCGAAATGAAATAGAACTTTAGTTACATTCGTATGTATATTAAACATTGAGCGTGAGTGTTTGTGAGGATGAAATTATATGTCAGCAACAGGTTTTATTACTTTCATTAAAAGTCTTTTTATTGATATGTATGGCCTACAAAATCATAGACAAAATTTCCAAACATCAATATAAAAAGTTGTTGCTTTAAAAATTTACTAAACAATAATCAAGAAGTACGGCGATTTAAATAAGTATTGAATTTTCATGACGAAAACTAAGAAAATAAACCACCAACAAGACGAAAATTATAAGGTTCAACTTTTATGTGCAGTGCTTCAGCTGATTTGTCACTTACCCCACCACAAACAACTTTCAGATGAGAATTTCTTGTCTGAAAATTCAGATAAAACGTAACTAAACGTAACTAAAAGTCATTAAAAGTCATCTAACTTCAGTAATCTAACTAACAGTCAGCGTAATCGAATCTAATCAAGCCAATTTCAATTATTTTGTTTGTTCAAGTATATATGAGAAATAGACATGGTTTGCTGGATTTTACGAATTTAAGACGCGGGGACTTTTTAATGTGGCGCGCGGGGCCCCTCGAAACGCGGGGCCGTGTGCGGTGGCACACTTCGCATACCCCTTCCACCGCCTCTGTCTGTAGAAATACTTATGACACCAATTTAATTATTGGGGTAACAACTTTCCGTTTTTGAAAGTGATTAAGAATGTTAAAATTGTTTTTCCAAGAACTTAATTTTTAAACTGAAAATTTGAAAAATAACACTGAGTTGTTGCTGCACGAACTTTTTGTTGAGCCAACAATTTTTTGTCTACCGAAGAAATCATAACTTTTTGATATATACCACCTTTAAAACTAAGTTTCTTGAAACCCGATTCAGTGAGACGAATTCTAACATAACTTCCAGATCTGCAAGTATCTGCAGCTGATTTTTTTTATGCAGTAACTGGAAAGTATGGAGCACACGTTGATATACGTCACTGCTTGGAGGCAAGTGGAGCTAAACTTAAAACTCAAAAAATTTTCATTAAAACCATTTTTTTTAGTACCATTATTTGAGGCTACTTATAGATAGACGTCCTCTTTTTAGAGGACAAGTCCTCTTTTGACCTCATAAACTTTTATCCGGTATCTTTTTGAAAAAAATTACCAATCTGTCCTCTTTTTTAGGTTTCAAATATTTTCGTGAAACAAAACAACAATAAAAAATTTTTGTATGGTGTGGATACGGCCTCAAAATGAGGTCCAATTGAAGATAAAGAGTGTCCCAAAAATTCACTCAAAAAGTAATTTTGATAGAAATTAATTTAGAATTTTATCTCTTTTATTTATTCATAAAATATAGAATACAGTAAAACCCAACACTTCTTTCATCCACGAGTATTTTTCGACCAATTATCTTCAAAACACTCTGCTTAAGCGAAACTTGTTTAAGTGAAAAACCCGGATGCCTGAAACATATTTTCAGTCAAATTTTATATTTTTCATTAAAATTATCTTAAGTGAAAAAAAAAATTGAATCGAACAGAACAAGAAATTTGCTGAACCCTTGTACGTCTTATCTATTTTTCACCTCCATCAAATTTTGACATATTAATTTCTGATGTGTCATAACCGTTTTTGGAATTTTTAGATCCGCTTAAGTGAAATTTCTTTTTCACTTACCCGGACTCCGCTTAAGTGAAATTTTGTTCACTTAAGCGGGGTTCGTTTAAGTGAAAAACCCGCTTAAGTGAAAGAAATACTGTGACATTTTGCCGTTTCTCTTAAACGGGTTTTACTGTATAGCGTTATGGCATAGAATAGAATGGTAAATGGCCTCCTCGGCTTTGCTGGCAGCACTCTTTTGTTGACATTTTGCATGACCGTCTCGCAGTACAGTGCTCAATTACGAAAATCCGTACCAACCAGTGGAACGTTGTGGATGCATTTATTTTTGAATAATAACCCGTTTATATAAGAAGGTTTTTTTTTTTTTAATAATACAAATTCTATATACTATCTACTGAAATACATCAGCCAAGTAGAAGACTTAGCACTATTTTATTTGGACTTGTTGAATTATTGATTCAAAATAGCTTTTAACGGCCTTTAGTCCTACAAAAGGCCGTTAAAAGGCAGTTAAAAGCTATTTTGAAACAATAACCCGTTTATTTTCTGAACCCAAAATGCAAAAACTTTGAAGGGTAACGAAGCCATCATGATTAAAATTAGCAGTGGCGATTCCTGATCTTCAGTTTTGGGTTGGCTACGAGTACCGACGGTACCGTAGAAATTAAGAAAAAATACGCATTTGGTATTTTTGTTATCTATGCCATAGATTGTTGGCTAGCATTGTTTTGCTGTGACAAATGTTGGCGTTTCATGAATATCACGCTTTTTATCAACCAAAAACATATTTACATTTTAAAATTTCCAATTTTGAAAGGTATTATGTGAATGACGAACAAAAAACATAAAATAAAACATGAAAGAAAGTTACGGGAATAAATTATATAAAACAGCTGTTTTCACAGTGGCGTAGCTAATAGATAGAGGATAGAGGGCCAAAAACTAGTGCAGCAACATTTTTTAAAGCATGAAAATATAGTAAATTTTCATCATAATAATCAATAATAATAGTTATAATAATTTTCATCGAAATGATTTTTGAATGACAGAATAAACTCGCTGTAACGGCTGCAAACCCCTTTTTGTAAAGATTTTGTTGTTATTTTAATATTGCAGTGCAGATTTTGTTGTTATTTTAATATTGCAGTGCAGATTTACAAAATCAAAAAAAATATTTTTAGCTACGTTACTGTTTTCATTTCAATTTTAATTTTATCTCTACAAAATTTAGTTTGTCTCGATCTGCGTACTGCGCTTAAATTATTATTTCAAATTGCTACCTAATAATAGTATAGTAACTAGACTCTAGTTCCTTCATTTGTATGAATTTCTATACAAAAGTTCGTCAAAGTTCATATAGAAAATATTAAATGTGTAGAAATTCACACAAATGAACAAAGTAAAAGAACACACCCAATGAAAACGCGTTGTACTATCGTGTAGCTCTCCTCTATTTTTAAAAACCCTCAACTGTCAGCTGTCAATCTGTCTTTTTTGTATTGGGAATACCATGCGTAGCTCTCCTCTATTTTTAAAAACCCTCAACTGTCAGCTGTCAATCTGTCTTTTTTTTATTGGGAATACCATGCGTGAATTTCGGGACATCCTTCAAAATCAAAACTAAAATAGTTCGTGAAAAAAACTTAATTACATACTTAAAGTTATTTTCATGTTAAAAGTTATAGATTTTATGAAGTTATGATCTAATAAATCAAAAAAAAACTTTGTTCTTTTTTTATTATTCGTTTGAGATTTTTTTGGATGTCATTGAGGATAAATCTGGTCATCCTACTTATAGAAGGGTTCTTTAATGAATTATTTCTTTTTTTTTTATTTAAGATATAGCCAAGAATAGGCCAATAAAATTTTGTATAAAGTTACAGAATTTATTTTAAGAAAATTCAGAAAAAGACATTTAAAAGTTTGTTGCAAATATGGTTCGAAACTTGAATAAAATATTTTGTAACTTTGAGGGCTTGTGAATTATTCTTATATATATATATAAGTTATAACTACAGAAAAAATCAAAAGAATTTTTTAAACAAAGGAAATGAAATCACATTCATATTCCTACCAAATATTCATGTGATATCATTTCCTCTTACCGTCAGCAATTTAATACTCTAAGATAACGAACAAAGAAGTGCATTTTGCTGTCGAGGTCACTTATACAAAGAATGAAATATGAAAAACTCTGTCTGTAAGTTAGTTCTTAAGTAGCATCAACTCAATAAAGATCAAGAATCAAGAGCTC
Organism: Epistrophe grossulariae; assembly: GCA_929447395.1. Lineage (NCBI taxonomy): Eukaryota > Metazoa > Arthropoda > Insecta > Diptera > Syrphidae > Epistrophe > Epistrophe grossulariae. The sequence continues at coordinate 51,611,137 of OV839569.1, forward strand.
CGCTCTTGATATTCTTTTTAAAAAGATTTTAAATAAAAGTGCATTTATAATTGGCGCAGTCGGTAGGATTGTCAGTCAGAATATAAACGTAAATTATACAAGACATGATAATCCAGTAATACAAACCTACAACCCGTTGTTTTACTCTAGTAATTAAAATCTAAGTAATTCGCGATTGATTAAAACAAAAAACATTCGAATAAATAAAATTTCAATGCAAACCGCTGTTTTACTCTAGTAATTAAAATCTAAGTAATTCGCGATTGATTAAAACAAAAAACATTCGAATAAATAAAATCTCAATGCAAACCGCTGTTTTACTCTAGTAATTAAAATCTAAGTAATTCGCGATTGATTAAAACAAAAAACATTCGAATAAATAAAATTTCAATGCAAACCGCTGTTTTACTCTAGTAATTAAAACCTAAGTAATTCGCGATTTTTAAACAAAAGTACTCGAACAAATAAAATTTCAGTGCGACCCAAAATTATTGAACATTAGAATTAAAAATCCTTCAGTGCTCAAATACAGTTAATTTAGTGACTCATTCTCATGGAAAGAGTAATGTCACGAAACCTATAGAAGGAAAATTAACTACCCGATGAAAAGCTCAATCCTGAAAAAGTTCACCAAGAAGAACACCAAACCATATCCTAGATACACAGACGAAGAAGAAGATCCATCAGATCCAGAACATTATAATAGGATTGGTAATATTAGTGAACATTATAATAAAATTGATAATATTAGTGAACATTATAATAAAATTGATAATAATAGTGAACATTATAACAAAATTGGTAATAATAGTTTAGAATCAATAAAACTTGTAAACATGACACTAACTTTGACACTTGATCCCCTCAAATATATTGAGAAATTACAACCTTTTGACGGACGAAGAGAAGACCTGTACACATTTTTGACTAACGTAGACGGAATAATTCCAACACTTAATAAATATGATACCGCATCACAAATTATGTGCATCAATATACTAAAGTCGAAACTAATAGGTAAGGCAAAAAGGTGTATGGAAATACACTCTCACTTAGAATTATGGAGTTCTATCAAAGAACTGCTTATTACGAATTTTGGAGGTTTCGAATCTTCATTACAATTATACGACAAAATACGACAAACAACATACAAATGAAACGCAATTCAATTCTCTAACGATATACAAAAAAACCTGTGTGAACTTAACCAAAAGACTGTTCAAGAACAAAAACCTAACGAAATCACTAACAATAACGCAACTGCCTTAAGCATTTTTAAAGAGAAATTGCCTGTGCACATGCGGACCGTGTTATTCGCTCTAAAGCCAGCAAACCTACAAGAAGCCCTTCATGAGCTTACTCAAGCCGGGTTTGTTAATGAAAGTAGAAAAATTATATGAAAGTCCAAAACCACAAAACAAACAAAATAATAATTTTCCCCAAAGACAAAATAATTACCAAAATCAAAATTTCCACCCTAGAAACCCTACATATATAAGACCACCTTTCAACCATAATCCTAATCCCAACTACAAAGGAAACAATTATAATCCTAACTATAAGCCCCACAAACCCACAAACCCATGGAAGTAGACCCAACTTCCAGCCAACTTAAGAAAACCCAAGTAAACCATAGTGAAGAAAATAATCCGGATTTTCCGAAGCCAGCCTCGGAAACATCCAATTCTACAAAGGAAACTTGCCCTTTGTTAAATTAGAAAAAAACAACCATATTTTAAGATTATAAGTAGACACCGGAGCAACTAATAGTTTGCTAAACCCAATAAAAGCTCCAAAAGATTTAATTAAACAATTAAAACAACCGTTAGAAATAAAAACGGTGGGCAACCCAATTTTCATTACTGAAGAACTATTGATACCAAAAGAACGATTCATAATACCGGTTAACGAAGATTGTGTATTCCAGCTGTTTAATTTCAATGAAAATTTTGATGGATTGATAGGAAATAATATTCTACGTCCTAACAATGCTTCGATAGACTTCAAAACTAGAATAGTAAAAATAAACAAACATGAAATTCCTTTGTTTTTCTCAAGAGAAGAAGAACAGGAATATCAAAAAGAAATAAACTCCCTACAGAATTTGGAACCTCAAAGTATCGAACACATCGAAAATTTGGATGACAAACGTCTCGAACATTTGAATACTGAAGAAAGAAGAGAGCTTACAAAATTACTAAAAAAATATAAAGAAGTCTTTTATAAAAAGAGAAATGATTTAAGTTTTACTAGCCATGTAAAACATCAAATCCCAACAATAAACGAGGAATCTATATTTACGCGTATTTATAGATATCCTGAAATTCATAAAAAGGAAGTCAACAAACAAATTGATGAATTACTCGAACAAGGAATAATACAGCCTAGTACCTCACCATACAATGCCCCTATTTGGATAGTTCCAAAGAAAGAAGATAAAGACGGCAAAAAAGAATGGAGAATGGTAATAGACTACCGAAAACTGAACAATATAACTAAGGAGGATAAATTTCCTATCCCTCTTATTGACGATATCCTTGTCAAACTAGGAAAAGCCAACTATTTTAGTACACTAGACTTGACAAAAGGCTTCCACCAAAATGAAATAGATATCAAAGACAGAGAAAAAACTGCTTTCTCTACGTTATCAGGACATTACGAATGGCTCCGTATGCCATTTGGATTAAAAAATGCTCCTGCAACATTTCAAAGGATGATAAACGAAGTCTTAAAAGACCTCGTTGGAAAAATTTGTTACGTTTACTTAGACGATATAATCGTTTTTTCCACATCACTCCAAGAACACGTTAACTCATTAAAGAAAATATTCAATCAATTAGAAAAAGTAAATCTGAAAGTTTCATTAAACAAATGTGATTTTATGAAAAAAGAATACGAATTTCTTGGTCATATCATAACCAAAGATGGTATCAAACCAAACCCCAATAAAATTATTGCCATCCAAAAATTCCCAATTCCTAAAACAGTGAAGGAAATCCAATCCTTCCTAGGCCTATCTGGATACTATCGTAAATGTATCCTAGATTACGCTAAAATCATAAAACCCATGACAACCTTCCTGAAAAAAGATAAAAAAATAAATATTGAAGACAAAGATTATAAAGAAGCTTTTGAAAAACTCAAATTAGTCATGTCAGACGATTTAATGAACAGACACCCAGACTTCTCAAAAGAATTTCTGTTAACCACAGACGCTTCAAACTTTGCGATAGGAGCCGTCTTAAGCCAGTCACACGGACCGTTATGTTTCGCATCCCGAACCCTCAATCAACACGAATGTAACTATTCAACTATAGAAAAAGAACTGTTAGCTATTGTTTGGGCAACTAAACAATTTCGCCATTACCTTTACGGTAGAAGGTTCAAAATTCTCACGGATCATAGACCACTAGTTTGGTTACAGAATCTTAAAGAACCAAATTCCAAATTGCAACGTTGGAAAATCAAATTAGAAGAATTTGATTTCAAAATTGAATACATTCAAGGGAAAGAAAATAAAGCAGCCGATGCTTTATCCCGAATCAAAATCGAAGAAATTAATATATTAGAACTTGTATCTACAAAACATTCAAATGACTCTGACAGTAGTAATTTAATATACATAACAGAAAAACCACTAAATACTTTCATGAGACAAATAATTATTGAACTTAGTGAAAAAAACAACACTGAAATAACATTCCCATTTCATAAGAGAAGAATTAAAATAATAAGAACTAGATTCGATAATAAAGATTTCGAAAAGATAATCTCCGAAGTTGATGTAGACCGACAAAACGCAATACATTTCAATAATGAACAGATGTTCTTAGAATTTCAAAACTTCTGCAAAAACAATCATAATAATCAAAAATTATTTAGAACAAAAATATTACTTGAAGATATATTCGAACGACCCGAAATTGAAAATATAATTTCCAAAACCCATTTAGAATTCAATCATATAGGAATAGATAAACTTTATCTAGAATTAAAAAGAAAATACTATTATCCTAATATAAAAAAATTAATAACTCAAGTTATAAATAATTGCGAAGAAGTAATCTAAAAATTGAACGCAAACCAATAAAATTACCCTATGAAAAGACAAAAACCCCTTCAGGCCCCCATATCCATTACCATATAGACATTTGGATATTACCAAATGACAACAAATACTTAACTTGTATAGACAAATTTAGTAAATTTGCTTCAATAGAAAAATTAAAAACAAAAAACCAGAAAGATGTACTAAATGCACTTGAAAAGATATTTAGTTATACCAAACATCCAAGTAAAATAACATTAGACAATGACCCATCCTTTCAAACTTATTCAATCATAAATTATTTCAAACAAAAGGAAATAATAATACACTTTTCCACCCCATATAGGCACACTGGAAATTCTGACATAGAACGCCTCCACAGTACTCTTAATGAACACATTAGATTGTTGGAAAGGACAGAAAAAATCTTCGACCTGGTAACCAAGTCATTAAACATATACAACAAAACAATACACCTAACAACAAAGGAAAAACCAATAGACATTCACCTAGGGAAAATAGACGAAAAAATAATATTCGAAAGAATAGAAAACACAAAAAACAAAATTTTAGAAAAAATCAATAAAAATAGAAAAGATCAAGAGATAAACCCAAATTTCACAAAAATAAACAATCCTGAAAAATTCCCTTATTAATAACACTAGTGCTCAGTCAGAACATTAGAATTATAGAAATAGATAAAGAATTCGCAGTAATACAAGAAGAATCCGTACACTTGATAGAAGAATATGATATTCTTTTACACTTAATTAATCTAACGCAATGTAAAATACTAATCGACCAACTTAAAACTCAATACCTTTTACTAACCAACCCAGATAGCACTCAGAAAGAAGAATTAAATACCTTAGAAGTTAAAATAGAAACAATTATACCACATCATATTATTTATAAACGCGGTTTGATAAATATTATAGGTAAAGGTTTAAAAATAGTTTATGGCACAATGGATGACGATGACAGAATAGACATCGAAGAAAGACTAAAAACCCTAAAAGAAAGTAATTTAGAATTAATACAAAACAATAACAAACAAATAACTGTAAACACTCAATTCAATGAACAATTTAAAGAGATACAAGGAATATTCAAACAAAGTATAAAGACATTAAACAAATACAGATCCTTAAAGAACGAAATTAACACACTTCGTATAGAATTAGAATTCAACAAAAACTTAGAGCGAGTTCAAAGAATAATCGAAAAATAGATGACGTAATCATGACCAGTAGGACAGGAATGTTAACTCAAGACATACTGACTATACAAGAAATTTATGAATACAATATTAATATAGAAAAATTAAAAGAAATCAAATAAACTCTTGCCACATATAATGAAAACTTGTTAATTATATTAAATATTCCAAAATTTAGTCAGAAATTATATAACAAAATTAATGTACAAACATTTCCAATAAAAAATAAAATCATAACAATACCCAATGAAAATGTTTTAGAATATAATAAAAATATTTTTGAAATAACTAAAGAAGAAATAAATTTAAAAGAAATACAAGATGAATGCATCAAAAATCTATTTAAAATAAATTATTGAATTGTAAAACAGAATCTTTTTATCAAAAGAATGTAATAATAAACAAAGGTCAATACATCATATTAAAGAACCTTGAGAAACAAAGAATAAATCAAACTTGTAATAATCTAGAATATAAATAAGAAGGTAATTTTATATTAGAAATAAAAGATTGCACTATTGAAATAAATAATAAAATATATAACAGGAAAATATATCAAGATGACCTTAAACTAATACCAATATTAAATTATAACTTTTCTCAAGAATATGAGCAAGAACTAAAATTCAAATCAATTGTGAATCTTGATGTACTAGAAGTAAAAATACCTAAAAAACATGTTACATATGGAATAACTAGAATTATCATTGTAATAATAGTTGTAATAATATTCATATTCTATTTTAAAAAAAGATCAAAAAATACCATAACCAATGTAAATCTTCCAGAAGTCGAATTTCAACCATTAGAAGATTCTAAGGGTGGAGGAGTTATAACTACAGAAAAAATCAAAAGAATTTTTTAAACAAAGGAAATGAAATCACATTCATATTCCTACCAAATATTCATGTGATATCATTTCCTCTTACCGTCAGCAATTTAATACTCTAAGATAACGAACAAAGAAGTGCATTTTACTGACGAGGTCACTTATACAAAGAATAAAATATGAAAAACTCTGTCTGTAAGTTAGTTCTTAAGTAGCATCAACTCAATAAAGATCAAGAATCAAGAGCTCCGCTCTTGATATTCTTTTTAAAAAGATTTTTAATAAAAGTGTATTTATAATTTATATTAAAAAAAATACTTTTAAATTATACGCTCGGGTTATCTTAGAGTAGTAAGACATAAAAATTTACCCGATTTGCCATTCCAGCATAGTTGAGGTACATTAGAAATGAAAAAAGCATTTATGTATTTAAAAACTTTGAATAAATTCTTTTTTTAAATTTGCTCTTCTTCGCATGCAAATCTTGAAAGGCTACGAACAGGGTTGGCCGAATTAACTACACTACATTTTCTACATCATTAACTACGCGTAGTTAATTTAATAAACTACACGTCTTATTTTCTACATATTGTTACATTTTCATATACATAGGTACAAAGTAAATTTCGAGAAATAATAAAATTTAAAAACAAATTTGAACATTTTAACTCAAAATTCAAGCTTCAAAGATCATTTGATATTTGAAACTAAGTTTTCTACAAATCTTTTTCATTAACTACATTTAAATACGTTTAATTACATAAACTACGTAGCAAATGTGAAAAATGTAGTGGCCATCCCTGCCTACGAACACTTCTCCTTTTTTTGGTGTCCGTTTTATCATCTTCTTCGTATTCTGTGTCCTCATACCAATAAGAACATAGCATGAACGCAATAATTTTGTTTATTCCCCTGACGTTTCGCCCTCTTTTTCTACTCGGCGTTACACTTTTTTGAAATTCTGTTAATTTTAGTAGGTATGCCTCCGCTTAAACATTTCTAATGTTAAAATAAAAAGGCTACACATGACTTTCTCAAAAGACCTTTTTTCCGCTCTCAGCCCACTGTGCGCCGCTGCGCCGCACCGTTCCGTCCGTTAATACTTTATGAATGTTTCATTCCAAAGATGTGCTGCTAATTGTTTACGTCCATATATTCTCTTTCTAATCTTACAAACCAGCTCTTCTCCTCCTGATTCAAAGCCAGGTGGTTGCTTTAAGTAGATGACTTCATTTAGATTACCGTTGAGAAATTCATACTTTGCATATAAATGATAGCAGCTGTCGCTATCCCGCTATAGAAAGAAGTGTTCTGAATGTTTATTGTCTTACAACCGGTCCGAAAATTTCTTCATTGATCATAATCATAATCATGACCAAATTTTTCTCTGTATTTTTGTGCGAGTAGTCCGGCTTAAATCTTTTAACTTTGCTGTTTGCATCAAGCTTTATGTCATAAGTCCATTTACATTTTACAACCAACCACGTTCACTCCTTGTGGTGGAATAAGTAGTTTCTAGTTTTCATTTTTCTTAAGACTATGAATCTCTTCCTTCGTTGCTACTTTCCACTGTCCGCTTTCATTGCAGTATAATGTTTTTTTATATTATAACTTCTTAGTTCTTGAATAGTTTGCGCCTGTACTGAAAATATTTCGTCAATTAGGCGTCATTGTGGCTTGCATTTATTTATTATATTTGAATTCCTTATAGTTGAACCTTCAGTTGATTCTATATTACTTTCTAAGCCCGGGTTGGTGTCAATTCCATCTTCAAATATCGAATATTCTCTACAAAAATTAGGGCATGTATTTCGACTATTGATTGAAGTTAAGACTGATAATTCTTAATCTGGTTCTTCAATGTTCTTGGGAATTTTAAAACACACTGGGCCTTACCAATAACCAAATTTAAAGACGACTTAAATATTCAAGTAAAATGAACCACAATGGGGACTATAAATGATGAACCGAAATCCCGCGTCACAAAATCCCGCATATCGAAATCCCGCAGAACAAAATCCCGTGCCACGAAATCCCGCATCACAAAATCCCGCGTAACGTAATCCTGCGGATTCAATACTTATTCAATACAAAGTGACAGCGCATGAGGAATTTCCATTCCCATACATTTTGGTGACACCAAATGATGAGAATCACAGAGAACGAAGTTTCCTACTATTTTGGTTTGCAGAAAACCGTACTGGATTAGGCTCCTCCTCCTTTATAAAAAAGTATATAAGCAGGATTCATTTGAAAATTATTTTCAGTGAAGAAGACACCGAAGAAGATGACAGTATGGAGATAGAAGATTCTTCTAACAGTGATTCATCTAGTGACAAAGAAGCAGAAAAGCGCTAAAAAAGAGGAGGTCATAAGCGAAGCGCTTCCACCCAGCCAGACATCGGATGTGAGCTCAGAAGACGACTTCAGTGATTCACCTTTACCTGGTCAGAAGCGACCACGTAAAACCGGCAAATCTGTACAAAAAGACATCACAACCAAGCGCCCCCAATTAGACGAAGAGTCAACGAAGATCCCTCCAATCCAGGCAAAGAAACAAACGCCATCCAATCTTGAAGTAGCCGCAATAGCATCAACATCATCAGTCGCCATCAAAGCAGTAGCAGCCTCTAATCCTGCTCATACTCAGACCCCGAAGACAACCAATGCCACAGCTGCCGTCAATCCAAGCAAAGGTTCTGGAATGCCTCCGATATTTTGTTTCTCCGGAAGTGTCGCCGAAATAAGGAGACACTGCAAGGCGAGCAACATATCGGTGACATTCAAAAACAGGAGCACGAAGACCACCATCATCAACGCCCAGGACAGAACATCATTCGAAGCCACCAAGAACTACCTCAAAACCATGAAGATACAGTTCAACTTGTTCACGCCAAGGGAAGACAGGAAGAACCTCCTTCTACTGAAAGGTATCCATTTTACCTGCTCAGCCATAGAAGTCGAAGATGAGCTCCGCATTGAGGGACTCCCAATAATCACAGTGACGCACTTCAAATCCAAGAAGGCCAGACAGAATTCAATACCCAGACCATCAATAACGAAAACGCAGCATCAACAGCAGCCAAGAACCCCAGCCAAAACGATCCCTGTGAAGACAGCGCCTGTCAAACCATCCAGAACTTCAGCAACTTCCCCATCCATGCAACTCAACAGTGAAGTCCAGCGGCTCCTCGGGTCCAACCTCATCTCCATCATGGATAAAGCCCGGAATGCCGTCCCATCCAACTACAACCAACTTAGTCTTCCGTCTTGGCCGCCTTCGTCTTCGAAATATGCCATTGAAGAAATTCCGCATCCTGACGTATAATGTTAATTCATTATATAGCCTAGATAAGAGGACGTCATTCAATCTATTCATGAAGAACAACACCCCAGATATTGCCCTCATCAGCGAGACGAACGTCACTAAACGAAACAACATCAACATCAAAGGATTCAAAACGTACCGGCAAGACAAAAACGAGGATTAGCAGTCTTCATAAAAGACAAATTCTCCCCCAATACAACAGAAGTCATCATCCCCGGACTACAGACTACAGGTGAGTGCTCATCCTCTGCAAGAAACATACAAAGTGACCTGCTCATCCTCAACGGCATCCTGAAGCAAAGTACATACGGCATCATTGGCGGTGATTTCAATGCGAGACATCACCTTTGGTTTGACACAAAAATCAGCAGTGAAGGCAAAGCAATCGTAGACTGGATGGAACTGAACAACAACGAACATTCTCTGGTGGTTATGTCCCAGCCAAAACCCACCTTCCATAGAACACCTTCGACGCTGGACTTCTTCCTAGCTTCCTCCAACCTAGTACATATTCTTCCGGAAATCCGGAATTATATCTGTACAATAGTGCAAAGCGACTCAGACCATGAAGCTGTTCCATCAACCTCAACCAACCTATACTCCTTACGACAGAAGCTCCTGAGAACTTCATCAACTTCAGACGGCTGGATATTGAAAAACTTCACAGGGACATCGAAGACAGCATTACTCTTCCAGCTTCAAATAGGAATCTGCTGGATACCGAAATCGATGCAGCTATTGACAACCTCTAACATGCCGTATCTGAAGCCCTGGAGAAGCAAAAGCGGCCTAGGACGTCAAAGGACAGGTACCAGCATCTTCCTGAGTATGTCCAGAATTTGTATGCTCACAGACAGCGGCTAAGAAAACGACTCCAGTGGATCCATCAAAACGAGCTAAATACAATAAACATCAACTACCAGACAGTTTGGAATGATTTAAAGCAAGTCAACATCATGTTCCGGAACTCCATTCAACACCACAACAATATTTAGTACCAGAGAAGATTGCAAGCAATTAAGCCAGGACCTAATGCCTTCAAAAACATCAATAGGATCATTGGAAAATAGCCACAGATGCCAGAATCCATCATCAGCAACAACATTGAAGCAACCTCAGCCCAGGACAAGGAGGAAGCGTTCGCCGACTACTTCGAAGGAAACTTCAAGCCGAACCCACCTACTGATCCAACGTTCCATCAATTCAGCAGACCCTACAGCCAAATCCGGATATAATCAGTTTCGATGACACCAATCCAGCAAGTGATCCCACCGATAGTCCACATCTATGCAATAAAGAGGAGGTAGCAGAGATCATCGGCAATTCCAAGCCAAAAAAATCAGCTGGACTAGATGGTGTCTCCAATTACATCCTGAAAAGGTTTCCACAAGCAGTAATGATTTTCCTCACAATCATCCTCAACAACTGCATCAACAACTGTTACTTTCCCCGGACGTGGAAAACAGCGAAGATTGTGGCAATCCCAAAGAAGGGTGCTTTCAACCTAGTATCCAACTACAGGTCAATATCACTTCTCAATAATATCAGCAAATTACTGGAAGAAGTAATCCTCCGGAGACTGAAGAAATTCTGCAGTGAAAACTCCATCATCCCTGACATGCAGTTTGGCTTTCGACAAAAGTACTCAACGCTGCATCCGCTGCTGAAGTTCCAACACGACATCACCACCGCTTATCGCTGTCTGAAAAGTAGAGGCCCACATCAGCAGACTCTTCAATTTCTACAAGAAATGGGGCATCCGGATCAACACTTCCAAATCGGAACTTGTCTGCTTCAGGAGGCCTACAACTAGTAGAGGTAGCCGCACCGCAGCCAATTGCAGAAACCTGATCTTGAGACTCCCTAACGGATCCACCATAGCTGCCAAACAGAATGTGAAGTACTTGGGAATCCACTTCAATGAGTTGCTAAGGTTCAACCCACACTCAAGAAATGTACTCAGAAAAGCCAGCTGGGCCTTCCACCGCCTACACCCATTGATGAAGAAAAGAACAGGACTAAGTCAACCAACGAAGTTACTAAATTACAAGCAGCTCTTACGACCAGTCATCAGCTACTCCTTCCCAGTCTGGTTTTCAATCTCGAAGACAGCCATGAAGGAGTTTCAAGTATTCGAAAGAAAGATTCTCAGAATTTGCAACGTCCTGTTTTTCGACCGGCAGCGGCGGAAACACTACAAAAACGAACATCTCTACTCTGAAGCCAACATAATCCCGCTGGACAAATACCTAGTCATTTCAGTGAAGAGACTAGTACGGTACATCATCGACCACCCGAATCAGCTAATGAGAAGGATGACCACTGAACAACGACATCCAGAGCCAAGGTACTTCAGTGTGATGGAAACTCTTGATGACAACATAATCATGTACAACGAGAAAGCAGTCTCGTTCTACGCTGTCATTGGGTCAGCCTTCTATCGCAGCTGAACGCCACTTCCCCCAACCTACACCAAAAACACCATTGACAACCGGGAATGAACACCCTGAGATCGATTAAGTCAACCGACTTTTAAATTAAATTTTTTGGCATGTAATTTATATATCTATAATTTGTTAAACTTAAGACATTGTATAACGTTAGGCCCCTTATGTGCCAACTATACTATGTTCAATAAAAACTAAACTAAACTAACTAAAATTATTTTCAGTCAGTCGATCACAGACGTTCATCGAGTACGCAAGTGCGCGGAGAAAACATAGTGACAAAAATACCTAAGTGTAATAAAAAAAATATTCAGTGAAAAAGGGATTAGCAATGGACTACCTGCGCTACCTGACTTTTATATCTTCCAAGAAGGGTTTTTCCAAAGTGGATTATCCTTTTGTGACATAAACAATTAAAATCCTAATCCTCGTTATCCTGTGGTAATAAAGTAAGGTTTTTCGCACAACACTTTAATCCACAAACAAGAGGCTATGGAGAAATTAACACCGGAAACAGCTTACGCCGCACTCGAAGTTCTCCTGAAACGGATGATTTCAGATCTGGGACCTGGATACGGGAGCCAAATCAACAACCTCGGCAGGGAGCTTCATGCAAAACACGTAACTGACACCCAACCAATCAAGTAAACACCGCCAATAGAGGAACCACAACCAATGGAGGAACTTCAGCCAATGCAGGACGGGCACCTGCAAGATCCTCAACACACAGAAGAAATTATTTGTCTCACAGGAGATGAACAAGGTCAATAGGACACCGACAGCAACCATTCAAATTTTGAAGAAGTTACTGGCAAAAAACGTTCTAAGAAAGCCTCAGAAAAGAAGGACATGAAGAAGAAGAAGGAAGACACCAACACCACTGAAATCGTGAAGGAAACGCCCACTCAACAAGTCGTGACCATTTCAACGGACCCAATGGTGCCCCAAGTAGTACCTCCACCAACTTCGCCTCCTGCAAAAACTCCAATGAACCCAACTGAGACTACAAAGAAGAAAGGAATGCCACCCATCATTGTGTTCTCAGGGAACATCGCGGAAATAAGAAGGTTCGCCAAAGGAAAGCAACTTGGGTTCACCCTGATGAATCTGAATACCACCAAGACCACCATCAATACGTCGACAAGGAACGACTATGATGAAATCAGGGCTTACCTTAAGACAATGAAAATCCAGGACCTCTCGTTTACCCCGAAAGAAGACAGGAAAACCCTTATGATGCTGAAGGGATTACACTATAACTTCACCGCCATCGAAGTGGAGGAAGAACTTAGGATTGAAGGTCTGCCAATAATAAAAGTTTCTCTTTTCAGATCCAGGAAGACAGCCAACAAGGAATTCAACTGTTTCGTGGTGGAGCTGAGTAAAACTTGTGACATCGCTGAAGTTTACACGAAGACATTGATCATGAATCAAAAAGTCCACTGGGAGCGACTGAAGTCCAACGACCTCATCCAATGCAGGAACCGTCAACGCTTTGGTCACGTCGGGATGAACATACGTCTGCGTTAAATGCAAAGACAGCCATTTACCAGGAGAGTGTAAACGCAAGGATAATTCCGGCAAAGATGTGTGGTGCGCAAACTGCAACACCGAGGGACACCCAGCCAGCTTCAGAGGATGTCCAGTACTTAAAGCAAAGCAAGCAGAGAAGAAGCAAGCCCTCATCAACAAAAAAGTGCAACAAGAATTTGTTGCCAAATCAGCCTGCACATTAACGAAACCTGCCATCAGGTTTGCAGCCATGGCTAAGAAGAATATCACTCCAGCACTGAAACCCCAGTCAGTGCAAAAAGCCCCGTGAAGAAGACACCATCACCACCAACGACCAAGGCCTCCCCGAAACCAAACTTAGCCCAGGAAGTTAAACGCCTGTTCCATTCTGACCTACACGATATTATGGAGAAAGCCCGAAGTTCCGTCCCATCCAACTACCAAACACTAAGTGAAAAAGATAAGTCCTCGGCGATTGCCGTTTTCGTATTCCAACCATGCAGTGCGTAATGCCTATCAACAAACTGCGTATAATTGCTTATAACGTTAACTTGTTATATAGCCCGGAAAAAAGGACAGCGTTCAATTTATTCCTGAAGAAAAACAGCCCAGACATCGCCCTAATCAGTGAAACTAACGTCACCAAGAGGAACAACATCAACTTTATCAAGACAAGAGACAAGACAATTGAAGGGACACGAGGAACTGCTCTGTACCTAAGCAACAAAATCTCTAGCAGTGCAATTGAAGTGGTTATCTCTGGCCTGAAATGCTTCGAAGCTACCTCCATTACAATCCAGCTTGGAAGAGATGAAACCTTGACCATCGTAAGCATCTACAAGAAGTGCTCTGCAACGGCAATCGACATCAGAGGCGATCTTCAGACCATCACCAGAGTCATAAGCAGAAGCACTTATGGACTCATCGGCGGGGACTTCAACGCCAGGCATCACCGATGGATGGACACTGAAGACAGCTTCGACGGGAATACCAGTTTGAACTGGCTGGATGACAACAGTGATCAACATTCCCTAGTAATCATCTCACGACCTAAACCAACATTCCCAAGGACACCATCTACATGGGATTTCTTCCTAGCTACATCTAACCTAGCCTGCATCTAACCTGAGCTACGAAACTACGTCTGCACGACAATCACCAGCGACTCAGATCACGAAGCCGTTCTATTCACAATTAAGAGGTGGGGTTCATCATCTACTCGAAGCTAGACGTTGCTCGGCTTCAAAGAAACGTTAACGACTCGATCATCCTACCTTAGGAAAACAGGAACCTCCAAGATGCTGCTATAGATTCCCTGGAAGTTATCATCAGCAATTCTCTCAATAACCAGAAACAGCAGCGGACTTCTCGGGACAGATACCAACATCTGCCAGTGTATATCCAAAACCTCTACCACCACAGACAGCACCTAAGGAAACTGCTTCAAAAAATACACCAACGAGAACGGAACACAAACAACAGCAGCTATCGAGCCGTCTCAAGCGAACTTAAATGTGTGAACATCATGTTTAGGAACTCTGTGAAACACCACAACGACATCCTCCTTCAGAAGAGACTCTAAACAATCAAGCCGGGACCCGACACCTTTAAAAAAATCAATAGTATCATCGGTAAAAGGCCGCCAATGCCAGAAGTCATAACATCTACTCCTGGGGAGGTTACCACAAATGAAGATAAAGCCAAGGCGTTTGCTGACTATTTTGAAGAACACTTCAAACCAAATCCACCCTCAGAACATGAGTTCCTAGATGAAGTGAACTCTTCAGTACAACGTGTTGAATTAATTCAAGATTCCGTTCTTTTCAGCGACACCAATCCTGCCAGCGATCTTACAGATAATCCTGAATTCACCAGCCCGGAAGAAATTGAAGAAATTGTTCAAAGAAGCCATCCGAAAAAATCAACATGAGCAAGATACTCGAAGAGCTAATACTCAGGCGGCTCAAATCATTCTGCAACGACAATCACATAATCCCAGATATGCAGTTCGGGTTCCGGGAAAAACACTCAACACTCCATCCACTTATGAAGTTCCAGCATGATGTCGCCTTGTCCTTAAACTGTCACCAAGTCACTGTCGGAAGTTTTCTTGATACCGAAAAAGCTTTCGACAGTGTTTGGATACAGGGACTTGTCCACAAACTTTTCCAACTCGGATTTCCACATTCACTAATTAAAATTATTTACAACTTTCTTCATTCTAGATCGTTTTTCGTTCAGATAGGAAGCTGCCAATCAACATCAAGGACAACTAGAGCTGGAGTTGCCCAAGGATCAAAACTAGGACCATTCCTCTTCAACCTATACACTTCCGTCCAACCACGACCAGAATTCGCTCAGACTCTCCGCTTTGCTGATGACTCCCTCACGTACGCCAAATTTGTCACCAGTATTTGCTGCTAGAAGAGTCGAAGCTCACCTCAGAAAACTCTACGAATACTACCAGCACTGGGGTTTTAAAATCAACTCGGCGAAATCAGAACTCATCTGCTTCAGACGACTAAGACCCTCCAAAAGATCCTCTTCAGCCACAAACTGCAGGAACATCAAGATCTCCCTTCCCGACGGAACCCAACTGGTAGCCAGCAATAATGTGAAATACCTGGGAATACAGTTCAATGAGCTATACCGGTTTAACCCACAAACAGCAGCTGTCCTGAAGAAAGCCAATTTTGCCTTCCACCGCATTCATCCACTGATACGAAAGCAAAACGGACTCAGCCAGAAGACCAAGCTTCTTTTTTATAAGCAGCTCATCAGGCCGATCATCACGTACCTGTTTTCCCATCTGGTACACGACGACAAAAACCCACATCAATAAGCTGGCAATATTTGAGAGGAAGATCTTGCGGATCTGCATAGGGATGCATTTTGACAGGATTCGTATGAAACACATCAGCAACAAGAGACTCTATGAAGAAGCCAACATTCAACCACTTGACAGATACCGCATCAATTCCAGCCGACGCACGGTGCCTGCAAAATCTGATCAACCACCCGAACCCTCTCATAGGAGGTGTTGTAAACCAGCCAAGACATCCTGACCAGCGGTACCTCGAAGCAATGTAACTACTAATATCAAACAACGACGAAGATAATATCCCTTTCTACGCCACCCCAGGCTCAGCTCACTACCGTGGCTGAAAGCCTTAACAAAACACCACCAACAACCGGACCTGAACAATCCGAGACGTGAAGCCGACATTAGTTAAGAATTAGAATTAAAATTAAAATACAATGACAATTTAAAAATAATTTAAGCAAAAAACTCAAAATGTTAAAAGTTAGGCCCCCTTTTGTGCCAACATATTATAATATCCAATGTACTCTTTAAGATAACTGGCGTTAAGCAAATTGTAAATAATAATTAATTGTTCAATAAAAATCGTTAAATCGTAAAAAAAAAAAATTATTTTCAGTTCTTATTAGAACTCGGTAGAGGCAAGTCCTCATTAAGAGATAAAATTATCTTTTTCGTTTGACGGCCACGACAAGTGACGACGCACAGTGGGGCAGCTCCACAGAGAGCCGTGATGTAAAGTCCATCTCAAAATTTTTAAGCAACGGGAATAAAATGTTGTTTTCCTCAATTAATACATTATTTTTGATAAGACATGGAAGAACTTTTTTTTTTGGTAAGTCACTTGTGCTAACTTAACCACGCTGTCAAAGTTGATCAAGTTGGTGCGAGAAAGCAAATAAAAAAAACAGATTTTTGGGGGATTTCTTTGTTAATTTTTGTTTCTTATAAAGATTTGTGATAAAAATTTCAAGTAATATTTCTGATATTGATGAATGTGTGTAGTTTTTATTTTAAGAAGACAAATTTGAAAAAACATAATGGCAAGGTTACAAATATTAGCTTTTTTCTAAGGTCTCACATGAAACTTAGGGCAATATCTTCTGTTTCGGCATTTTTCAACCAGGTCTGTGAGTGTTGCCAGATTAACAGATATTTGGTGAATATAAATAAAAAAAGAAAAGTGCCTGAAAAATGCCGAAAATATTTTTTATGAATTTTTTAAGTTAAAAATGATTAAAACTACATTTTTATCATTTATCAATAACCGTTTTTTTTTTTTGCTTTTTTTTTTTAATTCGTGGCTGCATAATAAAAAAAAAATGTCCTCTATATTTTTTCATTGTGTTTATTAAAATATGGCAATTTATAGGTGGTCAAAACCAACTATTTCAATGTTCCAGACGAAAACTGGTTGATTTATATTTTAACAGCAAGAAAAAAATTCGAAAACAAATTTATCGCCATTGGGACCTTTCTTAAAACTAAAACTTCATGTTATGAAAATTCTAGCCACTTAAAACTGAAGCCAAAAGACTTTATGTACCAGTTTAAAAGTATGTAAATGGGATTTCAAAGTTTTTAGAGAGCAATATAGCAGAAAATCTTCCAGAAAAGGTACTTCGACTGCCATATTTAATCGAATAATGATTTCTTCAAGTTTAAGTCGACAATTAAATATAAACAAACAAAATTTTCATCTTGAAGCTATTCAAATATTTGAAGAAAATGTCGTATGTTATGATTCGGATTAAAAATACATAAATAAATTAAAATAAAAGTTTGTAATATTATTATTTCTTTAATTTTTCATCAGTACTGTGTTTTATTTATTAATCAATTAGGTGAAGTAATGTTGTTTGAACCAAATAAGATTAATATATTATATAAGTTATTTTTATTTTATCAAAAACATTAAAACTTGAGTTTTTTTGATTTTTTTTTGTAAAAAGTTTTTCTCAAATAACTGAAAAACTAATAAAGATTTGTGCACTTAGTTTTAAAAAATCTTGCTTAAAATTGGTAAAAACATTGAATATTAAGTAAGAACATACCACTTATAAAAGCAAAATTTTGAAAAAAATCAACTTCAAAATAAAAAACTACGATTTTTTTTTCAAAATTTTAACTTTAAAATTGTATTTTTCAAAAACTATACACTTTAACAACTTAAATGAAAAACAAATTAAAGAATAGAGTATTAGCTTTCTAATAAGCTATAGGAAATCACTGTACGACCTTTTGTTAATTTTAAATGTTTTTTTTAATTCCAAGTCAACTTTTCACAAAAGTGCCCCTCCCGCCTTAACGAGGGGAGCTAGTTCTCCCCTCCCATAAAATTTCTTTCTTAGGCTATATCCAAGAATAATTCTGCAAAATATCACATGCGCTTTATTAATTTAAAAAAAAACTCAACTTTTCGTGCCTGTTTTGCGTTTAAAAATAATATTTTTTTATATAAAACTTACTTAAATTCAAGATAACACTTCGCTTTCATCATAAACTCACAAAAAGTTGCAAAAAAATACCCAATTCCTAGTGAAAATAATTAATATCACAAAACGACCTATCTTGCCCCACTGTGCGACGGCCATGACGAGCGACGATGGCCACGACGCACAATGGGGCAAGATACCCCGAAAACTGGAATCATTTCATTTGTTGGATTGTGAGAGCTGAATTATTTTTTTTTATTTAAGAACCGATTACGAATACTGGAAGAAACATATTTCCACTTTATATTTATCATTATACTTATTTAATCACGATTGTGTCCATTTTTCTTTGAATCTCGACGAAATTGTTAAATGTAAATTTTGCCCAAACCTCGCATTTAGTATAACACATGTTTTTTTTTGTTACAATGTGTAAGGTGCATCAGTTTGAGTATACTAAATGATTTTCGGGGTTGTACCCCACCCGATTTGGCGGGTTGGGGGAGTAAAAGGGTATTCGCGATATCTAGAGATCCATACGTCCTACAAATAAGATTTTACCTCGGTTTTAAATAAAATTCTCTACAAATTTGGTATCCATATTTTTACCGAGAAATCGCAAATAAAAAAGATATAACTAAAAATAGACTATCGTTTTAAAAAAAATATTATTTAACTTTTTTGATTGATTAAATGACGAAACGTTTGGATATTTTTAACTATAACTTTTTTATTTTCGATTTCTCGGTAAAAGTTTGTGTACCTAAATTGTAGAGAATTTCATTTTCTACAAAATCAACGTAAAATTTTGTTCGTGGGACTTATGGTTCTCTAGATATAGCGAATACCTTTTTACACCCCCCACCCGCCAAAAGGGGGGAGGGGGGGTTACAACCCCCAAAATCATTTTGTATACTCATATTAATGCACAATCCACATAACAAAAAAAAAAAACTTTTCCTCTACTAAATGCGAGATTTGAGCAAAATTTGTAACATTTTAGTGGACTGTAAGGTGGTAGTAAAAAAATAATAAAAAGTGGAGCACATATGAGCACCTGCTCTTTTAGGAACTACGTAGATAATATGTCAAATTACATAAAAATTTCAAAATCTGGATGTGGAAGCGCGTGGAAGTTAACTTTAAGCTTAAGATTTTAAAAAAGAACTTAATTAGGACTTATATATTTTACACACCCGACTTTTGATACAAAATTGAACAAAATACTTCCACGATTTTTAATTCTTTATTTAAATATTAAATAACACACCTGACGCTATCGATTCCATGTTCAAACTTAATTTTACCTTTATTCTTAAGAAAGTTACAGCTATTTAAAAACCAACACTTTTTGTCAACCTTGCAAATCACAATTGGAAGAGAACTAAAGTGGTTACTTCAAGTGTACGCTTTGGAGTGGGAAATCACGTAACAGTATAACATTAGCTAGGTTAAGATGCATTTGAATATTTTATAACGGAATAGCAACAGATAAAACTCATGTGCTTCGTTTCATTTTTTGAATTAATTCAGACTCTGCCATATAGGTCGCCCCACCCACTGTGCGACAGCGACCGACCGCGACGGTGGCCAGGACGATGACGACGCACGACGCGACGGTGACAACGACCACGACGACGGACAGTGGGATCTTGCTTAAGCAGAAGCGACGAGAGGTCATTTTTTCTATATGTAACAAATTTCAATAAAAATAACAAAATAACCATTTTTATTACGTTTAAGGGCTCAACATGCATATTTTCTCTTGCAAAAAGCAGGAACTCTGCGAAACCTTTTATAACAGTAAATTTAAAACTATTTTAAAATATTGAGACATTTTTATTGACAAGTACAAACTGCACTGAAAATCATGTGTCAGAGCTAAGAAAAGAATTTATACAGTTTAAATTTGAACTAAAATCTAAGTGGAAGAAAAGCAACCCTACAAGATCCGTGTTTGATAAAAACGAATCAAATTTTGTTAACATGGGTCAGGGTACACTAAAGTAAGTGTTTTCTTAAATCCACGATAAATGATGTCAAAATTGAAGATAGACCTTTACTGAACTAGAACAATTTTTTATTAGAATATACCCAAGAACCACACCCTTAAATAATGCCAACCAGGTCCGGGACACCCTGTATACACTAAAAAATACCTACGAATTAAAATTTTATAACGGGATTATCTCAAAAACATGAAGCGGTAGAGTTTTTTTGACTTCGGATTCAAACTCAGCATACAAAAAACCTTTAGAAAAGTATACTTTGGTTCAGGCAATAAAAAGCTTTATAATTATCGCCGTTAATAAGGCATTTCTGCCCTACTGTGAGACGTTGGCCAGGACAATGACGATGATGGTGACAACGACGGTGGACAAGATGACGACGACGGTGACAACGATGACGACGACGGTGACAACGATGACGGCGACGGTGACCAGTACGACGACGCACGGTGGCCAGCACGACGATGGCCTGGACGACGACGATGGCCAGGACGACGACAATGGCCAGGATGACGACGATGGCCAGGACGACTACGGTGCCAGGATGAGGACTGACGACGAGTGACAAACGTCCTGACGGTGTTTTTTTTCAGCTATCTTTTTTTCAGGGACAAAAAAAAAAGTTCTATCAAGGGCTAAACAAAATTCTTAAAAAGATATAAATTTTTCAAAATAGCTTAAAACGCTTACTAAGCGGTTTCAAATTTGGTGAAATTCCAAAAATAAGAAAAGTTATTTCAAAAACTAAAAGAATTTGTAAAGAAATATTAATTAAAACAACAAAATAGCATAAAATGTTTACGAAGCGGTTTTTAATTTGTAAATGATCCTAGTTATGACTAAAAGCAGATTCTTGTTAACAGTTTTCTTGTAAGAAAGTCTTTCTTAAGCAAATGTACTTCGTATGGCCCGCTTCGCGGGATCCAAGGATTTCAACTCTCTTTTGGGGGGCTCTGTGCCGCTCACGCAACTCCGTTGCTCCGCTTAGGGTATGTTAAGTCGCCAGGCAGGCGCCTATGTCAACAGTTTTCTTTAGCAAAAGTACCTCGCGTGGCCCGCTTCGCGGGATCCAAGGATTTTAACTCTGTCTTCGGGGGGCTCTGTGCCGCTCACGCAACTCCGTTGCTCCGCTTAGGGTATGTCAAGTCACCAGGCAGGCGCCTATGTCAACAGTTTTCTTGTAAAAAAGCCTTTCTTTACTAAAAGTACCTTGAGTGGCGCGCTTCGCGGGTTCCAAGGATTTTAACTCCCTCTTCGGGGGGCTCTGTGCCGCTCACGTAACTCCGTTGCTCCGCTTAGGGTATATCAAGTCGCCAGCCAGGCTATGTCAACAGTTTTCTTGTACAAAAGTCTTTTTTAAGCAAAAGTACCTCTGGTGGCCCGCTACGCGGGATCCAAGGATTTTAACTCCCTCTTCGGGGGGCTCTGTGCCGCTCACGCAACTCCGTTGCTCCGCTTAGGGTATATCAAGTTGCCAGCCAGGCTATGTCAACAGTTTTCTTGTACAAAAGTCTTTTTTAAGCAAAAGTACCTCGGGTGGCCCGCTACACTATAGGATTTTGGGTAGGTGCATGGTTGGGTGCATGCAAAGTTTCTTTTTATCATTTGGTAGTTTTTATTTACTGGGACATAACCAGTTGCATTGGGAGTTAGTTCATAGGGCCATTTTTAGGCCTTATAAGAACCTTTTAATGCTTACAATCGTTTCAGAATCGTTCTCAGCTTATGGGCACAGAATTGCAGCACCCATTTTCCATGTATTCATAGCTAGCAGCATCGAAATAAGATTTCGGCACATCTTATCGTCACATCGACTTTCCATAGTAAAATACATTTAGTTCAGATTACACTAAATCATGAGAATCACCAAGAACGAATGTAACAATTCGCCGACCAACAAAATGTATTTAAGCAGTAGTGATTTCAGAATAAAATCAGTTATATAACGTTAGGCCCCTTATGTGCCAACAAATGTAAATTTATCATAGTATCATATTAGTTATAAGCCTGATTGTATATAATTGTTGTGTATGAATAAAATCAGTTCTTATCAGAACTCCGTTGAGGTAAGACCTTCTGAAGCAATTCGCTGAGAGATATATTATGCCTTTTTTCATTTTTGAGTTTGGGAATTGGGACGCTTTCAGTGGTTTTAAGCGTAGGTATTAGGAATTTTTTGCTTTTACGCTTAAAATGCATTTTAAGCGTTTTGGCAATTTTTGGGTTAAAAATTGTCAAAAGTGTATAAAAATTTAAAAAAAACGCTTAAAATGAATTTTAAGCCTTTTCGTGATTCTTAGGTCAAAAATATTTTGTTAGAGTAAAATATCACAAAAACGCTTAAAATTCTTTTTAAGCGTAAACAAATTTTTTTTTTTTTTTAACTTTAGAAGTCAATTTTTTAGAAATTTGTTTTTAATTTGTTTCTAGCTTAAACTGCTTTTTAAGCGTTTTGACATTTTTTTTCATCGCCCTGTCCACTTTTTTGATTGGCCAAAATAATCAAAAAAAAATATTTCGTCAAAAAATATTAACTTAGAAAAATATTTTTCAAAACTACCAAAAAATACTTTCAATACTGTATTAAAAATCCCGCGGAAAAGGAGTAGAAAAACCCCGTGGATGTTACGCGGGGTTTCGTTACTCGACCAATTTTCGTGACGTCACAATCTCCAATAAATTCAATTTCCATCCGCGGGATTTCGTTACGGGGGATTTTGAGTAGTGGGATTTCGTAATGATTCCATTATTTATAGGGTCTAATTAAATATTTAGTTTGTTTTATAGAATACTAGTAGACCCGTGCTCGCCTTGCTTCGCAAAAATTTAAGAATTAATATTAACATACCTACATATATACCGATAGTACTAAATGGGGCTACCGCTACCCGTACCTAATTTCTATTTCATCTTATTAACAAAAAGTTTATACATTATACACTTACATGTGAGTTCTTAAAAAATGGTTTACCTATTTGTATGTTAAGTAGGTTCATGTTTGACACATAAACAGAATCTTTATCTCCCGTTGATTTTCTTGTTGCATATACAAATATACATATAATACTTCGCACCCAAGTAAACATCTTCTTCTTGCCTGAATACCTGCAACCAGGATTGGCCGAATTAACTACACTTCATTTTCTACATGATTAAGGGTATGTGTCCCTTGAAAAAATAGGTTGGGGGTTTGCGCTAAACTGTATAACTTTCAGAGTTTTCCATATTTTTTAATGAAACAAATGGTTATCGATAGAAAATATGTAAGATGAATTATTTTTCTAGATTAAAAAAAAAATAAAAACTATTTGTGACTCAAAATCACCAGGCAAGTGAAAAAATCATAAAATTTAGTACGATGCTTGCGCATATGAATGGAAAATTCGTTAAATATTGTTTTTTTTATATTTTTTTTCTAGAGACAATAGATTTCAATACTGAACACCGTTTTTCGTTTTTTTTAAATTAATTTATTTGTTCCCAAAAAAAAAAAGGACAAAACTATGAAATATTGACGAAATTTACAAAGTGGTACAAATCAACTACTTGATAAAACTTCTAAAGTATGAAAGGCAACGAGGTCAAATGAACTTTTTTAGAAAGCCAATAGAAATGTGCAGTTACTTTTATTTTTTTTTTAAAGCTTTTACAGTAACTTTTTAGAAACAAAAACACAAAAGATATTTATTTTTGTATAATATTTTGTGCGTTTCCTTGGGAAATTGATACTTATATTTTTTAATTTTCGTCAATATTTTTTTAATCAAAGAATAATATATCCTGAACATAACCTCGGTTTTAAAAAAAATTTTTTTTTCTTGTAGCATTTTTAAAAATCCAGTAACCAGTTCATTATGAAGCTATTTGCCATGCCGTTCTGAGGGAATGACAGCCAATACAATTTGCACATATTTTTTTAATTTTTTTTTTGGTATTTTTTTTATTAAATTTAAAGAACAAAATAGTGTTTTTGAACACCGTTTTTTTAATTTTAATTTTGTAAAAGTTGCCTATTTTGCGTTTTCAAAAAAAAAAATGTTTATCACGCACACAAAGAAGTTTGCTTCAAAGAAATGCCACTGGGTGGCGATGCATTCTCTTTCTCTCAGTTCTCTTTTTCTTAAAAAAAGAAGTCATGAGCTCTAATGTTTGTTTTGTTGTTTCTTGACTCCTCACATTTTTTTTTCTTCTATGGAAAGTATACACACACATTCTTCTGTAGATCGTGATGGATAGCGATCTTTCTTTATATAAAAGAAAAAGACAGAAGTCGTTCAAATATATAGGTCTTTTGGCAATATGTACATACCTATGCTATTCTTTTTTTTCAGCGGGTAGGTAGATTTGGTGGAAATTCGCGTGGGATCGTTGCAGGAGATTTGGTTGAATTTTGTGTATCTTATATGTATGGTATGTACCTATGTATATTTTTTATGGTTTAAATATCTGTTGGAAGTTTTTCTGTTTCTTTTGCGAAAATAAGTCCATCATATTGCGTGTGTAAATATATACGAGATTTTTTGGCCATTGAGCGTTGGATTTTTTTTTTCTGATAAGAAATGGTGCAAGGTCGTCATTTAAATATTTACTATCGTGCTGAAGGATAGTTTTGTTTAAATTCTGCGCACCTAGGTAATGGATGTATTTAAAAAATACAATAGATACATGTTATGCAAGTAGATACTGCACCAAGCAAGGAATGTGTCAAGTGGCGCCATAATATACACCTAATATGGGTAGTTTAGGTACATTAGTAAATAGGAGAAAATCGATCACTTTTGCTTTCGGTGGTGACATGACATTATTAGAAGAAGGGTTAGAGTCTTTCAAAGTGTGTTGAAAGAATATGGCAAATACGCAATCATGTGTTTTTATTTTACATAGGACAAGTTTTTTGGGTGGGATAAAATGACCATTAAATTTCCGTTAAAAAAAGAGAATGTCTATTTGTTTTCGTTTCAGTTTGAGTTTCTGTAGGTAGGTAGCTAACCTAATTTTAATTCGTTTTGTTTTGAATCCTGTTTTGTACGCTACGCAGCGAAATTTGTCACGCGATCTTTATAACGTTTTGCATAAACTGTAGATTTAAATTTTATTTCGTAACTTTCGATCAACATAAAAAGGAACTGAATTCTGACTCTGAGCTTCTTTTTTTATTGAAAAGACAATCGGATGGAAAGTACTCCCCAAATTTATATTATGTACCTATACATATCAAACAGAAAATAAATTATATAAAATAATTTAATATCATTTCTTATTTTGTCTACTTATTTATACTAGGGCACGAGTACGATAACTATGGCGCCAAGAATTGATAAAGGTTTTTTGTAGAGGGGTCAAAAACAAGCATTTTTTTTTATTTTACGGAAATCCAGCCAGAAATCTGTTCTATAATCCTAAATTTAAACTAAATTATTTATGTCAACAGTTTTTGAAAAATTCGCATGCAAACTCAAAATTTTGATAAAAAAAAAAGTTTAGACCAATTTTTTTTTCAAAATTGTGAAATGAAGGGCTAAATTGGCTTTTTGTGGTTAATGTTAATATACATTCTAAATCGAACGCAAAACACAAAATGGTTGTATGTCTTCTAGTTTTTGAGAAAATTGAAAATTACTGAAACTACTTTTTTATGAGATTTTTGCTTTTTTTGCTTGCTTACATAAATTCATCAGTGCTAGCGCCCAGCATTACGGCGTATAAACAGTGAGGTATGTATGAGGGGGCATGCTGCCCCCCTGCAACCCCCTGCTTGGGCACACTACAGGATTTGGGTTAGATGCGAGGTTATAATGAACGGATGGTCACCGAAGGTATATATCCTTTTGCATTTAAAGTGTCTAGATTTAGAGAAAATTTGAATTTATCCTACATATCCAAAGTCAAGAGCTGTTTTCTAAATATACATATGCGTATACGTTGTTCAAAGTTCCACATTTAACATTTTCATATATGAAAACGTAATGCATTATAAAAAATTCACATAACCAAGGTACTACTGTACGACAGCAGCAAATCTATATAATTTCTTATTATATTTCGTTTGTGACATATCTATGTAATGCAACTGTAACGCTAAATTAATTGCTGTACTTTACTTACAAAGATGAACCATCAACATTAATCCACCGTAAATACCAAAAAAACAAAAAATTTTATAAAAAGTAATTTTAGTAATTTTTAATTTTCTCAATAACTAGAAGACGTAAAACCATTCGGTTTTCTGTGTTCGATTCAGAATTTATATAAGCATTGACCACTTCATTTCACAATTAAAAAAAATTGGTTTAAACTTTTTTTTTCGTTTTTTTGATAAAAATATTTAATTTTTTTTTAGGGTTATAGAACGGATTTCTGGCTTTCAAAATCAGTATTGTAGGTTTTGCCGTTGTTTTTTAATAATTTTAAATTTAAATTTAAGTCATACGGAGCATACTGATAAAAACATTATATATTTGATTTATCAAGTTTTGAAGAGCAAAGATAAAGTTTTTTTTAAAGATTTTGAAACTGCGAAAAGCACTTGATTGCTTTTTCATATTGCCTTATGCGAAAGACACACACAAGACGATGATTTGACTTCATTCATTTAGGTACTAATCAAACTAATATTTTGCTGAATTGTTTATTAAAAAAATTTTCTGGTGTCTATTTCCAGTTAGGTATCTTGAAATTTGAATTTTTATTTAAAATTCGACTCAAAAATTAATTTGTTGCTGTTTTTTGCAACCTTGTAGATATCTCAAAAATTAATTAACTATAGCTGTAACATAATCTTTTGTAAAGTTTCCGAATAATATTTCTTTTATTTGTTTTGAAAAATTACATCCTCGTTTTTTTGCGATTAAAGTTGGGAACCCTATTGGCCAACATCTTCCCACGGGCTCTGCTAGCTATAGGTACCGACGGATCAGATTTGTATAGGTAGTTTCATATCTACCATAAATCTATGGGATATATAGGCAGCACACCCAACTATCCATTCCTAAACATTTAATCAAAACACTCGCCAATCAAGCAGAAAATACCTATGAACTCTACGTACCTATTTGCAACTTTGATAATTTTTTAATTCTTTTGACTTTTACAATAAAATATCCACGTAAAATGCGTATCAAGAACAAAATATAAAAATAATTACGTAGCATTCTGCCTCCATTTTGATAATAAAACATAAATAAATCCTTCAACTGGCGCAAGTGTTTAGTAAGTACCTATAGGTATGTATGTAGTATGTACCTAGTTAGTTTGGTACCTATTTTTTGATGCGTAACTTTAAAATGCGATAACTCCAGAATTCGCATTTGCATTCAAAAAAAGTTTGTTCCTACCTCTCATGAATGTATGTAGGTTGCTCTAGGTAAAGAATATACACTTTTTTTAAAAACATACAATATATCTAAGTAGGTATTCCTCCTAAGTTTATTCTTTTATATTTTGTAAACAAAAAAATTACACCACCACCGCCGCCACCGCGCACCTCGCTACGCTGCCTTCACCATATCTTGCTTCTTCCTTGAGGAAAGGGAGCAACACCCGCTTCCTTGTGCGGAATACATCGAGGATTTTAACATGGGCATGTCATTGGCGGGGTGCACATGCAACCATCTCGGTGAAAATTCCACAACTAAATCACTACTTCCTTGGAAGTTGCTTATTCACCAGTTGGACTGAGGACTCCGGTGAAAAATATGATGAATATTCAGCGAAGAAATACTTAAACAAAAGTAACTTGCTTATTCATCGGATCATTAATTTTTGATGAAAAATATGATGAAAATTCTTTTATGAAATCGCTAAATAATTTGGACTTGTTTTTTTACTACCTCAATATTTGCCAATGAAAAATATAATGAATATTCAACAAAAAAGTCACTAATTGCGTGTTACTTAGTTATTGATCAGCTTAATATTTATTATTTTCGATGAAAATTTAGTAGTGAAATCAATAGGGAATTGGGAGTTGCTTAATCGCTGAATATTTAATTCATAAATTAGATAAAATACTTCTTCTAAATATAATACTTGGAACGATTGAATATAATTCAATTTAAAGGTAAGTGACCTAAACTCCAAAATGCGTCTCTAAGACGCAAATTATGGTCAATTTTTACCGACCCTTATAAAAACCAAAGCATGAACATACTGTGAATTTTATTTTTCTAAGTGAATTTTTTAAATTAGATATACACTGCTCAGTTCATGATAAATGTCTGATGAAAGGATACATTACTTTTCTTCACAGAAATCCTCATATTGATCGCGTCAGGTAAAGGAAAGGGTAGTTTTCATTCTTTTCTTGCTCAGGGGAATAACAAGAAAAAAAAGAGAGCGTTGTGGGAGAATTATTTTTTCTTCTCTCTCAAAGTGTACTTTACAAAGCAGACGAGTGGATCTAGACAACGAACTCGTCGCCCGAGAATTGTTTTATCGTATAAACCATTTGAGCAATTTTGGGAAATCGCATTTTAAGTTTCGCGTTTAAATAAAAAAGAAACTGACCGATGAAGTTTTCTACAATTTTAATAAAATTTTGTGTGAAAAATCTTCTTTTGATTAAGGTATTCCAGATTGTTGAGTCGGTTTTAGTTTTTAATCTATAGAGGTTTATCTCCAAAATTATTTTGTCGTATACGCCACGAAAATCAGTACTTTGTTAGAACCTCATACACATACGACAAAGTACACACAAATGTGATAGTTCAATTCAATACCGATTCGATCGAGATTTTCGATTTTCTCAAAAACTAAAAGACATTTCAACATCTGGTTTTCAGTGTTTGAATACAAATTGATACGAGAATTGAATATTAAAACCAAAATTACTAGTTAATAACGTAAATTTTTGAACAAAATGAGTTTGAAAAAAACTTTCTTAATTTTTTTTAAATTTGGGTTTAAAAATTATTTTTTCCAAAACTATTGTATAAAAAAAATAAACTTAAAAACGGAATTAAGGGATGGATTTTTGGGTTTAAAAAAAGGCATGACATGATATTGTAAGTGTTGCGGTTGATTTTTAATAATTCTTTTTCTAACTAAAAATATCCTATATACGTACGACAAAACAATATTAAAAAAAAATATCGGGAAAATATATGGATATTTTGCCGTATATGCCAAGATCTGGCGTTTACGACAAAACAAAACTAAGGGATGAGTTATTTTGTGCGGATATACGACAAATGCATACTGATTTTCTCAGTAACGGTAAATGATAGGTCAAATCTGATTTCATAAATGGAAAGAGGACCTTTGAAAACATAGAACTGCATACCCACTTTAAAAAAGTGCAATTTGGCGTTTACGACAAAACAATTCTCGGGCGACGAACTGCTGAACTTATGCATTACTTGTTAACGATTGAATCATCGCATAATTTTACCTATTAAAATAAAATCTTTTAATTCCGCATTAAACTCACTTGATTTTTGTGTGCCAGGTAAAAGAAGGGAGTGTTTCGGCATTTTGCCCATTTACAAAGCAGACAATGTGCATAAAACCATGAACTGGTGAAACTATGCATTACTTTACAGTAACTAAATCAGTGCTTGCTGTTTCTTCGAAGAAGTGGCATTTGAATTCAATGTTGAATTCAGCTAAATTTTTCAGTGAGGATGAAATTTCCTACTAACTTACTAACACATTCAAAGTCATTTACATGAGTTTTGAGTTGGCTGGTCGAGGACACCTACCCTTAACTACGCGTAGCTAATTTAATAAACTACACGCCTTATATACTACAAAATGTTACGTTTGCTACATACATAGTAAAGCTAGGTAAATAATAAAATTTCAATAAAAACAGTTCAATTCAAATTCAATCTTCAAAGTTTACTACATATCTAAACTACGTAGCAAATGTAAAAAATGCAGTTTATTCCAAAAAGCGTTAGTTCGGCCATCCCTGCCTGCAGCGTTATACTCAAAATGTTCCACTATGGAAAAAGAGTAAACAAAGAGAAACCTGCAAAACATAAATAAAAAAACATAAGGGAGGTAGAGAAAATGCAAAAGGGTGGAAATGATATGAAATGAAACAAAGCAGCGACCTCGTGAAAGCGATTGAATTAAATTTCTGGATTTAAAAAAATAGAAAAAGTTAATGACTTAGACATTTGTTTACATTTATTTCTCAGGTTGTATGCATAATTAAGAAAAGATTTAGGGCTTAAAATTTGCATACAAGAATTGACTTTTGGAAATAATTTTTGTTTTTTTTAAGTATCAATTAGTTTGGTATTTATAAGTGAATATGTGGGTCAATATCAAGAAAAAAGTTGATCAAAAATTTAAAAAATTTAATTTTCGTAATAAACAAACGAATTAGATAAACAAAAACTTGCTATTTACAACCTTCTAAACATTAAGAATATTCAAGTTAATCAGGTAAATAGTTTCTGAGATTTCGCGTGACAAACTAAATAATCGTTTCGTCTTTATATAATGTTAAAGATTAAAGATTAAAGATTAAAGATTAAAAATTAAAGATTAAAGATTAAAGATTAAAGATTAAAGATTAAAGATTAAAGATTAAAGATTAAAGATTAAAGATTAAAGATTAAAGATTAAAGATTAAAGATTAAAGATTAAAGATTAAAGATTAAAGATTAAAGATTAAAGATTAAAGATTAAAGATTAAAGATTAAAGATTAAAGATTAAAGATTAAAGATTAAAGATTAAAGATTAAAGATTAAAGATTAAAGATTAAAGATTAAAGATTAAAGATTAAAGATTAAAGATTAAAGATTAAAGATTAAAGATTAAAGATTAAAGATTAAAGATAAAGATAAAGATTAAAGATATAAATACAAAAATAATTAATTAAGTTTTCACTGTTAGTGGTTTCAAAATACAGTTCATGTATTGCAAACTTGCATAATGCGCAAACTTCAAACAAAACAGAATCGAAAAAAATTATGATGCGTTGTTGCTGATGTATTGATGTATTGATGTATTGTATGTAAGTATCAGCATCGCAACAAAGCAACTGTTTGATGTTTATGAATTTGCACATCATTAAAAATTAAAAGATGCAATGTTGTTTTGTTATTTTATAACGCATAACTCGGATGGTAGGGACCATTGAGAAAGTGTTCCCTGGAAGAAATGAACGTATCAGGTCTTTCGATATGAAATCTTCATTGACATTCTTAAACATTTTCTAAGCTAAGCCCTAAAGAGGATCATTCACGTTGAGACAGTAGGACGGTGTCGAATAAAGAAAAAAAAATTAGTATGGTGGACTTTGAATTAAAATATTTTTAACTTACATAATTAATTATTCTTATTTATATGCATCTGTCTTTTTCTTTTTAGTCTGTCACTGACACAATGTTGGCTGAATTGAAATCGTGTTTCATGGAAGCTTACGATGACAATCAGGATGGCAAAATTGACATCAGAGAGGTAATATCAGCAAAAAGTTTACCTTTTTTAAATTCCATTCTTTATCTATTCGAAAGCCCTATACGTACCTTCACATGTCATAGAATTAATTCTAATCACAATTATTATATTTTGTATCAAATAAAAGCGAATTTTTTTCAGGTAGAAAATAACAAATAATTTTTATTTTTGTTTACGATAACAAAGACTAAATAATCTTTCTTATTTTGTTAATGTGTACATACGTGTAAATAAATTTGCTAATTTGGTGTGCACTTAAAAAAAGCAGTTTATTCTATTATTTAAATCCTACCCTGATCAGGAAACCTTTCCTGAAAGTGATCAAAAATCTCCAAACTTGGCACACATTTTAGGAAATTTGGCACACATTTGAAGTTCTATTAAGAGTGCAAAAATTTAGTTCCTCGGAAGTGGTAGAATCCAATACAAAAATATTTCTATTTTTACTTTTAAGGTGCAAAAAGGATAGGATTCAATCCCTTCTGCGTTACTACGTTAGGCGCTTTAAAAAAAACGTGTTCGTACGTACATTGTACAGGTATGTACATAATAATCATTTTTATGGGGGACAAAAAAAAGTCAAAGATTGCCAAAATAAGCGCTACCCTAATATCTACTAATTATGTTGTTGTGTGTGAGTCAAAGTGACATTTCGATACTATAATATCCTTATACAGGCACTATTCAACCCTCAAACGCGTTTAGCTTATAATGCCTCTATTCAACATTGGATATGTTTTATAAATACGTTTTTCGCGTTTAGAGGCATTATAAGAAAAGTATAGATTTATGCACTCGTTATAATGCGTTTATAGTCCAGTCAATAAAGCATTTGACTCGGAAAAACTCGCCGGAAAGCTGGATTTTGGTATATATTTTCCTCATGGTGTTCCTAAGAAACTCTCAAAAGTCCCCATCGATATGAGCGCCGTTAACAATTTTACGGGCAAAAAAGATTAACATACCTTTTTCATACAAATAAAGGTTTTTGAAATAAACCAATCAGAAGAGTTAAGGGTTTTACTTTTCTATGTAGTTGGGCGACTTAATTCCAAAATTGTGCATTTTGTAATAAAAGCGTCAATTTTTTTTGTATCATTAAAAATTGGGCTGTAAGACTATAAAACCAGTGTGATCGTATATAAGAGTAAGTTCTGCGACCCAGTCGCGCATTTTAGTTTGTTATTTTGTTTACAGGTGCCGTGATTCGACTTTACACACATATAAAATTTTAAATAATGTCGAAGTCCCGAGTTCTATACTCTATGCTCTATTTATGAAAATAGAATCGATCGACGTTATTTCTATCTACCTTATTTCACGGCATCTTGTTTACATGTGAAATTTTTTCAGAGCTGGATACATGACACACTGTGCCCAAAACACGATAATTTTTATTATTAAAAATATTCAATATATACGACAAAAATTCTTGTCGGAATGTTTACGATTTGTCGGAAAAGATTTTTCATACAAATTTTGACAGTTCGTTTAAGACATCGCAAACATTCCCTTATTATTTAAATATTTGATGTACAATATAAAATCTTTTAAATTCTGAGTCATTCGAAATTCGAACCCCAAGAGCAAGTTCGTTTATTTTGCTTATACAGTCTAGGGTGGAGCGCGGATGTATGGAAAGAATGAAGTTGTTAAAATGAAAAACTTACACCCGCAAAGTTGCGTTGGTTCCTAAAATAAACTTAAAATTTTTTTTTTTAATTTTTTAATGACCACTAGGGGTCGCGCATTAGCATTGAAAATCTGTGACCTTGGTTTCAAAGGCCGAGGTATACTCGTCGGATCCAGGGTGTAACTAAAGAAGGTACAAGAAACTTTACTATAAAAACTCTTTCTTTATTAAGAATCCGATATGAAATGTTATTTCACAAAGTTTAAATTATATTAGTATAAAGAATCTTCTTGATAAAATAGGCTATTGTTTCCTTGGTAGGTCTTCTTAGCGGCCTTGTTCTTCACTTCTGGTTCGGTTACTAATCGTGGCTAGAATAGAATATCAACGGCTTTTAACCGGCTTATCATCGGTTTTAACCGGCTTATCAACGGCTTTTAACCGGCTTTTAACCGGCTTTTAACCGGCTTATCAACGGCTTATAACCGGCTTATCAACAGCTTTTAACCAGCTTCTCAAAGGCTTTTTACCGTCTTGTGTTTATTTCTACTAAGAGCGAGACCTCTTACCACTGGTGGGAAAGTCTTCGTTTGTAGTAATTACGCTTACTAATCTGGTACAATTACTAAAGTACTCACGGTCACTTACTTAATTAAAATGTTTACTTTGATTTTTGTATGCCTTTTTGGGTGTTGGATGCCTTCATTTCCTTGCAAGTGAGTGTTAATTCTAAATTTGCAAAATGCAAATTTTTATACGATCATACCCATACATTCTCGTCGCCCGTCACCTTACTCCTTTAGCAGTAGATCTACTGCGCTTAGTCCCAAACTACTGCGCAGCAAAACAAAATCTACTCCCCTTTCTAGAATTTTGATCGTTATACATAGATGCTCTAAAGTCTAAACGTATCCATTCACCAGGGATTATTGAGTTTTTCAATGAATTCAAATTCATAATGGTGAATATAAAAAAAAAAGGTCAAAATATTTATTGTGTACATATTTTAACGATTAAATTACTCAACTGCTTTTGAATTATAATGTAACGTCTTTTATGAAGCGCCATCTTTTGGAAATTTAGCTAAATCACAAATCTGTACTGAACGCTGCCACTGATATCTTTGAGTGAACTTTTTCGAACATTGAAAGAATGTTCGAAATTCGAAGGGGAATTATTACCGAAACTAAATTTTGCTATATAAGACAACTGCGTTGCCGACCTGGACACAGTTTGTTTTTAATAGCGAAAGAGTAAAGTTGGTTCTAATAAGAGATAAGTAAATTGTTTTCGGAAATTAGTTTCGGTATATTTGAGTGTTGAATAATAAATTGTTTGGTTGTAAGAAAGTGAAGTGTTTTCTTTACGAAATAAATAAGTGGAAGTTTTAAACAAAGTAAATAAGTTTTATTTATTACGAATCCTTGGTAAAACTTTACAATATGTATACCTAAATATATGAATTTTCCGAATTAAATGTGATTTTTTGTTAATTTAGTTACAGAAACAGTTTGTTAGATATTTTTAAGGACACTTTCATAATAATGAAAAAAAAAATATACTTAATAACGTGTTTTTGTGAAAAAAATCATATCGAAGTCAAAAAAACAACCTAAAAATGCTTAAAAATGTGCTTGAAAATATTTTGCGGGAAAACCGTTATCGTCACAGAAAAAAGTTGTATAATAGGTACAAATTTCTAACTGTTCTTGTTTAAATTAAAAAAAAATTTCGGAAAGCGGTTGTAGTTTGGCAAAGTTAGAGCCAGTCAAAGGAAAAAAGAATAAAAATCATAAAAACGGTTATAAGTCGAAAACGAAGCGAAAACGAGAAAATTACCTCTTAAGTTTTTTCGATTTGAAATGACCTTAGGAACTCATGGTTTTCTTCTGAGGCGGTGATTTCGGGACACCATGATATACTGCGCTCAATCATCTATAGGGTGGCAGCGCTAATCGTGTTACGTCATGTTGGGTTTGCGGGTTGCGGAGGAGTTGTTTTTTAGAATTTGTTAGAAACTGTGCTCGGGTATACCTTTAGTTCTTGTATCAATTTTGTAGTTGGTTTATCTTCATCTCTTTTTAATTTGGAAATTCACCATCGATGCGCTTGATCGTTTCCTTTTTGTGTACCTCTGTTTGTTCCATTTACCTACTGGCGTTGTTGTTGTGATATGGTTGGGTGTAAATGCATTGATTATTATCTTACCACAGTTGTTATCAATGTTCATGCAAGAACTTTGTACTGGAGCCGTAATTCCAAGACTTTTGGACCAGTTTTTCCCACATTGATACTCAATAATTCCCTTCTATTACACGTCTTTCGGATAAATATCTCACAATTATCATCCCTTTACAAAAAAAATAAAAAACTATTTCCTTGTAATTTCAAATGTAGATTCCGCATTAGAAAAAAATATAAACGTTGAACATTTACATAAGTACATTGAATGCATGAGTTTAACCATTTGCAAAAAATGACAAAAATAAAAGCGCAGAAGTCAATAATATGAACAAAAAAAAAAACAATAAACTCATGCGACATTTAATTATTTATATTCGAAAAAAGAGTGCAAACTTCTCCAAAATAATATACTGTGCTTGTATTATCAATTTCGCTCATCGAATAGCATAGTTTTTCAGAACGAAAACTAGAGCGACAATTTTCGTGTATGGTTAAGTTGTTTTATTTTTGTAAGAAATTTTTAGTTTCGCATCAGTAGCGTAATAGGCTTTAGTAGATCAAATTCAAAAATGGAAATGAACGGATTCAGATATTTATTTCAATTGAGTTCTTTATATGCATGACAAATGACAATGTTTTATTTGACCATAGCAGAATACAATTTTTGTTTAAAAAAAAAAATGAGCAAAGCGTATGTTTCTTTATAATTTGTAGTACGAGATTAGGATATCCCTTTTAGCTTATTTTAGACGTGAAATTCCCATAAAAAGGGATAAATCCCACGATTTACCAGAGGCTGCACTAGACCAAAATAAGGCGTGTGCAAGTTAAATTTGCGGGGCCCCTGGGAAAAAGTTTTCAGGCTGCGCATCATTACGAGAAAAGTAGAAGTTACACAAGTGTTATACAAACTTACGCTTACACTTGTCATCAATATAATTTAAATTCAAAATTGTAATAACAAATATAAGAATAGATGGGTATTCATGCAACGTCGTAAGTTTACAAACTTGTAAAATGATAATTTTACAAATTTTCTAAAATGATAAGTTTACACAAAAGTTTGCATGAACGGCCTTTTAAATTCATTTGGTTAAATGCTGTGTAACTGTAATTAAACTTCAAATATTAAACTTCAAAATATGTATACTTACAAATAAGCGTATTCAGATTTCGAAGTTATTTTTAAATGGAGAACCTCACCCAAACCAACCTGAAATCGACTAAAGCCGCACTTTTATAAGCCTAAAGGGAATTAGATGAGAAGATTAATGGTTGATATTTACTTCTCCTTCAGTTATTTCAATTTCGTTTCCGGTAGTAAAAGTGGTCCCGAGCTCCTCAACTGATATTTGGTCAAAGAAGAATAAAAAAAAGGGTTCTTTGCACTTCGATGACAATTCGGAAAGCAAACAAATACAAGTGGAAGCATTTACTTTTGTTTATCCATATATGGCCCATTATGTGGATTTGTGTAAATTGACAATAGCCGTTTTGTATTGGGAATTCTATGGGCAGCACAGTTAAATTTTACACAGTAAACAACAACAAAGGAATAGTGTCGCTAACTCAGTCAGTAAAAATAGTGAATATAGTAGTTGAGATAAACTTTTGGAGTGTCTGGAATAGTTTGAAAATCAATGAGATCGCAAAAAAGATTTTTTATTGAAGGTTGGCAGTTTAGGATGCGTTCGTTTATGTTTATGCTTTGTTCTCATGTGTTGGTTTGGAAAATTAAGCTATGGTTGGACGGTCAAGATAAATAATCAATGCGTTGACTCCTTGGCGTCACAAAAAATCGTCGAAATGTTGTTTCTAGTTTCGTTGACATAAAGTCTGTGTTAATGTGTGATCGCTTCTAGATTCGGTTCTTCAATTAAATATAGGTGCATATCGAAAACGCTATTAGGACTTTCTGGTGACAGTTCGCATTAAATATGTACTGAATAAAAGGAAGATAATTATGCAGTTCATTCCTCATCTGTCAAGTAAGAGTGGGAATTACTATCGCAGGATGGCTATAACATAAATAGAAGACCCAACAAAATTCATATTTTATATTTCGCATAGAAAATTAAGCGCATCGCGTTGGCATTTGGAACAAAATACTTTATACACGTTTAAAGTTCGTTCGCTATATCAGTCAAGTAAAAGTGTCAAAACAATGGTAGATAATGATTTAATAGAAGAATATAAAATGGCGAAATAAGAAAGTGAAATGTAAGAAATAGTTTAAGCAAAAGCGAAGAAAACACTAATGGCAGATTTAGACCTCTGACATAATTTTTCCCTTCCATTTCTTAGTATTTATAACTTCATAGTTTTAATGGTCTAAAATCTGGCATTTTATTCGTCATAAGAACTGACAATCTAGTCATACTGGCCATGCATCGTATATAAATATTGAGAGAATAATATTCTTCATTCTTTTTTGTATTCGTGTAAATAAATTTCGTTTATTATTTCGGGACAGAAGTTTGGACAGTCGGGTAAATCCCACATAAAAGAAAAACCATCTGTTTACCTTTTGACTGAGTTACGATTTTCGCATTTTATTTTGAACAAAAGAGATACTTTTCATTTCAATCTTTCAACAGGTACTCAACTCTAATCCAACGCAACCTCCATATAACCATTCCCTTGAATTTAAATTCACATAAAGGGACAATATTTTTTTCAATACATCACCACCGCACATAGGAGTATTTGCAGCAAAAACCTTCAAAATGTAAAATAAAGAAGTAAAAGCTTGGTATAGCGGATCCTAAATACTCATGGGTCAATGTGATGCAGTTTTTTTTTTTTCGTCGATCGTGTGCAAAATGAGTTCAAAGTTAACAGTTTGCATTTATTGCATTTTTCTTTGAGTGCATGCAATGTCGTTCAGTGTTATTCAATAAGTGATATCGAGTTGTTGTCTTTTTTTGTTTCAATTTGGATTAAAAAGCTGTATTATTACAGTATTTTCATGCATTTTTGTAAATTTTAATGATTTTAATTTAGAATACCGTGTTATTCTGCAATGATTTGTAATTTATGAGTTAATATAATTATTCGTCAATCCAATGCAAAAAGAATTGGCTGCTACTATTTGCTACCCGAAATTTTATGAGCGAATTAAATTTTCACCTTCTAGTAAAAAAACACTCATACGCCATACAACGTGTTGTTTATGAATAGTTATTGCAATGTTTTTCCACTGTTCTTCTAAATGTTGCTTTAAAGGAGAATAGGTACACTGGGATATTTTTTTATTGCATTAAAAATGTGAGCAGTGCATGGATGGAAAGGAGTAAAGCAAGCAAAAGAGTCAATTTTCGCATTTTTGTAAGCTTTTAGTTCATATTTTGATACATAGCATTTTTTAGGATCGTCCGGTTCCAGAGTTGTGACTAGAAAATATTTATTTAATATTATGGAAGAAAACGGAGAAGGGAATATGAACCAAAAATTAAATTATTTGAAAAAGTTTCTATTAGATTTACCTTGTGCAATAGAAGATATTCGCATTTATAAGTCAAGAGTAGGTAAATTTTTGTGCGATTTAAAACAAAAATGGTCAGCCTCAAGAAGGAGAAAGGATTTCTTTTTGCAAAATAATAAAGTATGACTTGAAGGAATTTTCACATTCCCAATTATAAATACCAGATCAGCAGGGCGACCTGAAAAGCCATTTGAAGAATCAAGTCAAAGAATTAAAAGAAGAAAAACCGAAAGTATCCGAGAAAATCTTAAAACTGAGCAACTTACTTTTGCTACTCAGATGAAGTTAAGAGAGACTGGGAAAACTGCTGCTTCAAAAGTTTTAACAGAAATCTTAAAATCTCCTAGAAGAGAGCAGAAGTATAAACAAGCATACTGTAATTGCCTTAAGGAAAGAGAAATTGTCCACACTAAAGGCTCTTTCAATGTTCATTGAAGCAGGGTTATCGAGAAAACAGTATGAAATTGTAGCAGCAACAAATAAAGGTTTTTTTCCTTGTTACAGTACATTCCAAAAAGCCAAAAAAAATTGTTATCCTATCGAAGCATCATATACTGTAACGGAAACATTGGCCGAAGTAAATCTTCAGGATTTGTTGGATCACACTGTAACTCGGCTACTTGTGTATATCCAGGAAGTTACAGACAGCCTAAATGAAAATGAGTGTAACTCTCTTGAACTCATTATAAAGTGGGGTTGTGACGCAATACAAACAAAAATTTGAAAATAGTTCTGAGTTCACTTGTTCCATTGCGTTTAGTTTGTGGTTCAAATATCATCTGGCAAAACCCAACTCCATCTTCTCCCCGATTTTTCCGATCTATAAGAATAAACATTGTTAAAGAAAGCACAGATATAACCAAAAACGAAACTAGCTATATTCAGACAAAAATCAATTCACTTTATAAGACTGTAAGTTCCAACTTGGAAGTGAAGCATACATTGCTTTTTATTATGGTTGATGGGAAAATGTGTACTTTATCAACTTCGAAAGACTTCAACAAATTAAAAACGGTAAATATCAAAATTAATGAAAACTTCCTTCACTTTGGATTTGTCAGTCCTACATGCGCGAATCAGACTTTTTGAGGGTCTTCTGCATGTTGCTTACAAGCTTCCAATAAAAAAATGGCAATTTAGATCTCAAGAGGACAAAGAAGCATATAAAGTAAGAAATACTCAAATTCAACAAGAATTTAGAAACAGACTTGGCCACACCAGTTGAAGATTCGGACGTTGCCGCCGAAGTTACAGGCATTAATTTTAATTTGATTTACAGTTTAAAATCATATTGGAGACAATTTCTAGTGGTTACAAAATTTATTCCGGCAAATTTGGGTTATACGCAATGGACACAGCAAGACTATATGTCGAGTTATACCTGTGGCATCCTATGACTCCAAAAATGCATAAAATCTTAATGCACGGATCTATGATCATAGAAAATGCTCTACTTCCAATTGGTCAACTATCGGAACAAGCGGCAGAAGCCGGAAACAAACACTTTAGGTAATTTTTTGGTGTAATAAAATAAAAATCGGTTCAACAGAACATTGATATATTGATCTTTCAGATTATATCGTCTTAATTATGCCAGAAAGTTCTCTAGGAGAGATTGCAACCAAGATGTCCTTAACAGACTGCTACTGAGCATTGATCCTCTCATTACTTCTCTTAGAAAACCACAATCAAAAGCAAGAATGCCATTTTCGAAAGAGATTTTAGAAAAGCTTCTTCCAGAAGATTCAGATGCAACAAAGGAAAGTTTTATGTCCTTAGATGAAGATGAAAATAATGAAGAGCTATGGGATGAATCTAGCGATTGATTTACATATCAACAAAAATTTTATATTTTAATAAAACATTCCTAAATTAATAGAAAATAATTGAATATTGTATTTTATTGCATCAATACTATTTTTAAACAAAAAATAATGACAAAGGTAACGAAAAATAATTTTGGCCAGGTTTTTGATGCAAATACTCCTATCTACGCGGTGGTGAACACATGTGTGATCTAATTTATAGTTTGCTGTGTATTACCTCTCGTAAAATTTAATAATAATTTCGCCCTAAAAAATTATTTTTAATTAGAGACAGTGACTCTTATAAAATAATAAAGTGGAAACAAATACAATAAAAAACAAAGGCTGTGCTCCAGGACTAGTTCTGGAGCACGTGTTAGCACAAGAAAGTAGTACCCCTCGTAGTACTAATAATCTATTTTTTGATAAAAATCAAAGTATGCACAATTGTCCTAATTTTGATCTAAAATTGCCTAAACAATCGCATGCAAATATGTCTAATATTAATGCAAGCAATACAGCCGATAAAAGCTTGGCAATGGAAAATGATGATGAAGATCCCATTAACAACAACTGGACCACAGTGGTTTCAAATTTAAAGCATGCTGCCAAACATTTTAGCATAAAAAGAAAACTAGATGGCGACAATGTAGAATATTCTAATCTACCGAATTTGTCAAACAACACCTTCTATCCATTATCAGGCTTGGAACGTGCATCTGCACGTTTTTCTATTAAAAGAGTCCCAATCTTCAATTCCACCACTATTCAGATGCTTAAACAA
Source organism: Epistrophe grossulariae (assembly GCA_929447395.1). Lineage (NCBI taxonomy): Eukaryota > Metazoa > Arthropoda > Insecta > Diptera > Syrphidae > Epistrophe > Epistrophe grossulariae. Next base: position 51,653,088 of record OV839569.1, read on the forward strand.
AAACTGGCACACGATTTCATTTTGACGTCAGCTTCCCATTGTCAAAATGAGGGTGTAAATAATGAGCTGAGAGAGCATATTTGTTTAGAGCCATATCCACGCGCGATTTCAAAGATGTTTCGTGTTGCGCCTTACATCTATCTGGGAGTTTTAAACTCAACCAAAGATGAACTGCTTCTCCAGCAGAACAATCAACTGCTTGACACCTGTTTATTAAAGTGCAGACTGGATCAAGAAGCTCGATGTAACTCTTAACATCGTCAATAAAGTTTTCATCAAACATCAACAAAGCTACATTCTGCTTTATTTTTTTGGAAGTTGATTCTGCTGCTACAATTTTCATTATATCATAATTTTTTACCAAGCATTAAATGAATCACGGTATGAACACCATCTGGTTTCACAGGGCAGTATAATTCTGGAGCCTCCACGATTTACTACCATTTTTTCAAAATCTACTTGTTTGAACTCTTTTAAAATCAAAGCAACCTTGGCATTAATATTTTTGTCGATTAAGTCTTTGGCTAAAGATTTCCAATATGACTACTACAAGTGCTATGCCATATAAAATGTTCTGCATTTTTTCCCATTCTCTTCATAGTGCTGGCGTTGTCAGATACAACAGCGTAAACTTGAGTGGAGTAAATTTCTTTTGCAAGATCTACAGCTTCTGAAAGTATATTTGTTGCCTTTTCTGCAGTCTCTGATTCTCCAGATAGGTCCCAGGCCTGAAGGAAGGCTTGTTCGCCTTCAGCATTATGTAGCATTGAGATGACAGTCTTGCTGTTGCTGAAACTATTCTTCCAGCCGTCAATCAGCAAAACAGAATCCGAACTGATAGATGCCTTAATTGAAGAAACACATTTATCATAGGCCTGATCCAAAAGCGTTGTTGAATGTTTTTTTTTCGACATGGAACCTTATCTGCATGCGCAGGTCGAATTTTTTTTATAAAATTTTTAAAATGAATCGAATCAACAATTCTTAATGGAATCTTGCATCCAAAAACCAGTTTACCTAAAGCTTCATTCAACTCGAATTCCTCTCTTTCCGTCAATCGGTCCATAAATTTAGAAACAGAGTTTGATGGGGTTGGACAACGTTTCGATCGTTGTATGTTCTTATTGAAAGTTGTTACAGGAGGGGTTGGGCCCAACGACAATGATGAGGAACTGCAACTGTTGGAACTCAATGAAAATGATGAGCTTGTTGTAGTCACAACTTGTGATTGAATTTCGCTTGAATCAGTATAGGTAAGAGTTGTTCGAGCATGAGTTGAACAACTGTTCAATGGGTCAGTTTTGTCAACTGCTTCCTACAGAGAATGCTTCAGATTCAATTTGATCGATTTTAGTAAAATAAAAATACTTACACAGCTATTTAAAACATAAACATTGTTGTTGTCAACATCGTTTGTGAGAGAGATGGACACCTAACAATTAACATTTGTGAGTTATAAAATTATAAAAAAACACAATTTTTTACTACCGTCTCAGAGTTTTGAATGCCGGAGCTCGAAATTAGATCACTGTCATCAATAAAAACAATCATAGAAACATCACCGGATGCCGCAGGTGATTGGGATGGTTTGCAGGCATTCCTTTCCCAATTGAATGTTAAAGCATGTGGTCAATAAATAATATGATTTTATGGTTTATCTTATACGTTTCTATATTTACCTGTGGCTGCGCAGGTGGCTTTCTGCAGTGTTATGTAAATTTTTTATTGCATACTGTTCAATTTGCTACATATTTGTTGTTAGATTTCATTAAAAGGAAACCCAGTTCATCAAAAGCTTTATTTTTGCGTCGACCAGACATAATTTTATTATCAAAGATCGAACTCCAGAACCTTCGTAATAATATAAGGGCCTTTATATTCTGGGTCTAGTTTGTGTGACTCCCCAGTCGCTCGAGGGACATAGTCGATCAAAACAAGATCGCCTTGGGTATACCAGTGCGGAGGAAGATGTTTCATGTCATACATAACCTTCCATTTGTTTCGCTCTCTCAGAATATTACGGGTGGCCTGCCTCAGATCGACCTCATTAACATCACTTAGTTCGTCAGTTCGTACTAAAAGATTTTGGCTAAAAGACCTAGGATTAAAATTAAAAATTATTTCGTTAGGATAAAACCTGGTTGTTGAGTTCTGCTGGGTCTTAAGGCTCCATTTAAGGTTTAGCAACTCTACATCCCATTCCTTTGCATTCGCAACTGAACATTTAAGCATACTGAGGAGCGTCTTGTTCGTTCGTTCAGCTTGACCATTGGCTCTTGGTGTTCGTACGGCAGTCTTCACATGAACACCATACGCTGTCACAAAATCGAAGAATTCCTTCGAGGTATAAGCAGTTCCTCGATCAGAAGTGATTCGTAATGGCTGTCCAAATATGGAAAATACCTCTCGCAGCGTGGTTATAACTGGTGACGTCTTTGTGTTTCTCACAGCCCTCAAGATAGTATATTTACTGAAAGAACCGACTAGAATGATTATATGAATATTACCTTTCTTACTCTTCGGGAATGGCCCCAGATGGTCTATGTTAAGACACCTAAAGAGAACCGGTAACACTTCCATTACGTGTAGCTGGCATTCGGACTTACCGCCCTTAACTTTGTTAAGACAACACTCAGGACAAGCAGCAGTATAAGACTACGTTAAGTCTTATCCGCAGACCCTCCTACCATCAAAGGTGTACCTTTAACTTTCTCGAATGAAGCAAAATATTTGGGTCTTATTCTTGACAAGAAGTTAAGCTGGAAACATAATATAAACAAAAGAGTTAAAAAAGCACCTGTGGCACTCTTCTCATGTAAAAAGGCCATCGGCAATAAATGGGGTCTCCAACCCCGCATTGCTCCTTGGCTATATACCTCGGTAGTAAGACCGATCCTAACATACGGTGTGTCAGTATGGCGGACCGCTCTAGATAAAACAACAAATGTTTGCAAACTACGCAAGGTCCAACTTTCAGCTTGCCGATGCATGGGTGGAGTACTCCGTACGACCCCTGTCGCTGCATTGGATATTCTGTTCCATCTCACACCTCTCGATATATTTTGCAAACAAACGGCGGCAAGCACAGCTATACGTCTTAAAGCCTCCTCACAATGGTCCAACAATGATATTGGCCACTCGATCATTCTGAACTCATTCAGATCACTCCCAAGTATCACAGATTACACTACCCCACAGCTACAGTTCCATAAAAACTTTCAGGTTACCATTCCTTCCAGATCTCTCTGGGAGGACCTGGCTTTCCTGGAAGATGAATCGATCCACTTCTATACTGATGGTTCTAAAACTGAGGACGGGGTTGGTGGAGGTGTATACTCAGATAGGCTGAAACTAAGTCTCTCCTTCCGTCTCCCCAATCACTGTAGTGTGTTCCAGGCGGAACTTTTGGCGATAAAAGAAGTCCTGTCTTGGCTCAAAGAAAACGTGATATCAACCACAGATATCCGTATTTTCTCGGATAGCCAAGCAGCCATTAAATCTCTGGATTCTGTCTCTACAAATTCAAAAACTGCCCTTAATTGCCGATCATCTCTCTTGGAGATGGCACAGCAGTTCAACATTCGCCTTTGCTGGGTGCCGGGTCATAGGGACATTCCAGGCAATTGCAAAGCAGACGAACTCACCAAAAGTGGAACTTTACTACCTATACTGTCAAATCGGACAAATATTGGTATACCCATCGCTACCTGTAAACTTATGCTAAAGCAAGATGCAATAGAGAGAACAAATAAGTAATATTGCCACATGTCAGGCCACAAAACAGATCTGGCCTGTGCTGGATCTGAAGTGCTCTAGGAACTTGTCATCTCTAAGCAGACTGCACATTGGCTCCATCATAGGTGCCATTACTGGACACTGTCTAATAGGCAAGCATGCAACAAGGCTTGGTGTATTTTCTAACGACTTCTGCAGGAGTTGTATGGACGAAGAAGAGGAGGAATCGATTCCTCACCTTCTCTGTACCTGCCCTGCTCTTTCTCAAAGACGTAGGCTCCATTTAGGAGAATTCTACTACAATGATCCTAGTGATCTGGCAAGTCATGACATTAATAGTCTCGCTCGCTTCGTAAGAAGCTCTAAATGGTTCAACGAGTAGGAAGAAAGTTTTCTAGATTCCTGTGGTATCACAATGGGCCAACCAATGGTCTAAGTGTGTCCAGCGTTCTGCTGACAACCACATAAACCTAACCTAACCTAACCTTATCCGCGGAAACCAGAAATCTCTATAAATTCTGTCAATCGTCTTCTCAGTGTCCAACATCATCATGACATATCCTTGCAACTCGCCATCTAACGAGTTGTGGTATGACTAACTTCTCCTGACCATTCACTCGTCTGAACAAACGTCCTCTATCCAAAACGTAGCCCATCGCTGTCTGCTTCTTCATGGACGAGTTTGTATGGTGCTTATCCTTGAGGATCGATACGATATTTGATTGGAGCTCTGCTCATTCCGTCAACGTGGAGCATCCTCTCTGGAAGTCGAACTCTTGAAGACGTAGCAACCATCTGGAAATACGGGCGGGTAACGGTGTAGTTGCTTTCGTGGTTGCGATGGCGTTACAATCCGTAACCACTCTGAAACGGGTGCCCAACAAATAGACGCGAAATCTTTCCAATGTTTCCACGATGGCAAGGACTTCCAGTTCATGACTCGCGAAGCTACTTTCTGCATCACTGCATCGCCTACTGTAATAAGAGACCGGTTTCAGGTCACCATCTTCGAGTTGCAAAAGGATACCTGCCAATCCTACGGAGCTGGCATCCATATGTACCTCGTGATCCTTATGCACATCGAACAACGTGAGGGTGGGTTTGACAGTGACAGAAATCTTTAACATTTTGAACGCCTCTTCCAGTTCGTCCCGCCAGTGAAACTGTACATCCCTTTTTAACAACTTAAAAAGCGGCTATAACTCTCGATGAATTTTCTGAAGAAATCCGTGATGCCTAGAAAACGTCTTAACTCTGTAGCATTAGTCGGGGTCGGGAATGCTTCTATACATTTGACTTTGCTTTCTCCCGGTCGCACACCTTCGCCACTTATCATGACCAAGAAAATGCACATTCGTCGCCATGAAGAAACACTTTGATGGTTTCAAAGTTAAACCAGATTCTTTTACAGCTTCTAGGATTTTTTTGATGAGAACGATTCTATCTTCAGTCGTTCCAGTAGCCATAATAACTTCGTCTACGTAGCTCACTATGTGTTTTCGATGTTTTAAAGGCCGTATGACTTTTGCCATCATCTCTTGAAAATCATTGAAGCGTTTATTAAAACAAAAGGCATCACATTGTATTCGTATAAGCCGTCCGGCGTTAGGAAAGCTGTGAATTGCTTGCATGCCTCCTTAAGGGGAATTTGATAATAACCGGCTGTCATATCAAGGGTGGTAAAAACATAATTTCCCGCTAATTGTGATATTTGCTCCTCTACGGTGGGGGTTGGAAATTGCTTCTTTACTGTGACGTTCACCAGGACTATCGAGGTTGCATGTGGTGAAACACTCACGCGGATAATACCGTGTTGGAGTAAATTCTCCACGATCTGAAACAACTTTTCTCTTTGAGCGAATGGAACTTGATAGCGCTTACCAATAATTGGCTTGTCAGTTGTCACATTTATCTCCATGCATGCGTTCTTGCAGCGTCCAATACGAGACACATCTTCGGCAAAACAATCATCATAGCGGGTGAGAAGATTCATTACTGCATGACGTTGAGTAGCATCAAGTTGGTCACCCAGGTTAGACTCATCTGTAGGAGTCGTTTAGTGGAGCGGCATAGCGTCCATATAAAAGATAATTGTGCACTTTGTGATAAAAGCATAAAATTTTTTTCATTGTTGGTACATTATATGAATATGATTTTAAGATATTGGGTCACTTCGAAATTCCGCCCCCTAAAGTTGGAGGGGCAAATTAAAAAAAAAAAATACATAAGATTGAAAAAAAAATATAAAAAAACAACGGCAACACTTACAATATCATGCTATACCTTCTTTTAAGGCCAAGAACACATTCTTCAATTCTGTTTTCAAATTAAGTTATTTTAGTGCTTAGTTTTTGAAAAAATTATTTTCAAACTCAAAATTTTGAAAAAAAATAAAAAAAAAGGTTATTATGATTTGTTTGCAAAATTTTACGTTATTAAGTACTAATTTCCTTTATCATTTTATATACTCTTATTAACTTTTAGTCGATTGCTAAAAACCAGAAAGTAAGACTATTTAGTTTTTTAGAAAATTGAAAATTACCATAACTACTTTTTTCTTAAAACCGTCATTTTTGAACATAAACAATGGATTTTGATTTTCTTGTTTAATTATAAAATTGGTCCAATCGATAAAACTATGAAAAGTCATGTATTTAGTTATAAATTTTTAAAATGTTACTTAATAAGTTTGGTGGATGAAAAAAACAAATTTTCAAAACCACGCCCCCTCCACCCCTTCAGTATCATAATAAAATCACAGAAAACCATCACTTTTTTCAGACGCGACGCCATTAAGCTCCAACAAAAACTTAAAATTCCGTTAGTTGTAAAATTCTCAGTTTCTTCGCACAGTACAGCGCAATAACCCCTTAAGTCTTCTGAATAAATTTAAAATTTGATCACATACAAATTACTGGTACCACTTGTTTTTTGCGACGAATACCTTTATTGAGGGGGGATTGAGAAAGTGTTTTTTTTTTCAAACGTTTCATTTTCAATTAAACCGATTTCTTTTCGATCCGCTACAAATTTTGCGAACGATTTTTAACTTATTGAGACAAAAAATAAAGTACATATGGGGCTGATGTTATCGGTCCACGGAAGGCCGCAGAAGCCGGCAGAGGTAGGTAGGTAGGTTGAAATGGCGGTCACGAGCCACCTAGCTTATTGAGCCAATTAGAGCTAGAGTGCGTCGTTTTGATACCATAACTCATAGGACCTATGGATGGAAATGGTATGGATTGTTTGAGTCTCGCAGCAACATGCCACATTGTTCAGATTGTCGGTTGGCTCAGAGACTTACAAGGTTTGTACTCTTAGAACGATCATCTAGTCCCAGGAAAGATGTACAGTGGCTACTGAGGTTTATCCTAGAGCTATGTGCGTTTCGTTAAGGAAGGAGATCAAATCTTTGATCCTCATCTCAGAAAGTTCGTTAAGGTCACGAAAAAAAGCTTTACTAAGCGACTGAGCTCTTTTTCTGGCCAAAGCGGAGCATTTACAGAGGAAATGAATGACTGTTTCCTTTTCCTGCTGGTCCCCGCAACTACGAGAGTGATAATTGTGGGGTATATCTAGCTTCGCTGCATGCTCTCCGATTGGCCAGTATCCTGTTCATGTTGCAACGACCTGGCTATGTCTCACCTGGGTCTGCAAATTAAGTCGTTTGTCCGGGATTAACCAAAGGTGGGCCAAATCTTCCTATAAATGATGGAATTTGACAAATTGCCCCACCTGCGATTGGATTCGGTAAGAAAAATAGAGAATGTATTGCCCTTCATGACTCCAAGTGGAATGTTAACTGTTTCCGCAAGTGAGTCATGAAGGGCTGAATCTTGCCTGGCCAGTTCGTCAGCCCGCTCGTTTCCCTCGCCTTGAGATTCACATTTAGGCTGGCGAGGTCATCACAGCATTGCTGCACCAGTTTGGAAGACCATGCAGCTGAGCTAATGGCTTTAACAGCTGTCAGGATAGTGGTATTTCGGTATTGGTTGGGGTCTTGTTTGAGATATTTAGAGATTCGGAAAATATTCCTGAACCAACCCCACACTCCATCTTTGAACCATCAGTAAAAATAGTTGTGTCGAAGTCTTTCGTCACGATGTCGTTTTGCCAGTCCTATCTGGATGGGAAAACAACTTTAAAATCCCTACTGAGCCACAGAATAGGAGCGAAATAATCAGTAGTTGTTGACAAAATATCTGTGGGAATAAGATTATTAATACAGCCGGCAGAGGCCTTGTAAATTATTTGACCAAAATGGGAGCGAAGGTTAAGCTCACTGTCACCAATAATTCCAAGGTCTCGAATGGATTAAATTATGGGAATGGCCACGTTGCGAAAGCAATATGTACTAGGGGTTGAGGGAAACCCGTTTGCGGGAGAAGGTTATAGATTGAAAGTAATGTTGAGTTCTAAGAAATTCTTTTCGCACCAAGTTTGGAATAAATTGAATTGACCTTAATGATTTTAATATCAACTACATAACTACGATATGAGCCAGTAGTTATATTGACTGTCAATATCGTTTATTGTTTGAAAAAAGATAAGAGGGCCCAAGTGGCTTTGAAGAACGCATGAAGTGGCGTAAGATCAACGAATGGTTTGAAAAATATATGTAAATTCACAAACGCATCGTTGCAGAGATGTTGCACAATCACTTGGGTCAAACATTCATAAAGCCATCAAACCAGCATCAGTTTTAATGTAGTGTTCACTATTGCAAACTTGCATCAAATAATGCGCAAACTTAAAGCAAAACCAGAATCAAGGAAATGCGATGCGTAGTTGCTGATGTATTGCATCAGCATCAGCTGCGTTGCGCATCAGCATCGCAACAAAGCAAATGTTTGATGTTTACGAATGTACACTATTGTTGATTAAAAAATTTACTGTCCGTAATCAATTGAGACAAATTGTATAAATTACACCCAAATTATGTCATTTTTATATTATAAAACAACTAAAGTCTTCTTAATTAAGTGAATACAAAAAATTTAAATCTTAATATAATACGTTTTTTACTAAAAAGTATAAAACAATCTCCCCATACACTTAAAACGAAAAACGATGGGGTGCATGCAATAGATCTTAGTAATAATTCTCATTTGATTGTATTGTATTTGTCGCAAAAAGATTTTTGCTTAAATAAAAACCAGAAAAAACCAGATTGAATAACTTCAAGCAAGAGACCGAAAAAATGGTGGGTTTTTCATAATTGTGAAGCCGGGCGTATGGGGCGTGGTTGTCGTAATTTGTTTTTTCATCAAACAACCATATCAAATAACATATTAAAAGTTCATAGCTACCTTAACTATTGTAGGTCTATTGATTAAACTAATTTTATAATTTAAACAAGAAAGTCAAAATCCATTGTTTATGTTCAAAAGTGACGGTTTTAAGAAAAAAGTAGATGACTTAAGACATCTGGTTTTTAGCACTCGACTAAAAGTTAATAAGAGTATCGAAAATGATAAAGCAAATTAGTACTCAATAACGTAAAATTTTGCAAAAAAATCATAATAAACTTTTTTTTTTTTTATTTTTTTCAAAATTTTGAGTTTGAAAATATTTTTTTCAAAAAATAAGCACTAAAATAACTTAATTTGAAAACAGAATTGAAGAATGGGTTCTTGGCTTTAAAAAAAAGGCATAGCATGATATTGTAAGTGTTGCCGTTGTTTCTTAATGTTTTTTTTCAATCTTATGTAATTTTTGTTTTAAATTTGCCCTTCCCACCTAAAGGGGCGGAATTTTAAAGTGGCCCAATATCTTAAAATCATATTCATATAATGTACCAACAACGAAAAAAATTTTATGCTTTTATCACAAAGTGCACAATTATTTAACTAAGCCGCCCAACTAGTTTGCATCTGAAGAACGCCAGCTTCGAAGAGCAAGCGTTGATTCTTTCGACACAAGATGTCACGACACAAAACTATGGCCTGTGGTAGGAACTGGTCGGGTACGATATTTAGCTTCGCGGAGATGTTGTTCGCGTCTATCGTCATAACGACTTCTATGGGATCTGTTGACTCAACTATTGATCCGCCAAACCCTTTCAACAACTTAACGGATTTCTTTCTATGAGCCTCACTTGGAACTGAAGATTCGCTGATTAATGAATTGTCGCTTCCAGTGTCGACAAATGCGGAATATGACTGTCCAAACAGCGTAACTTCTTTCGTGACTGGTGCTGGAGTTGCGTCCGTATGCAGGCTCTGTTCGACTTGGCTGCGATGTGGCCCGGTTCGTTGCAATTGAAACACTTGAAGTTTCCTCTGGCATTTACGTTGCGACCAGAATCTATGTCTTATTTTTTCGATTCCGATGAGAACGACGTTATGGCATGGGCTGATGTGGTTGGCATCGAAGACACATTTTCGAGTGAATTTAAAAGCTCATTCCACGTTCGAAAGTTGAGAGTTCGTGTGAGTGTGGAATCGTTTAAACCATTAATAGTATATGAATTTATCGAAAAATCATCTAGCTTACCTCGTTTCCCGATGGTGAGCATTGCGTAATAATATTCCGTCAACGACTCGTTCTGCCTCCGCTTGCGCCTCATCAACTCCCGATGTATGTCAGCTACGTTCACCGTGCAGGGAAAATCTTTTGTGAGTTCGATAACAAATCCAGTCCATGTTTGGAAAATGGGTTGCGCATCCAACCAATCCTTTGCGATCCCTTTAAGTTTGTGTTGCAAACAAAGTCTTCTCGTTGCTCCACAAATACATCTCTTGCAGATGCTGGACCTTTTGGATGAACTGCTTCGAGGACAGTATTCGTTTTGATGGATCAAAATCTGGAAGGGCGTCGATTAATTATTTCTCGAGATCCGGTTGGGTATAGTGCTTGTGGTGCAGAGAGTGTTATAGGACGCGTCATACTTTGGAACGGCGCGGCGTGGCGGTGCCTGAGAAGGGTTCGGCGACATTTCGCTCACCGTTTTTGTCAGGCTTGCCACGATGTTCCTCAGATGGTCCATAGCTGCTTGCCAGGGTTCTGTCTTTTCTCTCCCCGTTGACAACTCCTCTCCGTCCACCTCGTCAGCTTCTAGCACCTCTGCTAGCTTTGCTATTTTCTGTATTTCATTACTTACGATTGTTAATGCGCGGTTTTCTAAAAGTTTATTTAATTCATAATAAACTTAAAAAAATAAAACTTTTCTTCGAAGGAAGAGAAATGTCACTTTTGAGGTTTTCATAAAAAACAGATTGCGGTTAGAATATACTCGTCTCTTTCGTTTTCGCACAGACGATTCTTGATTCGAGTGTTGTTTTCTATGTGCTAAACGCTGCACATGAATTTTGTTTTATTTCTATTGCGCGTTATATACGTATATGTTCACCGTTGCATATATTTTGTCATTTCTTTTTTTTTTACTGAGCGCCGTTTGTTATGTGTTTAACGTTACACATATTATATTTTTTTCTTGTAACGGGCGTCTTTCGTTCGTTATGTTCTAGACGTTGCACGTTTTAATTTTTTTTTATTTTAACTGAACACCGTTCGTTATGTGCTAAACGTTGCACATATAAGTTAACGCGACACCTTCCAATGTTAAGATATGCAGAAACCTTCCTGTTACCCAAATTGCTAAAGTAATCATATTCCCACTTTCCCACTGTCCCAATTACCAAAACAATTTAATAAGCAAATTTTCCCTCTGAGAATATTGCAAATAATATTGTAATTCTCAGAAATATAAATGTTATGAATTATTGTAAATCAGATTCCCACATTCCCATTGTCCCAATTATCAGAATAATTAAATAAGCAAATTCAAACATAAGAAACAAATAAAATTTAGAAAAGCAAATTCTCCTTCTGAGAATATTGCAAATAATACTGTAATTCTCGGAAATCTAAATGTTATAAATTATTGTAATTCTGAGAAATCTAAGTAAGCAAAATGTAATAGAAATAATCGTGTTATAAATACAAGTGTGAACAATAAAATCAATCAGTCGTCTTCCAGTACGTAACTAACTTGTGTTTTTTTATATTGAGCGCTCAAGGCTTAATTAACTTATATGTATGTTTTTTTTTTTTTACGGAGGTCCTGGTCTTACGTTTCTTTTGTGCTGGACGTTGCACATTTACTTATCCGCGACATGTTTGATTCTTTTTTTCAGCGTTTTATTACTTTTAGGTTGATCCCGCTTCTGACTTGTAAAGTAAAAGAACGAAAGGACTATACTTAATAGTAAAACTTTATTATTTTATAAAAGCAGAGAACGAGTACTACAAATTTTATGAAGAACGATCGGTTCTTCTCGACGGCTCGGTGGAAACTGCCTTCTACTATCATGGTATCACGTACAGTGTTGTCACTTCCTATTTAGAAAAAGTGGTAGATAAAGCTAAAAAAAGTGGTAGATTCAGATTTTCCGTGGTAGAATTAATTTAAATAAAGAGAGAAACAAATTTAGTTTTTAGTTTTTATTTTTATTAAATATAGATACAAAAGAAATAATGTAGGTACCTTAAGTAAATTAACAGGGCTATTCTGGCGTTGTGAGGTCTCACAAGTCACAAGCCCTTGTGAGGTTGATTCCTTGTGAGGTTGTTGTGATTCGATAACATTTTCCGTATTCTGCGATAACCCTCACAAGAAACCTCACAAAAAAACTTACCACAGCAAGGTGAATTTTTTATTGTGATTGCTAAGGTCTGAATTTTTGTTGAACGCACCCACTGAACTCATCGACAACGAAGATTATTGTGATGCCACATACATACATATGTAAATATCATATATGTACACCACTTGCTGTTCTATGTCGATCGTACTCGACGAGAATTATTTTGTGAACAATAATTTTCTTTTATGGAGAAATAAATTTTGTTCGATTCACGACAGAGGATACATTTTTTTCACCAGTTAACCTATTCATTTGGTTACAAAATGTTTTTTCAGACAAGAAAAAACAAAAGTGTCTTAAAATTGTATTTCAAATATCAAATTCGTGAGTTGTGACCTGCTCTGAAGAAGATCACATTTTCGATACTTTTTGTGAGGCTCACAGTTGTGAGGGTGCTGCCAGAATACGAAAACCTCACAAAATCGAGTTCACCTTACCTTGTGAGGTTGTTGTGACTTGTGAGGTATCAGTGAGGTTTGCCAGAATAGGGCTGTTAAATTGTAAATAAAAGCGAATCATTTCTGCAGATGGAATAAATATTTCATCTTTGTCATTTCTTTTGCAAAAATAATACATCAAGCTGGTTTCTTTTTTTGTTTTTATTATCAATCCATCGCTTTAAAAATCAAATCTTTTTTACTTACTTTTCAGACAGTTTAATTAAGAATTTTCGCATTTTAATTTTTTTTTTCAATTGAAATAAAATTGACTTCCACTGACCACTCTTCTAGAAAATTTCGCAAACAATAAACGTTTAACTGTTTACCGTTAATACGAAATCCAAGTAAACAATATTACTCTTTTAAAATAAGGCACACAATCTTAGGAGTAAGTGAGTAGGAAGTAGGATCTACTTATTTTTCTTAAGCAGACTAGAACTTTTTTTTTTACAAAATAAACGTAGGTATGTACCTAATGCGGAAAAAAGAGAAAACGATAGGTAGATACGCGTATGCAAAATGACAGATGAAAGCATTCACATTGTGAGATAAAGCCAATAAATGTATTCAGGTAAAACGGCATAAAAAGTGCAGAGAAAATTTTTTTTTTTCAAAAATCGAAGCAGATATTTTATTTATTGTTTTTATTTTTTTTCTGGACGAGCAAAAAGGGGTAGAACTTTTTACTTCCGGGGTAGAAGTGGTAGATTTTGAAAATGTTGGAGAAAAGAGGTAGATCTACCACAATTGTGGTAAAGTGACAACACTGATCACGTATGTCAAGGTATACAGGTCGGTATCCGTGTTGCCGTTGACACAATTGTTGACACAATTGTCTACGTAGAAAGGTAGACAATCAAAGTCAACGCGTAGAGGAACAACACTGTAGACTTTGCAAAACATAGAAATAAACCTTGATATTTTCAATGTTTACCCTATATTGACAGTACCTCAAACTTATATCAGCTTTGAAAGAACTGACGGGGATGTATTTAGAATGCAGCTCAGGGTTCGGACTTAGGTTTTGAATTTTCGAAGTAAATACGGAAAAAAACTGAAGTAGAACCAAAATTTTCGAAGTAGTTTTAGGAGATTAAAAAAAAATTTTCTAATTAAATTCTTAACAAAAGTTTATTCAGTATTATTTGATTATTTTTCATTAATAAATAAATATTTAATTGCGAACAAGTAACTATAAGGCACAAGAAAGTCAAACTTAAAATAAAAAAATATAACTATAACACAAACTTCAGACTTCAATAGAAACAAATTAAACATAGATTTTAAATCAGCACCTTGAATTTTAGTTGGGTTTAAATATTGTATTAAGCAAAGTTTACTGTCTTCAAATTCAAATCTTGATTTGTTTTGAGTACACAAAGCAATATAATATTTTAAAATGTTTTGTTGACCAGCGCTGTCCTTAAATTTGTTGGTTAACAATTTTTTCAAAGAGAAGCAAATCCTAAAAAAGAGGAGTAGAGAAGTAGATTAAATTTTTTTCTCAAAATCGAAGTAGATCTACTTCGATCGAAGTAAAGTCCGAACCCTGGCAGCTTCATAATACGCTCTCCAGATTGACTGCACCCATGGATACAAATATTTCAAATTTAGAAATCGATTCAATTGTAGAAAATGTCCAACAAAATATAGGTTCCTGTGTTGAAAACAACTCAACTATTCGAAATGCAAAACACATTAAATACAAAAATATTACCGAATTTACTAAAAATCTTTTGAAAATTCGCAACATCTGGCTAAGAAAACTTAAGAGAATCTTTCACAGGCATCTAAATAGACGCAACTTGGAGTACCAACAACTTCATTCTCAAATACACTGTCTTGTTAAAATAATAAAAGAAAGAGTCAAACAGGACCTCGATCAAGAGTTCAGAATACGTCTAAATAAAATAAGACCTTCTCCTCATGCCTTTAAAGAAATTGATAAAAGATATTGTCAAGTATATTCTGAATTACGATGGACAGGAACTCGCTGATGTTGAGAGTAAACCCAATGCATTCAGGGATCTGTATGCTAATGTTTTTGCAGATAGAACACCTTCTTATGATTTAAATTTGAACCAGGGAGTATTTTCAAAAGTAGACGAATTTTGTAACACTCACTTAAAAATTCCTTTTACAACATTTATTCAATTAAACACAGCATGTAACCAAGTTTCTTTACCTTTTACTACTCATGAAAAAGTCAATATATTTAGAAACAATTTGAATAACAAAAAATCCTTTGGTCTCGACAGAATTTCAAACTTTATCTTAAGGAAATGTCCAACTTCTCTTGACCTTACCCTTACCTGTCTTTTTGACGAATGTATACAAAGCTAAGCCCCCCTAGCCCCTACGTTGCTACGGCGCTGTATATATGTATGTAAGCATATGTATATGTACCTACTATATAGGTATTATAAGAGTGATTTGACCAAATTGGATTAAATTATTATTTTTTGGATGAGATCTTGGTTATTCCATTGGCTTTTTTGGTCACTATTCGTTGCAATGAAACAAAGTTACATTGATTTTTCCCAACGTTTCGACAATACTTATAATTAAAAACTTACGATAAAAATGAATAAATTAAAACAAAAGAGAATAAAATTTATATAAATAATTATTAAAAAAAAAAGAAGCACTTCTGTTGACGAAGTATTGTCAAATCAATTTGTTATTTCGCGTTTTTGGAGGAAGCGAGAGAGCAGAACACGGCCGATATATGTTGTGTCCTGTTTTCTATTCATAGTATTGGCACTTGGCAGTATTTATAATGTGGAGGGTTTCCAGGGTGTAGCGTTTTGAAGCGTGGCTTTCCTTCTGTAATATTTCCACATTATCGAAATCGGGTTTATGGCCTTTATCAATGCAATTTTTTGTCGCAGTTCAAATCCGATTTGTGGTTTGCCATTCTTTGCTTTAGAAATTGTTTTGTAGTCCCTACATAACAAAGATCACAATTCTCATCTTTATTGCCCAGACAATTTATTTTCTAAACTACGTCTGTACATTTTTCTTTTTCGAGCTTGACTTTGAGGTGGATGAAGAGAGGTGCGAGAGTATTGTGTGATTTGTATGCCATCTGGATATTTTCTGTTTTTTTCCCGACAATCTCTTTAAAGCTTTCGGCAAGTTTGGGAACATAAACCATGCTTTTGTACAAACCTTAATCTACAGAAACTTCTGCATCTCTATTAGATTTATGTTTTTGACGTTGTATTAAGTCCCTAATGAGATGACCCGGATAACCATTGTCTTTCAAAACTTCGGTGACGATTTTTTCATTTTCGGTGTGAAATTGCCTATCACTCCACGTAAATACTTTGTGCACCAAGTTCGACGCTGTGTTAACAATGATATGTTTTGGCTTATTAGACCGAAAATTAATAATTCTTCCAGATGCTGTGGGTTTTTGGGTCCAGTTTCAATACAATTTGTTGTTCAGTCGATGGATCTTGACGTCCAAAAATGCTAACGCGTTGTTGCTTTCCATTTCGGTGGTAAACTGGATTTTTTGGTTTAATTCATTAAGAGATTTCAATGTGTCTCTAATTCTGCGATGGTTTATTATTACGAAAATGTCGTCCACGTATTAAGATAGAAAACTTGGTTTTTCAACTTTTGAAAACGTTTCATCAAGAAGATAGTCTCAAGACTAAATCCGCAATCGTTGGTGATAA
Source organism: Epistrophe grossulariae (assembly GCA_929447395.1). Classification (NCBI taxonomy): domain Eukaryota; kingdom Metazoa; phylum Arthropoda; class Insecta; order Diptera; family Syrphidae; genus Epistrophe; species Epistrophe grossulariae. The sequence goes on from OV839569.1 coordinate 51,669,597, forward strand.
CGGATTTCCCATTGGCATGCCATGAATTTGCTTATATTTAGTGTCCTTGTACTGCAGATAATTGCGTACTGTTGGGTTATTGCGTAGGCTTCTGTAAGTTGAGCTGTCTAACAACAAACTCTTCATTCCCTCCTCGTATGCTGACCTATTCATAGCGACATTTACATTTCAGCCGGGACAATGACAATGTTTTTGTTTCTTTTAAGAAACGAAATCGTATCTCTGTGTACCTTCGATATGTCTTTATTTAGACGTCTTTGGAACGAGTGTAACATATTACTGAATTCGGCGCCGGTCATTTCTTGTTCTCTTTCGTCTTTTACATTTCTTATGACTTCTTCACCATCGGCGATAAGTTGGAAAAGGGGGAAAGAATGTTTGTCAATGGGCAATGCGAATTTTTTCCCCATCGATGTCACTTTTGTTGACGAACCATTTGTCATGAACCTTAATGTTTAGTTTTTTCCACAGAGAAGACTTTAATTGTTCAACTTTGTGGGTAGAAATAGCTTTTTTCTCTTATCGAATATAGCGGAAGACTTGGTTTTGTTTTGTTATGAATTGTTTGTGTTCTTCGGGTGTTAATTTAGCTTTAAAGTGTTTGGTAATGGTTCTAAGTACATTATTTGTGTATTTTATTTTAAGGCAAACTTCTGTGATTTCTAAATTGAGTATTTTTTGTGGAATTGTAATTCTATTTTATCGTAGAGACGGAGTGAATCATTAGAAGAACGAAGATTTTGTGTGTTTTTTTGTTGAGGTTATATTTGGGAATAAGACCGTAGTCTCTGCATGTTAATAGAAAAGTTAGTTGCTCTTTTTGACAGACTAATTTTCTTTGAGTATTGCTGTATTGTTTTAAATTTGTACATACATGCGTTCCATATTTGTATTTTATATGTTGGTACACGGAAAAAATTATTAGATCAGATCAAGAAAAATAAGCTACAAGTCACGAAAAATGAATCCAGTTTTGTACCTTGGCTTCGAAATGAGTAAATTTCGACTTTTTATTTGCAATTTCATAAAATGAGCGAATTGAAGATATTGACCCACAAAAATCATATTTCACCACTTTTGAGTATCAATTACTCGATCGAGGAAAACAAATATTGCCGGTTTTGATACTTATTTATCTTTAAATTGCAACTTTTGAGTCGTAATTTGAAACTGTTTATTTGGCAATTTGCAGCTTTTAAAGATTAATCTACTTTCCATTTTCAAGCAATCCTGTCGAGATTCAAGAACAATTTTTCGTTTACAACTTAAACCTATGGATTTGCTGCAAATGAAAAACTGCAAATTAAGTGGAAATAATTTCCGACTTAGCTTCAAAGTCTGATGAGGTAGTGGAATTGCAAAATACATACCTCAATTTATAAGTTCGAGTGACCTTAACTCCAAAGATTGTGTTTTGGCCAGGTACGACAGTTGGGCTCATCAGTCAGATGCTGTAGTACCCTACTAAGATGCGAATTATGGTCGATGCTTACCGATTCTTATAAAACTCACAGCATGAATGCACTGTGAATTCTATATTTCTAAGAGAACTTGATTAAGTTCAGACACTTAGAAAAAAATAGTAGCCAGTGGTCTGGGGCCAAATTACGGCATCAGTGACTGAACGACACGTGAGGGAAATTCCATTCGAAATATCGAATATTATCGATATTTTGTATGAAATTTCCCTCACGTGTCGTTCAGTCAATGATGCCGTAATTCGGCCCCTGGTTTTAGTATCGAGAGCATGCAAATCACCATATAAATGTTCAAATTATTCCCCTGAAGATAGTAGATTGCGACTAAAAAGTTGTAATTTACTGTTTAGTTTTGATCTTAAATCAGCAAATAGGTATTTCATAAATTACGATCGTGTGGGCTCAATATTTATATATCGTGATTACATTTTATTGGTTTGAGCATTGGGAAAATGAAAATCACCATATACATTTCGCAAAACAAGATTAATAATTTGTAAAATTAAATTATTCCCCAGAAGTAGTAGATTGCGACTCAAAGGTTGTAATTTGCTTTGAAGTCAACAAGCTAGAATTATGACTTTTGATAATAAATACCAAATTATAAAATTTTGTATTTTACGAAGATTTGAATGCTAATTTACAATTTTTTCAATCATTTTTAAATAAAAGCGTCTTGATTTACTAAAAAAAGAGTGAAAATTACAACCTAAAATTTCGTAATTAGTGATTTTTCAATTCTTTCCGTGTAGTAGTGTTTCATAATGGAGAATAAAACTCCCGTCGGCAGGCAGTCCGATATGATATTATAAGAGTGATTTGACCAAATTGGATCAAATTATTATTTTTTCGATGAGATCTTGGTTATTCCTTCGGCTTTTTTGGTCAATGTTCGTTGCAATGAAACAAAGTTACATTAATTTTCCCCAACGTTTCGACAGGGATTGCTGTCCTCTTCAGAGGGTCTTCATTTAAACAATACAAAATGTAAATAACTGCCGTGATACCGGCCTCAATCTTCCCAATCTAAACCATAGAGTACGTAAATTATCTAGAGAAACGACTTAAGGGGTTCATTCTCTTTCGACCTACAAGCTGCTAGAACACTTAAATCTACTTTTTCATAAGCATGTATTAGTGGTCCCGTGCATTTTAAATGGGAGCCCATGCCAACACTTCTTTGAGCAAAAGTAGACACGCTCAGTTTGAAATATGGAGGATTATGCGCTCAGATATTCAAAATAAGAGTCCGGTAAATTCAAAAATTAAAAATTTAATTAATAATTTACTTTTTGATTTTTATCTTTTTGACGGATGCTTGAAAAATCATACAGATGATAGTTATTGGTTATCTACTTGTTTTGTAAATTTTTTAGATTTTTCCAATTTTTTTTAACCGAGATATAGACATTACTTCTGTTGTTTTATTTATCACCTCATAACTCTTAAGTTATTGCATCCATAGTTTTTTTTAATTCGCATCTAGAAAAATAGACAATTAATTTGATATATAATACATAACTGTACACCCTACACGACATTCACAATAGTTAAATAGGAAACCAAAAAAAATCTAGGAAAAGTTGAAACAAAAATGGGGTTGTTGTTCATTTCCAACCGACGTGTTTTAGTGGGAATTGCCCAATTTTTGATAAAATTGAAAAACACCCGATTTGCGGTCACTTAAAAGCTTAAATCTTTGGATCCAATGGTCGGAATTTCAAAATTTAAAATTCAATTAAAGCCAGAATGACAGTCGAGTACCAGCTATAAAAATATTTTCAAAACCGTTAAATATTTCTTGCTAAAAAAATTTAATTAATTTTTGGAGAATAATTTTCATCGAGGCAAACGTAACGAAGAAGAGGAATACACAAGAAAAAAAATTAAAAAAAGTTTGCTAATAAGAATATACTGGTTGGAGGGAGATAGTAATTCTAAAGACGGTGGAGTGCGTGAAACAAAACAGCATAACCTTGGCAAATTGGGTTCGCATCGGGAAGAAATTTGCTATACATATGTAGGTATGCACGTTTGTGGTAGGTATTTTTCATTCATTATTTGTTAAGGTGCCTTCATATGCTTAGTTTGGTTGGCTGATAACTTTTATTCTAATAGTCGGATCGTTAAGGTTGAGGTCTTAAAATTCAGGTTGAATATCAGGCTACATTTTTTTTACAAAATCATTGCAGAGTAACATAAAAGTATGTTTACAATACAATATGTGTAAGATACAATATATAATTAATTATCATTAATCATTAATTTTGTCTAAAAATTCAGGTTGAATATCAGGCTACATATTTTTTACAAAATCATTGCAGAGTGACATAAAAGTATGTTTACAATACATATACATGGTATGTGTAAGATACAATTGATTATTAACTATAGTCAATAGCTTTAAAGATTGTAAAAGAAAGAAAGAGAAATGGCTACCTTAAAAGACAAAATTTCTCTTCTTCGTTACGTTTGCCTCGATGAAAATTATTCTCAAAAAATTAATTAAATTTTTTTAGCATGAAATTTTTGAAGGTTTTGAAATTTTTTTTATAGCTGGTACTCGAATGTCATTCTGGCTTTAATTTGAATTTTAAATTTTGAAAATCCAACCATTAGATCCAAAGATATAAGCATTTAAATGATCGCAAATCGGGTGTTTTTCAATTTTTCAACTTTTTGAGCTACTGGCACCAATTGTTGTTGTATCAACAATTCACACATATTCACGGACAGGGAATTTAAGAGAGTTTTATCTCATTGAGCTAAAATAAAATTTGCGGGTGTTTAAGGCAAGGGGGGTTAGGTTAGGTTAGAAGGGGTGATGATACGGCGACCGTATCATCTCACTCGGATCACGATGGATCCATTGCGTTCCCCAGGATATATGTGGGTATAGGTATGTGTGTGAGGAGGGTTGGAGTGGGGTGGGGAAGTTAGGTAAAGTGGGCCCTGAACCATCCTGACTTCTGGATGAAGTTCAGGATGTTTTTTAGTGGTAAGGCTGAGATGTCGCCCAGATCGTCGAAAAAGTATTCTCCGAGGGCATCTTTCCTGGTCCTGGATAGGCTGGGGCATTCACAGAGGAAGTGAGTTGAGCCCTCCTCCGCCTCTTCATCCTGACACCCTCTGCATAAGTCAGAAGTGCTAAGGCCCATTCTGCTCATGTGGATACCCATGGAGTTGTGTCCAGTTAGTATTCCAACTAGGAGTGATGATTGAGGCCTACCTATCTTAAGTAAGTAGTCTGTTTTTCCCTTAGAAATATTCGGCCATAGGCTCTTTGAAACCCGACAAGAGTCAATTGTTGACCATCTATCGTTAGCGGTTTGTAGGAAGTATTGGTGAATTCTCTTTTTTTCTTGTCCCAGTGGCATAAGTACCGAGAATACGGTTTGGCTCGGATCTGAAGATGACCCGCTTCTGGCCAGTTCATCTGCCATTTCGTTCCCGTATAAAAGGGGCAAGGGGGGTACGAGTCGGTTCTCTAGATAATATAGGTACTCTATGATCTAAACAGCGTCTTACTAGTCTGAGGAAACAGAATACGAAGAAGATGATAAAACGGACACCAAAAAAAGTAGAAGTATTCGTAGGCAGGGATGGCCACTACATTTTTCACATTTGGTACGTAGTTTATGTAGTTAAACGAAGTCAAATGTTGTTAATGAAACAAATTGTAGCAAACTTAGTTACAAATATCAAATGATCTGTCAGTTGTAACTTTGAAGCTTTAATTTTGAGTTAAGATGTTCAAATTTTTATTGAAATTTTTTTATTTCTCTAAATTTACTTTGTATGTATATGAACATTGAACACATAACAATTTGTAGAAAATAAGACGTGTAGTTTATTAAATTAACTACGCGTAGTTAATGATGTAGAAAATGTGGTGTAGTTAATTCGGCCAACCCTGTTCGTAGGCTTTCCAGATTTGTATGTGAAGAAGAGCAAATTTAAAAAAGAATTCATTCAAAGTTTTAAAATGCATATGTAAATGCTGTTTTCATTTCTAATGTACCTCAACTATGCTGGAATGGCAAATCGGGTAAATTTTTTAACTAGATTTAAAGTCAATTTTTGAACTTTAAAATGCATTCATCTCAAAGAAAGAGTTTAGACTTATTTTCTATTAGACTCCATATATATAATATAACAGCAAAAAAACAATTAGCTCAATTTCTGAATACTGAATAAATGAAAAATTAAATACTTACATAATAAGTTTTTTTGTTAATTAATTTATTTGTTAATTTATTTTTTTGTTAATTTATTTATTTGTTAATTTATTTATTTGTTAATTTATTTATTTGTAAATTTTTTTAATTATTTATTTGTTAATTGATTTATTTGTTAAATTGCTTATATTTTAATTTATTTAATTGTTAACTTATTTATTTATTCAATCTTATTAATTGTTTAATTAATTCATTTTTCCCTATCTGTTTCTACATTATGTTTTTATTTCTTTTTCTTTTGTTTATTTATAAGTTTAATTATTTATTTAAATATTTGTCATGTAAAGGCGAGCGTTAGTTAATGACTGACTGTTTATTAGAGTACCTATACCACATGTTTACAGTATGTACATAAAAGTTAAGGTATACTTACATAGGAAGTATACTACATCTCCCATTTTTTTTTAATAAATGTTCACAAATTCATTTAAATTCAAAATTAAAAACAAAACATTTAAAAACAAAAATATTGAAATATAAAACAAAAACATTAAATTATAAGCGAATTGGGAGAAAAAAAATAATTAAAGTAGGATATAGAAAATGGAATTAAAATTAATCAATTAAAAAAATTTAATTTCAAAATTCACAAAAGTTGTGTTATTCTTCTTATTCTTTAGAAGTTTCATTAAGTTCTTAATATCTTGCCAGAGCGTAATACCAAAGAATATAAAGTTACCAAGAAGACGCATCTCATACAAATGTTTGTACTGAAAATTTTTATATGGCGGGTTCCAATATTGCGACCCGCTCTCATAGCTTTTGCATTTTTATGGGCTTTTCAATAATTCTCTCAGCGCTTTTACAATTAAATACAACACACGACACAGCCTGCTTTTTTGTCTTTATTACCTATACATACCCATCTCCATATAAAGTCATGCAAGATACAGGAAAAAGAAAACGAGACGAGCCAACAAATTTTATTCCCTTCGTCGTTGATGCGCACGTAGCTACATGTGTATGGTGTTATTTCTTTCGTGTAAACGAAAAGATTTTTATAATGAAATACGAAAAATAATATGAAATCGGGTATGAATTAATGTTGTATTGCGGGATGCAATATTTCAAGAAGGCTGAATCCAAAAGCGAAAATGTTTAAATTTCCGCTTCTAGATTCACCTATAGGTCAAATTGGGAGAGAAAAATGCGGAATTACTGAAAATAATTCCAACAAAAAATTATTTATTTGTGACCGCCACTTTTTTTCTGAGGACATTGGGAAAAAAATTAAAGAACGGTGCCGTGCCTATAATGAATTAAAACGTTCCTGTTGACCAGGAGTCAGGAGTTTGATATAGCACCTCCTAATTATTTTAGTTTAAACGAATTGCCTAGAAGAAGGAATTCTTGCGATAGTAATATGTCTCTAGAAGTTGTTTGCACAAATTGCGAAAAACATAATAAATTAACTACGTTTTACAGAAAAAAAAAATACTTTTCATGGAAAACAAAATAGAAAATTAAGGCAAAAACTTAAAGAAACTCTGAATGAGAATACAAAAATTGAAAAAAAATTTAATAAATATCAAATAAAATAAGTAGGTACAATTAAAACTTATATTAACTCTTTGAATATAAGTGAACAATCTAAAATATTTTGCAAGTTATTAATAAGTAACCGACGAAAATAATATAGCGAAGAAGTCAAATGGCTTGCACAAAATATTTTTTATGTTTCTCAATATACGTATTAATTTTTGAGAAATAAGTTGAATTTAAATATGCCTCATATATCCACATTACATCGATGGGCCCCCATAAATTTTCTTCAACCTGGATTCGTTAATAACGCTTTTGAGGAATTGAAAAATAAAATTGTATGTATGGATGAAACGGATAAAGGAAACGTTTTCTTACTATATGACGAAATTGCAATTAAAAGAGAATTGAGATACAACTCGAAATTAGATTTAATCGACGGTTTTGAAGATTTAGACTATAAGCGGAATTCAAATTTTGGTAAGCAGGTTTGTGTGTTTATGGTTAGAGGATTATTTTCGAACTGGACATTTATTTTTAATTACTTTGCTATACAAAACGGTTTATCAGGTCAAGATTTAAAAAAAAATAGTATTGGAAAACATAAAAATTCTTTCTGAAATTGGAATCATAATTCGAGCAGTAGTATGTGACCAAGGGTCTTCTAATAGGAAAGCATATAACCTCTTAGGAGTTTCGGATGTGGAGCCATACTTTTTAATTAATAACAGAAAAATCATTTACTTATATGCCTTTCCACATCTCATTAAATCTCTCCGTAACTGTTTTCTAAAGTCAGATCTTAATACCCCTGATGGCTTGGTGAGTTTTGAAGTTGTGAAAGAGCTTTGGCAGTTAGAACAAAATAGCAAAACAAGAATGTGCCCAAAATTAACAAGTCAACATGTGTTTACCACTGATTTCGATAAAATGAGAGTAAAATTTGCTACACAAATTTTCAGCAGAACTGTTAAAGCTGCAATTCATACAATCGTAGATACTTGTGTATTCAATAGTTGCCCAAAAGAAGTTACACTTTCCACAGAAATTTTATTTGGAAAAATTGATCAGCTTTTTGATTGCATGAACAGTGGTTCTCTGAATTCTGACAATTTTTATAGATCAGCTATTCAACAAAATAATTGTTCGCACGAGTTCCTTAAATCTTTCAAAAGTTATATTGCTCAGGTATCGTAAAACCATTCTAAAACTGTTTATTTTTTGAAAGGCATTGAACAAAATATAAACGGAGTACTACAAATTGCTGAAGATTTATTTCAAGATGATTCTGATGGAGTATTCTTCTTACTGACTAAGCGGTTAAATCAAGATCCACTTGAAAATTTGTTCTCAGTTATCAGGCAAAAGGGGGGAAACAATCAAAACCCTTCTTTATATGAATTTAATGTTATAATTGCAAAAGTTATGGCAACTCATTAAATTCAATCACGTTCGTTAAGAAATTGCGAAGAGGACAATGATCCAATGCTAAACAATATTGAATTTGATGAAAATTTATCTGCGTCCATCTTAACTGCTCAAAATGAGCAACAATTGTACAAGGAAATACCTGAGCTCGATGTTCTTCAACAATATCCTAGTTTTTTCGTTTGTGATAATTTTGAAAATAATGATTTTGAAATGAATATTGATTTAGTCTCGATGAGGTATTTCATAAGCTACGTTGCTTTTAAAGTTTCAACTAAAATAAATTGCGAAACATGCAATGCCAGAATTAAGAAAAGTGATGAAATAATCAGCTCTCCTTCAGAAATTTTCTTATTTCACAAAAATTACAGCCGCAACTCGGATTTTGGCAACCTTAATGCGCCATCAGATGAATTCTTTGAAATAAGTAAGAAGCATATTTTAGTATTTGATTCAATATTTTCGGTAATTCTTGATATTAAAAATATTAAAGAAAAAATAATTGAAAAGTGCAAAAACGCCACATATGAATGGTTCTCCAGCGACTCATGCCTGGACCACAAATTGAAATTGGTTGATTTTTTGATCTTAGTTCTTTTAAGAAAAAATTAATGTTCCTGGGCAATTGACGAAATAAAGTCGAAGAGCAAGAAAAAAACTAAAATTTTAGTCAATTAGCCCAAAAAAGCAGTGGATCTTGATTTAATATCTTCAAATATATCTTTAGTAAGTTGTACCACCCCGTTTATATAGTTTGTTCAAATGTCTTTTAAAAAATACAGTTTTTAATTGGTGCAATAAGGATATATGTTTTTGAAGATTTTAAGAATTCGTGCACACAATTTTTTTTTTTTCTATAAAAATTGGCGGAATTCAGAGAACCACATTCGTACAATCAAAAAGCTGAGCAATTTTACCAACAAAATTTCTGTAGAAAGTGCAGCTTCTTTTGCGACATGAAGTCTAAGACAAAATTGAATATAGTAGTAACTATTAAAGATAAAAAAAAAAGGAAAATCCCATCACGACCACGTCGTTGGCTTTGGGTAACGCAAAGTTTGGGAAAAAAGATATTGATTTCATTGAAATCACTATTTCGTTGATTTAATTCTTAATTGTTGACGGAATTTAAACTTAACGTTTACTATGAATATCCAACCATTAGAACTGAAGATATGAGCCGGTTAGCTAATCAAACGCACTTTTTTCCCAAGATTTTTTTAAATGAATATTCATTTTTTTGTTTGTTTATTTTTCAAAAAATATTCAATAGAAAAATTTGATTTCAAAAGAATATTAAAAATATATTCTTGACTTTATTTTAATTATTGAATCAAAACAAAATGAGAGGTCAATAAACATATCACTTGGTGTTGACCAATAGTGTTGACGGGTTTTAATATATACCTTATTGTTTTTGGTTTTTGCATGTGTGTTTTCACTTTCGAATATATTCACATTGTACATGGGTACTATATGGCAAAGCTATGGATTCGTACAAAAATCTAACTCGAGACGTTTTTATAATTTCAATTAGGTACCTACATACAATCGGAGTAGTTTTGCTGGGGTCCGAAATAAAATACTATACTTCATCCAACAAAAATAGGCAGTACACGTCTTATGGAAGAGCTTTTTCCAAATCAGTAGCACGCCATATTTTTGCACCATATTAAATTGAAAGAACTCCTCCATAAAAGATTGTATCTGACGCAGACTCAACGTCCTACCTTCTGTTGCCTATGGCTGCTGCTGCTATTCAACCCCCATTAAATATTGAGGTGCATTCAGAGTTAACCGTATCCAGTTGGTAACTCGTTCAGCTTTTTTTTCTTGGGTTTCTGTTGAGTAGCTTTTGATTTTCGAGCTTTAAAAAAAGTTTTTAATAATGAGTGTTATCGTGGAGTGTTTTCATCTTTTGCATTTCTTTTAATGTGCTAAAGTTACAAAACCTAAGCTGTTTTCTTTGAAGAAGAACATTATTCGCGTAGATTTTCGTAGCGCGTGGTCAATTAATGTGAAGTAAATTGTATTTTTGAAAGGTAAAATGTGTTTTAATTTTTATAAATAAAACAATTAAATGAAAATTTCTTTCTAAAATAAAGGGGCGGTAACCCTATATACTATTCTTTCATATTTGAGTCAATTTAAAATAAACACTACGACAACCCCGTGAGAGCTTTAATGAAGGACAGATTTATACAATCCACTGTAGCCAGAATGCGAGGCAAACGTCCTATCTTGCCCACACTGCCTATTTTTGTTGGATGAAATATAGTGCTCTTCCACTTTCAATCAAAAAAATATTTTTCTTTTTCAACGTATGTAGATACCTATGCATTAAAGACTCATAAAAAAAACTGCTTGGCTCCGACTTGTCTCGTTTTTGTTCCCCTTTTTGCGATCGTCATCCTCGCCCATGAATCGTTTTTGATTATGAATTTAACTCTTCAAATACCCATTTTTACACTACCAAAATTACTACAAAGGAACCCAGTGGGAAATTACTAAAAATTCAATGGTGAATGTCTTGCTTCTTCCTTGAGGAAAGGGAGCAGCACCCGCTTCCTTCGTGCGGAATACATCCAGGATTTTAACATGGGCATGTCATTGGCGGGGTGCACATGCAACCATCTCGATGAAAATTCCACAACTAAATCACTACTTCCTTGGAAGTTGCTTATTCACCAGTTGAATTGAGGACTCCGGTGGAAAATATGATGAATATTCAGCGAAGAAATACTTAAACAAAAGTAACTTGCTTATTCATCAGACCATTAATTTTTGATGAAAAATATGATGAAAATTCTTTTATGAAATCGCTAAATAATTTCGACTTGTTTTTTTTTTTTCACTACCTCAATATTTGCCAATGAAAAATATGATGAACATTCAACAAAAAAGCCATTAATTGAGTGTTACTTAGTTATTGATCAGCTTAATATTTATTATTTTCGATGAAAATTATGATGAAAATTTAGTAGTGAAATCAATAGGGAATTGGGAGTTGCTTAATCGCTAAATGTTTCATTCATAAATTAGAAAAATACTTCTCCTTAGTTGGAACAATTGAATATAATTCAATTAAGGTCAAGTGACCTAAACTCCAAAATGCGTCTCTAAGACGCAAATTATCGTCAATTTTTACCGACCCTTATAAAAACCAAAGCATGAACAAACTGTGAACTTTATTTTTCTAAATGAATTTTTTAAATTCATACACTTTTAATGCTCAGTTCATTATAAATAAATGTCTGATGAAAGGATACATTACTTTTCTTCACAGAAATCCTTATATTGATCGCGTCAGGTAAAGGAAAGGGTATTTTTTATTCTTTTCTTGCTCAGGGAAAAAACAAGCAAAAAAAGAGAGCGTGCGTCGTGGGAGAATTATTTTTTCTTCTATCTCAAAGTATACTTTACAAAGCAGACGAGTGGACCTAGACAACGAACTGCTGAACTTATGCATTACTTTTCAGCGATTGAATCGTCGCATAATTTTAACTAAAATAGAATCTTTTAATTCCACATTGAACTCACATGATTTTTGTGTGCCAGGTAAAAGAAGGGAGTGTTTCGATATTTTGCCCATTTACAAAGCAGACAATGTGCATAAAACCATGAACTGGTGAAACTATGCATTACTTTACAGTTACTAAATCAGTGCTTGCTGTTTCTTGTAAGAAGTGGCATTTGAATTCAATGTTGAATTCAGCAAAAATTTTCTGTGAGGATGAAATTTCCTACTGGGAAGGCTGTTCTTGTGATAGTATTACAAACTCAAAGTGCAAAAGGGGTGGGATCGTGTGTTCGGTAGGTGACAGCTGAGAACATAGAGTACCTATATTATCTAGAGAACCGACTCGTACCCCCTTTGCCTAAAACACCCGCAAATTTTATTTTAGCTCAATGAGAGAAAACTCTCTTAAATTCCCTGTCCGTGAATACGTGTGAATTGTTGATACAACAACAATTGGTGCCAGTAGCTCAAAAAGTTAAAAAATTGAAAAACACCCGATTTGCTTATATCTTTGGATCTAATGGTTGGATTTTTAAAATTTAAAATTCAAATTAAAGCCAGAATGACATTCGAGTACCAGCTATAAAAAAAGTTTCAAAACCTTCAAAAATTTTCATGCTAAAAAAATTTAATTAATTTTTTGAGAATAATTTTCATCGAGGCAAACGTAACGAAGAAGAGGAATTTTGTCTATTAAGGTAGCCATTTCTCTTTCTTTCTTTTACAATCTTTAAAGCTATTGACTATTATAGTTAATAATCAATTGTATCTTACACATACTGTATATGTATTGTAAACATACTTTTATGTCACTCTGCAATGATTTTGTAAAAAATATGTAGCCTGATATTCAACCTGAATTTTTAGACAAAATTAATGATTAATGATAATTAATTATATATTGTATCTTACACATATTGTATTGTAAACATACTTTTATGTTACTCTGCAATGATTTTGTAAAAAAAATGTAGCCTGATATTCAACCTATATTTTAAGACCTCAACCTTAACGATACGACTATTAGAATAAAAGTTATCAGCCAACCAAACTAAGCATATTAAGGCACCTTAACAAATAATGAATAAAAAATACCTACCACAAACGTGCATACCTACATATGTATAGCAATTTTTTTCCCGATGCGAACCCAATTTGCCAAGGTTATGCTGTTTTGTTTCACGCACTCCACCGTCTTTAGAATTACTATCTCCCTCCAACCAGTATATTCTTAGTAGCAAACTTTTTTTATTTTTTATTCTTGTGTATTCCTCTTCTTTGTTACGTTTGCCTCGACGAAAATTATTCTCCAAAAATTAATTAAATTTTTTTAGTAAGAAAGTTTTAACGGTTTTGAAATTTTTTATAGCTGGTACTGGACTGTCATTCTGGCTTTAATTTGAATTTTAAATTTTGAAAATTCGACCATTGGATCCAAAGATATAAGCTTTTAAGTGACCGCAAATCGGGTGTTTTTCAATTTTAGCTGAAACACATCGGTTGGCAATGAACAACAACCCCATTTTTTTTGAAAAAAATTAATTTAATTTTTGAATTTAACGGACTCTTATTTTGAATATCTCAGCGCATAATCCTCCATATTTCAAACTGAGCGTGTCTACTTTTGCTCAAAGAAGTGTTGGTATGGGCTCCCATTTAAAATGCACGGGATCACTAATACATGCTTATGAAAAAGTAGATTTCAGTTTTCTAGCAGCTTGTAGAAAAGAGAACAAACCCCTTAAGTCGGTTCTCTAGATAATATACGTACTCTATGGCTGAGAATAAGAATATATTGAATAACATCGTATGTGAGTTAATTGGCAAGATTGTGTTAGAGCTTTTCTCTCAAATATTTTTTTATTTAGTTGTTTTTATTATTCTTTAGAAAAGAGCTTTCAGAATTGGATTTTATCACAAATAATTATATACAGATGTCTCACCTCCATACAAAATTATGTCTTCAAAATTTTTTTTGGCCGACAAATTCCAGCCGACAAAGAGCTTTTAAAAGTAGATTTCATAAGAAGAAGAAATTGTTTCAGCAGACCGAATGCTTTTTAAGGTGTTCGATAATATTTACAGAGAAACGGCTCTCTCATTCTCATCAAAATTGACGCTTACAAAAAAAAACACTTCACACATCCTGTTATTTTTATTTTTTGCGTTTCGTGGCCTTCGTTTTTTCTATTGATGTTGTTGTTGTATTATTGTGTACGCTGACGTTTGGTCTGGCTTCTTTGTGCGGTTGGTTTTTTTTATTGTGGGTAGGTACAGGTAGTAGTTCGTGGATTTGGAAAGATCTTTTTGTTTCAAAGTTAAATTTTCTTACATTCCGCTCGGTAAAGTAAATTGAACTCAAATTCATTTTCATGAAAGCATTGCTTATTATTTGGATAACTGATTGGATCCTTTATGTTGAGTATTTAAAAACGAAGAAAATAACTGGCAACATTTTAGAGGATTTTTAAGGTATTTTTAACAATATAAAGTTGTATAGGGATTGATAAAATCGATTTTTTGACATTCTAAATTTAAAAAAAGATTAAAAATTTCAGAAATTTGGATAACAACTAAAAAGTTTTTATCACAATCCCATTGTAAAAAAAATATCAGTAGAAAATATCGTCAAATGGAGTAGTTTAGGTGCTAAGCCGCTTTTACTATACAGGGTGATTTGCATAAGGTGTGAAAAAAAGATAGGGCGTGTAGGTTGAACTTTGGCAAGAAAAAAATCGTATAGAATGGGGGGTCTATTTTCCCCCGTTTAGGAGGAAGGGGCAATTTTCTAAAAAATTAACTTAAAATGGAAAAAAATATTAAAAAACAAAGGTTAAACTTACAATGCCATGCTATACCTTTTTGGAAAGCCAGAAACAATGGGTTCACATCAAGAAGTAACCATTTTTGTATTGTTTTTGTTTTTTTTTATACTGGGTGATGGGTATAAGGTGCACCAAGAAGCTAGAGCAAGTAGGTTGGGTTAAGACAAGAAAAAAATCGTACATGAGGGGGGTCTATTTTACCCCGGGAGGGGCAATTTTCTAAAAAAATTACTTAAAACAGAAAAAAAAATATGTGTTTAAAAACAACGGTTAAACTTACAATGCCATGCTATACTTTTTTGGAAAACCAGAAATCTCTTCTTTAATCTTAACTTTAAATTAAGTTGTGTCAGTGAATAGTTTTTGAAAAAATAATTTTCAAACTCGAAATTTAAAAAAAAAAAAAAAAAAATTTAATTTTTTTTTAAATTTCAAACAATTTTTTTTTCACAATTTTATGTAATTAAGTATAATTTTTGTTTTCAAAATTCAATGCCCTTATTAATTTTCAATAAAAAACAGAAAACTGAATGCTAAAATGTATCTTAGTTGTTGAGAAAAAAAAGAATAAAAGTACGGATGCTAAAATGTATCTTATTGTAAAGAAAATAAAAAAATTAAAAGTATACTTTTTTCCAAAAAAAATAAAAACACTTTTTTTTTGCTTTTCCCAAGTTTTATCTGCTTAGGTCAGTTATTAAATTAGTGGATTATCCCTTTTTTATTTTTTATTTCATACTAACGGTTTTTAGCAAATATTAAAAAAAAATTAACTGGATTAACTAGATTTCACCTTTTTGGAAAAAAGTGCTCAATACTTTTTTTTAATTTTTCAAGAAATAAGTTACATTTTAGCATCCGGTTTTCTGTTATTTATTGAAAATTAATAAGAGCATTACATTTTTAAAACAATAATTATAATTAATCACATAAAATTTTGAAAAAACTTTGTTTGAAATTTAAAAAAAAAAAAAATTTCAAAATTTTGAGTTTGAAAATTAATTTTTCAAAAACTATTCATTAACACAACTTAATTTAAAATAAAGATTAAAGAAGAGATTTCTGGCTTTCCAAAAAGGTATAGCATGGCATTGTAAATTTAAGCGTTGTTTTTAAATAATTTTTTTTCTGTTTTAAGTAATTTTTTTAGAAAATTGCCCCTCCCGGGGGAAAATAAACCCCCCTCATGTACGATTTTTTTCTTGTCTTAACCCAACCTACTTGCTCTAGCTTCTTGGTGCACCTTATACCCATCACCCAGTATAAAAAAACAAAAACAATACAAAAATGGTTACTTCTTGGTGTGAACCCATTGTAGAGTGATGGAATTTCAAAACTGGGTATACCAAATTGTTCGCAATAAAATGATCTACAAAAAACATCTTCAGTTTTTTTTTTCAAACAAACTGCTAGAAAAAAGTTATTACCCTTTAAAGTAAGTTTTTTTGAAAATGTTCGTCTATTATTGGCTATATCTTTTTTATTTTCAATTGAACGGTAAAAAGTCTTTGAACCAAAATTGTAGAAAGTTAAATTCTCTACAAAAAAGGTCTATAATTTTTTTTGTCAGAGCTGTATTTATCAAGATATTGTGAAAAGGGGTTCTTTCCCCTTTTTCAATATGGCGGCCAAATGGGAGGGGGCTACAGCCCCGAAAATCACTTTGTATACTCACATTGATGCACCCTACACATTAAAAAAAAAACCTTGTCCTATACTAAATGCGAGGCCAATGTAACATTTCAATGGACTAATATGAAAACAACCCAAAAATTTGGTATAGCTACCTATAATTTTCATTTTCTTCAAAAAGCGTTCAAAATTCTTGTCCACCACTGGACGGGCTTACCACGATATCTAAAAAGCAATAACCTAGATTCTATAGAAAGCAAAAATCTCGAAAGTAAAATTCTCGATAGCAAAAATCTAGAATTGAAAAAATCTAAAAAAAAAGATCTAGAAATACAAAAATCTAAAAAAAAAACTCAAATGCAAAAATCTAGATATATGTACCTACCTATACCTATATTAATTTTTGAAACTATGGTTCGCGTTTGTAACCAATGTCTCAAAAATAAATACATACCTACCTAGATTACTTACTTTTTTTGTTTTGTAAAACGCATAGAATTTCAATTAAGATTTATTTTCTTAAATTTTTAACTTAAGTCAAAAATTCGATTTCACAAAATTTATAATTTTAAAAATGAAAATCTTGAAAAGTCGGATTATAGGTACATACGTGTAAAAGTCACAGAGCTCGGAGTGCGACAACTAATTTACAAGTGACGCCACAGATAGTGAGCCTAGAAAAATAATTTTTTTTATTTTTTTCTAGATATACCTACCTGTGTAGGTACCTTACCTACCTAGTCTTTCGAGATTTCCTCATTCTGGATTAAAAAATATTTTTTTTCGAGATTACGTCATGAACCCTATATAGGTATAGGTACGTAGGTATTAAAACACTTTAAATCCCAGCACGGAAATTTGTTTATATTATCCAATTGCAGCAAAAGTATCAACAAACCTGTACCTGTGTACACCCAGACACCTACGACATACGTAATCATTAATCAAAAAGAATAAAATTGTAAAAGGTTTGCATTTGTTTGACCACTTTATTTTAAATAAATCATCTACGGAATTTAATAAGTTTTCTCATATCCTATAAGAGGCATTTAATAAATAAAAATCTCAAGCGCACTTATGTAATAAAAGTAGACACCTGTAACAGTCACAAAAATCTTAAAATTAAAAACTCATCATAATCACTGATTTCTTTATTCCTTGACTTCATGCAACGCGACGTCAAGAAAATCTTCATGGGACACAAATGCAAAAATACCCTTCAAGCAAATTCACTGACCCAACTTTTTCGGTCTTTCTTGGATCATTTCAAAACGGAGTGTCATACACACATTAGCACATTTTTTGTATTTGCATGCAAAAAAAGAACGAAAATCGAGAGTACTTTTTTTTTACTGAGAAAGAGAGAATATATGCAATACCCTAATGGTGAGTATTTTTTTATGGGTGAAGCCTAGTACGCTGCTGATGCGAAACGAAAATTTCCTGTGATCTCCAAACAGACAACGAAACGCTTGTGAAAATACAACGGAAAATATCCTTGGAGAGTTTCACTAATTCCAAAAACCAAATTAAACAAAAACGCAAAAAATCAGAGAAACCCATGATGTAAGAAAATGATAAACAAAAAAAAAACACAAATAAAACTCAAATGTCATTTTTCCGCACACAATAAATAGTCTGTATAATTAATTCAGTGCGAAAAAGGAGCGGAGACTTCTCCAAATAATCTGTTACAATTATAAATTTCGTTCTTCGAACAGCGTACTGCAAAACGAAAAGCAGAACGAAATTTTCCGTTTATGATTTCGTTGTGTCATTTTTGTATGGGATTTTTCGTTTCGCATCAGCAGCGTACTAGGCTTGAAAATAAAGGAGAAGACAACAAAAACAATTAACTTTTTTCAATACGTTCGTGTCCAGCGCAACAGTTTAATAAAAATTCCCTCGAGAAAGAAAATCAATTTAAAATCAAAAGTTAATTATTTAATTATTAATTACAAAATACATCGTGATGTTTCATTTATATACAAACGATAGAAGAAAATAAATTGCATAATATTCTTCAACCACAAAACGCCTGTCTCGGTCGTTAATTTTTTTGGATCCGTTCTGGATTCCATTTTGTTTCGGTTCTCGCTGAGTATGGTGAAATGGTAAGCTCTCTTTCTCACAATACATGCACAAAATGAGTCCGTGGTGATTCTAATTTCCATACTAATTTGAGCCGACAAACGCAGTTTTGCGGATCCATGTTTGGATCCGTATACGGAGTCATCCATACGCTGTTTACTACGTGCGCGGATCCAAAGCGGACTCGTTTGCTTGAAGGGTATTCCTTAAGAGGCCTCCACCCAAAATGTCGAAGTCAGATTCGAAGATTTTTATCTTCGAATAAAAAACGAGAGTAAAAAAACTAACAACATGTTTGAACTTCGAACAAACATCGTTCGAATGGCATATGAAACAACAACAAAAATAGAAGCTATACGTTCACATCGCATACAGCCTTTTTTATTTGTTTGTTTTTGTTGCTTTGCACTATACTTTTACTTTGTTATGAAGAAGAGGAAGCAGTGCAGGTATAGATTTTTATTTTTTTTGTTCAATATTTCGTTTTGGGTATAGGGAGTAAAGTGTTTGTAAATGTATTCGTGTGTTGGAAAGGGATATTATGTGTTGTTTTTGCTTTTGTATCGTGGTGCGCGAAGAGCTATTTGTGAAGTTTTTTCTGTGGAGGAAAACTTGTGTTGAAATTTTTTTTCTCAATAATATGCATATATTATTTTTTTCATTTCAAATTATTTGTAGGTCACTTTATTGGAATGGGGTAGTTTTGTTCAAGTTGAATGATTTTAGATTTTAGGATATTGTTATGGTAGGTAAAGGATAAAGTATGTAGGTAGGTATGTACAATATGCATTTGTATGTTTCCAAATTCCGGATTTACTAAGAAGTGATTATTTAATTTTAGGGTGTTTTTTACTTTTTGTGTGGTTTCAAGAGTTTTTTTTTCTTCTAGGTAGGTATTTGAGTGTAGGTAACAAAAGCGATTCGGAAGGTATTTGTGATTTTATTTGATTATGAAGATGTAGGTATTATTTGTTATAAATTCCCGAATTACATACCAAAAATAGGTATCGTTTCTTGAGGAAATTATTAAATAAATACAAATACCTACCTATTGTTAGATAAATATAATTGGTAGGTACCTGTAGGCTGTGGGTAGGTTATACACTAAAAATAAATAGGTATGTAGATAGGTACATACTTACTGTCAAATAACTTTCGACTGTGTAGATACCTATACTTTTTTTGAAAAATAAAAACAAACAAATCCTAATTAAAAAAATTAAATTTTCTTCCTTTATACTATGGCAAGAGTACGTTACTTAGGCGCCAAGAAATGATAACGGTTTTTGTAGAACAGTTCAATACAAGCATTTTTTGCAATGGGAGGGGGCTCTATCTCCCCCGTTTGGACAGGAAGGGCAAATTAAAAAAAAAACTAAATAATGTTAAAAAAATATTAAAACATAACGGTATTATTAACAATTAAGTATTATACCTATATTTAAAGCCAATACTCTCTATTAGTACATTTAAAATGATCAGGTAAGGAAATGTAATGCATTCTAAAAAATTCACATTACCTAGGTTCTACCGTACGACTGCAGAAAATTAATATAATTTCTTAAATTGTATGTATTTTGAAATAAATGGGTTTTAACATTTTTTTCATTTTTTCATAAATATTTTGAGTTTGAAGGCGAATTTTTCAAAAAAAATTTGACATAAATAATTTAATTCAGATTTAAGATTAAAAAACAAATTTCTGGCTTTCAAAACCAGTATATTATTTAATTGTAAATGTTGCCGTTGTTTTTTAATAATTTTGTTTTCATTTTAAACCATTTTTTTGTAAAATTTCCCCTACCTTCTAAACGTAGCTAGATAGACCCTCCTCCTACAATAAAAAAGGGCTTGTTTTTGACCTTCCATACATACCTCGCTGCTTATACGCCGTAATGCTGGGTGGTAGGGTAGCACTGTAATTATGTAAGAAAGCAAAAAACAAACATTTCATAATAAAGTAGTTATAAGTAATTTTCAATTTTCTCAAAAACTAACTTTTTTCTAAAATTACCCCTACCTACTGAACGGGGTGCGATAGAACCCCCCTTTTATAGTTAAAAATGCTTGTATTGAACTATTCTAAAAAAGACCGTTATCATTTCTGGGCGCCTAAGTTATCGTACTCTTATCGTACATATTATGTAGTATAAAGGAAGAAAATTTAATTTTTTTAATTTGGATTTGTCTACAACAAAGCCACCAGAACTCATAATCTCTTCCATTGGATCGTCGGGATTGGGAAAATGGTTGTCAATTGTCACATCCTCTTGGTTCACTTCTTGCACCTCTTCAGGGAAAGTAATTTGTTCATTGTTGCATATTTCGGTAGGATTTTTTAAACTAAATAAAAAAATTGTCATATCAGAGCCATTGGTACATACAATATTTCACGCCTGGGGAAGTTATTCCACCTTTAAATTATATACTCAATCAAAAAATAGAAAAAAATAAAACACGAATGTTTTTTTGTTGCATCTCAATATGACCATTTTTCACAAAGGCACAGCTCTTGAAAATACTGCATTTATCTACAAAAATCTCTCTACATGAAAATGGTCCCGAAATTGTTGGATTTTTTCAAATGGCCCCATTTCCAAATAGGAAAAATTGCCCCTAAAATAATGAAAAAAGACCCCAAAAATTTAACCATAAAAATTAAAAATAACCCCACAAAATTTGTATGTAGGTAAAATAACAACAAAAGACGTCGATTTATGTAGGTATGTTGTTCGGGTTGATTTTTCATAGTCTTGGAGCATTTTTTTATTTTCAATTTTCGGTTTGGGATGAGACTTCATTATGAAAAAATATACCCCAATCTTTTAATCTTAAAGAAATAAATTTATTTCAAACCAAGTATTAAAAAATTTAAACAGTTCATTTTGATTTATTTAATCATATTAACGCACGATATTTTTACATTTTTAAAAGTTAAAAAGTTCAAATTATTTTTATCATCATGTCACCCTAATTCAATAAATGTAAGACAATGTTGGTGTTGTTGTTTTACACATATATTTTTGGGGTCATTTATCATATTTGTTTTCAAGCAATTTTAAATTTTGGGGCCTTGTTTCATCTTATTTGCATTTTAAAAATTGGGCGATTTTTCATTGTGAAAAAATGCCCCCATTTTGGGGTTAGTTTTAATTTTTTATTCAAGATAAAAAAAATGTTTGGGGCCTTTTTTTGTAATGAAAAATTACCCCAAAATTGCGTTTTTCCTTAATATTATTTCTTTTAATCATGCCACGGGAAATGTCCTAAAATAAACTTTTCGTATATGTATAGGTTTATAAATTTTTTTTTAATTCGTTAGCGGGCAGAAAGCGGTTTTTAAATAAAAAACACTTTTAAGAAAACAATTAAAAACTATTTTTAAAACACCATTGTTAACAAAAATTAAATGAAAATTTGGGTATTGTACATAATATGAAAATTAAAAATGGTGACTTGAAGATTCATTTTGATAAAAATTGATATCAAAGTTCGAATCAGCGCGAAAAATCATTTTAAACAGATGTGTATCACAAGTAGGTATATGCTTTATAAAAAAATATCCATGTTTTTTTTTTTTAATAAAAAAAATGCTAGGTACATATATGTAGCGCTAACTTGATATTTTGTTAGCATTACACTTTTAGAAATTAAAAAACTAAGTAAGCAATTGTAACTTTTTTTACTATATCTAAAGAAGTTGCGAAAAGAAAAAACATATAAAAATTTTTTGGGAGAAATTTAAAATTCAATTTCAATTCAAATTTATATGATTCCATAAAATTGTTCATGTTAGGTACCTACTTACATATTTACATGAATGACTTGCTTATTTTGTAAATTTCTCACTAGTTGCCATTTTTAACAATCTTGCCCTTTAGTTTTGGTTGTTTTCTACCCATTTTTTCACTTCACTGAGGTATAACAATTTATTATACAAGAAATGCAGTATCATAAAATCACTTTTTTTATTGTAATTAAGTAAGGTATGTTAAAATATTTGTTTTTGGTTCTCTCCACTTAGGTATGTTTAATTATTCAATATTCTCTGTATTATTTTTTTAGAATCAACAATTCACTTAGTTTGGAATAAAAATCAATTTTAGAATCACCAGTTCACTCTACGAATCACAAACTCAATTGGTTAAAACTTCATAGACAGAAAATACTTTTCCTTTCAATTTCATTTCATGTTGCCAACTCCAAATAAAAAACCGTGACAAATTTCAGCTAAAACAAAAATCAAACAAATTCTGTGTAAAGCTCACCAATACATTCAGAACTCATTCACATTATCCTTCGTTAGATCACAGTTGGCGGCCCAAGCAGAAAACCAAAAAAATATGCAAAAAATTGCATCACATCACCAGAAATACCTCAAACTCTTGTTCAGGCCATACAATACAAGGTTCATTTCACTCACATTATCTATATGTCTTACCTAATTATTATCTTGTCGATCATGTTTGATTTCCAAATTTCAACCCTGCTATGAAGCAATGCAAACAAAATTTCGTTCGGTTTATTGCTCCGGTATAAAGCTTATTGTATCTAACACCTGTATCTACCCCACTCCTGGTTTCTTTATTATGATAGGTGTTCACTGTTCAATGAATAAAAAAATGAACTTTGGTTTATTTTTTTTGGAAAATCAAATCAAAAAAAATCTTAGCTTAAAAATATTTGTTTGTATTCTATGCTAATAAAAAAAAATAATGAAAAAATCCTGATAGCATAAGCTTCTTGGATAACACAAATATGGTACCTACCTACCTACCTCACATTTCATTCTCATAACAAAAAAAATGGAAACCAAATTCTCATATTTTTGCTTGGTCATAACTATTTTGTCAGTAGTTGAAATTATAATTTACATAGATTCTGTTTACAAACGACCTTCGCATACAAACAAAAATCAGTTTGACTTGACCTACAGACATTTTTTTTTCTTTATTTCTTTTTGACTACCCACAAAATAATTGGATGTAGCTATATGGTACAGCGCAGCGCTCGCTTAGCAGTACCCACAAAAACACTTTTTTTTATTTCATTTTATCATCAACACATTCCCATTCTATAATGCTGCCTCTGGTTCATGTTTGATTCGATCTACAACATTCATTTTCGAAGAAAAGCCATCATGTGGCAGCTAGATTTACTAAAAATTCGAAATATTTGAAAATAACGACTATTTATTGCAAAACAGACCTTTGAAAAATTTGTTATTTCTAACAAAATTTAAGTTTTTGTGCTAGTTTTTTTTAGTGAATTTGTTTATTAGAAATTTTTTGTCATTATGAGAAAGTTTTGGGTTATTTGGTTTATTTCTTGTTATTTAAAAATACAATTGAAAAATAGAAAATTTGTCACTTTTCAAAAGCAAATATTTCAAAAAATAGGATCAAATTAAAAAATCGGTGCCCAAGGCATTGAAGCCCTAATCAATACCTTTAAAATGATATACATTTTATATATGTACTCCTCTCCTGTTCTGAAATCGTTAAGCATCCATTTGGCAGTTTTGCGTGATTTTTATAAAACCTCTTACTGGATTTTTGAAATAAGACGAAAACAAAATCCAAAATCAAAAATATAGCCCCAAGACTTTGAAGCCAAAATGTCATTCTTTCATATGCAATTTAAATTTTGGCCATATCGGAATCCATTTTGCCAATTTTCCATATTTCTCAAAAATTTGGGTAGAGGCCTCTTAATGGATACACAAAAAAAAAATACCAATCCATACAATCAGAATACACAACACACTTGACTTTTTTTCTTGCCCATTATAAGAAATCTATCTCCATTCTCGGATAGGCTTTGTTGTTCCTTGGTTCTTGAGCGAGTGTTGTGTGGGATGTTAGTTGTTGGTGTGATTTCTGGTTGTGGGTTGACTTGTGAGGTTATTGGTAACTTCTCGTCGATTTTAGAATAGTTATTGTTATTATCGTGTGTTACCATGGCTCGCTCAGGAATTATGTCTGCTTTTGTGTGTTGGAGATGAATTGTGTTGCGGCGTTTTATTTTTAAATCAGCTGCTCTTACTATGTATGATCTCGGTTGGGAGGATTTTTCTTGAATTGTACCTGATGACCATCTTCGGTGCCCTTCCTGAACTCGCACTTTATTTAGTAGATTTAACTGCAGATTTAAGTGCATATAGTTTTTGTTCATTTCGCATCTGGGTCATCGTTTGATGTACGTTTTTAATTACTCTCGGTGCTAGTTCCCATTTTGCTACAGGTAAATCTAATCTAATCTGTCTGCTGAATAGGCGCTGGCTTAGAGATTTCAATTCGGGTGATCTTGATGTATTACGAAAGTTCAAAAGCGCCAAGTAAATGTCTAAGCCGTCCAACTGACACTTCCTCAGTAGCTGTTTAGCCGTTTGTACATATCTTTCCGCAAGTCTGTTAGAGTGGGGATTATAAGGACTTGATGTCTGATGTTTGAATCCCGTTGTCCGTACCTATTTCATCGCGAAAAGTCCAGTATCCTCTTGTAGTTTCGTTTACTTCTTGCATTGTTTTTGGCCAACCGTTCAGGACACATTCTTTTAGTTGTTGAAGCTCTATATCTCTGTTTGTCTCTTTTATAAATTCTTCTTTTGATTGACGGGTGTATTTGAAAGTGCCAAGGATTCAATTCAGACTCAAGAAGTTTCCTCAAGGGACAAGTTATATGAGAAAAATGGTTTTATTTAGTTAAATAAGTAGCCATACCCAAAGGTCTCATGAGTTCTGTCTTATATTGCGGTATTTGTAATCGGTTGATTGCACTGCTCAATTTAATTTTATTTTTTTTTCGCTTTTTTTTTAATTTTGAATGAAGTTTTTTTTTCATATTTTCCTTTCATTTGTTCTTTTTATTTTAATTCAAGAAAATCTTTCAGTAGTAAGATAATGTACCAAATCTCTGAATTGCAAAATGTCCGGTCACAGGCTTTTTTGAAAATTATTACGAAATAAACAAATCTATCTATCTAATTAATAAGTAGGTAGGTATATTTTTTCTTTTTACAACCGTATTGAAGTTCAAAAGGATTTGAAAAGTGAACTCATCGAATTTTAAAAGTATGTGTATTACGATCCCTTCTCTCCGCAATAAAATTACCCATATTAACACATACAATTCACCATACTTCATTCATTCTTTGAAATGTGGTAGTATCATGAAATCATTCTATTTGACTGTGTGTGTTGCCAAATTTATTTATTTATGTGTTGCGTGAGTATGGCAGATATTCATATGTGTTTAGGTTTCTAAGGCCCAGTTTCACACTCGAAGTAAGAGTCACTTAAGTGCCAAATATGGAAAACTAATGCTCAATTTTAGAGTGTAAACTTATCGGAACAAGTGACATTTAAGTCACCCATATTGGCCACTTAAGGCCACTCAGGACTTAGACAGTAAAACTACATCTAAAATGCCGACGTTAGGCAATAACGCCCAAATAGATTTAGAAATATCGCCCAATAAAATTCTGAACAATTGTTGTTGTTTTCTCGAATTGGGCGTTGTTTCCAATTTTTTTATTTTTTTGTAATGGAAAAAACGCCCAAAATAAAAATTTTAAAAATCAAATGGGAAATAACGCCCAAAAAAAATTCAGAAAAAGGAAATAACGCCCAAATAATAATAAAACTCAGTAGGTACTAACATTTACAATATGGATTTTTGAAAATTAAAACGGCACCAAAGTGGTGCATATTGACTTTTTTGGTTGCAAAAATCATAGCTCTTAAACAAATAAAGATATCGTGATAATTTTTTTTTCCAGCTTGAAGTAAATTTCCAAGGCTATAAATTTTGTGAATTTTAAGAAAAAATATTCGCAGGGTGTTTCAGAATTTTCTGCTGAAATACGACTTTCTCCCGATAGGAAATGGACTTAATATTTTACCTCAAAAAATGTAAATAGTAAATGTAAATGTAAATGAACAGGGTGTCTTAAGGTCAAACAAAGTCACAATGGTTCATAAAAGTAAACAAAAAATTAATTTTTTAAATATTTCTACATGTGTATCAAAAGCCTTTTTTTATTATTTTGCTACAAAATATACTTCTTCAGTGCAGGTACTTACATTTTAGGTCAAAGTATAGAGAAAGTATGTAAAGTGCTATAAGATAAAAAATTTAAGAAAAATACTTTACAGGGTGTTCCAGATTTTCATGTTAAAAAAAAACATTTTTATCCAAAAAGCTTAAAGTAGTATTTTACTTTAAAATATAACTCAAATGTAAGAGTGCGTGAAGTTAGCCCCCCTTTTTAGAATTTGTTATTTTTTAAAGTTGTTCCAGGTTGTTCCCGACTTGTTCCGCATTGTTTCAATTTTTTTTTAAATATTCAAAAATGGGGGTTTTAGAGCCAAAAAACGGTTTTTGACCTAGCCCCCCTTTTTTGAAAGTTGTTCCAGATTGTTCTAAACGTTATTCCAAGTTTTTGGACCCCTATGTTCAAAATTTCAAAAGTGATTGGCAAAATTCGATCCCCTCTTTTTCGAAATTCTTAATTTGTAGGACGTGTATTTTAAAGATTAAACCTTCCAAACTTTTTTCAAAAATCCAAAAAAACGGCTCTCTATTTTATTTCTTTTAATGCATTTACTTTTCAAACTTGATATAAATGCATGTATAGAAAAAAAAGTTCTGATTCTGAAGCTGTGTCACCGCTCGAAAACTTGTAAATAATTTCTTTGAACTGATAAAATGTGTATCCATTTTGAAGAAAAATGGATCCAAATGAAAATAAAATACATAAACAGAACATACCTACCTACATAAATCTTTTAACACTAGAGCCTATTTTGATAGATGTGTACATGTTTTAAAAATTGCCGCCTCCTAGCAAACTCTATCCCAAAAATTTTGAAAATTTGCAGGCCATAAAATATATCCAAATGACAAAAAAAATATTAAAACAGAACATACAAAAATCTTTTAACATTAACGCCTGTTTTGGTTAATATTTTTTAAAAAATGCCGCCCCTTGCAAATTGCCTCCCAGATTTAATATTTGCCTCCATATTTGGGAAAATTGCCGCCTCCAAGCAAATTAACGCCCGGGGCCTGTGCCCTGCTTACCCCCTGCCAAGCTACGCCACTGTCGTCGCCAACCGACGAGCTTCAGTTGAGGTCTGCGGATAGTTGAATTTGTATAAAATCCTAAAATCACTCGATTTGAGCCCACTTAGAAACCTATTACTCAGGTTATAACTATCGGCTGCTTAATATTAAGATAGATAATTGGAAGTAAAATGACAAGTTATACAAATGTGCATCAAAGTTTTCGCAAAAGCGTACAAAATTTCACACTAAAAACGTGAAAGATTGGCTTTTGAGAACTTATTTCATCACGGCATATGACGGGAGGAACAAGAAAACAAAAGACACAAAAAAAAACAAGCAAAAATGCATACGAACAGGGTTGGCCGAATTAACTACACTACATTTTCTACATCATTAACTACGCGTAGTTAATTTAATAAACTACACGTCTTATTTTCTTCAAATTGTTACGTTTTCATATAAGTATGTACATACATACAAAGTAAATTTAGAGAAATAATAAAATTTCAATAAAAATTTTAACATTTTAACTCAAATTTCAAGCTTCAAAGTTACAACTGAAAGATAATTTGATATTTGTAACTAAGTTTGCTACAATTTGTTTCATTAACTAAATTTAACTACGTTTAACTACATAAACTACGTAGCAAATGAGAAAAATGTAGTGGCCATCCCTGCCTACTAACACTTCTCCTTTTTTTGGTTTCCGTTTTATCATCTTCTTCGTATTCTGTTTCCTCAGACCATAGCACAGTGATAGAAATCGACTTTTTTCAATTGTACTGAACGCTGAAACAAAATAGTACTGAAAAAGAACAAATAGTACTGGGGTTTTTTAAATGGATAAAACTAGCAAACACACAAATTCAAAAATAAAATTGATTTATCAACAAGAACAAAAAAAAATTCATTTGTTATAAATATTAATTATTATTCATTATTATAGCTAAATAAATAACGGACGGATCCCGTATCACAGTAAGGAGCCAGTTGTAGGTTTCATTGAATCTCATCATTGAATATTTAAATTATTTTTAGTTTTGAGGTTTTTAAAATCATTATTAAACTGTCAGGTTTATTTTGCCATTAAAATAATCACTGATTTTGCTTCCTAAACATCTGAAAATTAAAAATAGAATTTTCAATGATTATTACGAATAACTGGTGCCTTAGATAAGAAAATAATAGTAAGTTAGGTAATTAACATTATTTTTACTCTAAAAGTTCTTATTTTTGAAGAGGATTCTTTGTCACGTTTTTTTCACAAGATCTTTAGTAATTACAAAACTGTGACAACATTCCTTTTTTAAAAGATTTTTGGTTTCTATCAGCATTCATTTTTCAAAAACCAAATTTTTGCCCGCCCAAAATTCCGATACAGATACATTTCTCAGTTTCTTAATATATTCGCAGTCAGCTAGAGCTCTAAGTTAACACCAAACATATTGATTCTCCTCACATCCAAATCCCATTGACATAAATAAGCCACATTCATCCATAGCCAATAAATAAACATAAACAGACGATCATGAAGAGATGTCCAAAATGCTACTCAGCAAATTGTTCCCCATCACCAGATAACATAAACAGAAAACATCTCATAGAGATTAACACCACAGCAGCCTACGTGACTTAAACTGCAAGTCAGCAAACATCTTCAATTTCATCATCTCATAGCCACGCCATCAAATTGGTTAGTCAGCAGTTCATAAGTATTTAAGCTTTAGAAATTAAGAAAAATGAATCAATTGTAATTTGAATTTTAAATAAAGCAGAACCTCTGCCAAAATAAATTTTTTTTAAAACAATTTAGTAAAAACTAATTTAATTGGCGCCCGAGCAGGGACCGGTTTAGTGCGTTGTTGTTGGAAATAAAGTCAAAAAAGTTCGTCTTTTTATAAACTGTAACCAGTCGCCTTAAGTAGCCGCAGTGTTTAATTAAGAGGACATAAAACGTACTAACCGGTGCCAAATAAGTGTAACGTTCTCGTGAAATTACAACCAGTCGCCTTAAGCAGCCGCCGTTTTTAATTAGAAGAACATAGACAATAAGTGCAAGTGTAGAGAACGAGGCCTTTTAGTATCCAGATCTCCAAAGGAAAAAAGGACGATATAAGAACTATCACGCCGCTCTACCAAGATGAAGAATGTTATGTATTTTATGTAAGTTAGAATTAAGAATTATAAAATAAACATAATTTTTTTTTATTCATTAAAAATATGGCACAAATAATAATAGAATTAGTGAAACCAGATCCAAAAATCCCAAAATATACATTAGCTAAAAAAATGATTCTAATTAAACAAATTTTTAACAAAGAAGGCAAGAAACAATTATAATAAAGAAAAAAGAAAAGTAATAAATAAGAGTAGAAATTAAGGAAAAAGAAAAGTAAGAAATAAGAGTAGAAATTAAGAAAAAGAAAAGTAATAAATAAAAGTAAAATATAATTTTCATTAACTTGATAAAAATTCTGAAATCAAATTTTATATCTTAATACACACATATATTAAAATGGCGAACAACGATAATAATTTAGAACACCTTACACCTCAATTAATTGTTTTAGTAACTGAAGTAGTTAATCGAATTTTTAACAATGAGGGAAGACAAATGATAAATTCTATACTAAATCCTAACGCCGAAATATCAGCCGCTCGAGATCTTGAAATTAGACCTGAACACGCGAACGGTATAACAGAATTAGATAAAATACCTGATATCGTAAAAAGCTTACGAGAATTTTCAGGTAATCCTACTGAATTTTCCCCATGGAAAAAAAGCGTGGATAGAATTCTACGCATTTATACACCTTTATTAGGAACACCAAAATACTATGGAATTTTAAGTGTCATTCGAAATAAAATTACAGGAAGAGCAGACAGCGCTCTTGAATCCTATAACACACCTCTAGACTGGAAGGCAATATCTCGCTGCCTTACCTTACACTTTGCTGACAAAAGAGATCTTGGTACCTTAGAATATCAAATGACCTCATTAATTCAAGGAAATTCTACTATTCAAGAATTTTACCAAGCAGTATACACACACTTATCATTAATTTTAAATAAAATATCCTGTATGGATATTTCCTCAGAATCAACAAGCCTTTTAACAGCAACTTATCAATATAAAGCCTTCGATACTTTTATTCGGGGACTCAAGGGTGATCTACCAAGACTCCTAGGAATCCGCGAGCCAGCAGATCTACCACAGGCATTACATTTATGTCTTAAACTGGAAAATCAAAATTTCCGGTCCTCGTATGCAAATAACCAACAATTTACAAATAAATTGAATTCTTCAATAAAACCTCAAATTCCACCACGTCGATTTAATTCTCAGCCCCAAATTCCAATGCAAAGAGAACCACAGTTAGTCCACTTCCCTTACAAAAATCAACAATTCCGGTCAACTTGGCCAACACAGAAAAACCAAACAAGTTTTCAAAGATTTAATCAAAATAATCAATACAATCCTTTTGCTCAGGGACCACCAAGGCCTCAACCTAGGCCAGTGCCAATGGAAACATCAACTATCCAATCGGCTCAAGTAAACTATCAAGATAGACCATCAGCTCCATTTAAATATGCGGGAAAAAGACCACATGGTCCTCCTATTCAAAATCCAATCCCTAATAAATACCAAAGAAACTATCACTTACAAACCGAACAAGAAAATTTAAATAATTACTTCCAGAACTTGGCAATACAAGATAATGATTATGAAGAAAATGTAAAAGATTATTTACAATCTCAAGAATGTTCTAATCCTTCATCAAATAATGAAATACCTGAATATACAGATTTGAATTTTTTAAGGTTAACAGACTTCTCGTTACCCTACTTTCAATGTAGAACGAAGAGTGGAAAATTTTTAAACTTCCTAATAGACACCAGGTCAAGTAAAAATTATATCCAACCAGAACTCGTAGAAAACCCTCTAAAAAATAACAGTTGCTTTTATGCACAATCAATTGCCGGAGACGTAGAAATAAGTCACCACACCTTTATTAATTTATTCGGAAATAACGATGTAAAGCTTAAATTTTTCTTTTTACCCACATTAAAATCCTTCCATGGAATCCTTGGAAATGATAGTTTAAAAGACCTTTCAGCTGTGATTCACGCAAAAGAAAGTTACATGGAAATACAGAAAAATACAAAAATAAGAATAAAACAACTCAGATCACCTACAGTCAATTCTCTAGAACAGAAACTAGATCACATGTCAGCCTCGCAAAGAAATTCACTAATTTCCATTACAAACAAATTTAAAAATCTGTTTTCAGAACCAAACGAACGCCTTACATATACTACAAGGGTCATATAGGCGAAATTCGCACAAATACTGATACTCCAGTATATACAAAATCATACCCTTACCCTTCTTCACTTCGGGACGAAATAGAATCTCAAGTTTCAAAACTTTTGCAAGATGGAATAATTCGTCCATCTAGATCTCCTTATAATTCACCCGTGTGGGTTGTGCCAAAAAAATGTTATTCCGAAGGTAATAAACAATTAAGAATGGTTATAGACTATAGGAAACTAAACACAGTCACAATAGCTGACCGTTATCCGATACCGGACATTAACAAAGTCTTAGCACAATTTGGAAGAAGTAAGTTCTTCACAATGCTTGATTTAAGAAGTGGATTTCATCAAATACCACTAAAAAAATCTGACATTGAGGAAACTGCGTTTTCCATTAACAATGGAAAGTTTGAGTTTACTTGACTCCCTTTTGGATTGAAGAACGCCCCTTCAATTTTTCAACGTGCCCTTGATGATATTCTCCGATTGCACATAGGAAAATCATGTTATGTTTATATAGATGACATAATCATATTTAGCGAAAACGAAGAGCGACATCTCAACCATATTTAAGAAATATTTCAAACTCTCAATGATGCCAACATGAAGGTCCAATTGGAATAATGTAGTTTCTTTAAACGCCAAGTCGAATTCCTTGGTTTGGTCTAAACTTCCCAACTCCTCAGACCCTTAAGCAACTTCGATCTTTTTTTGGCCTTTCCGGCTACTATAGACGTTTTATTGCAAATTATGCAAAAATTGCCAAACCACTAACCTCCTAT
Organism: Epistrophe grossulariae; assembly: GCA_929447395.1. Classification (NCBI taxonomy): domain Eukaryota; kingdom Metazoa; phylum Arthropoda; class Insecta; order Diptera; family Syrphidae; genus Epistrophe; species Epistrophe grossulariae. Next base: position 51,702,459 of record OV839569.1, read on the forward strand.
TTAAGAGGAGAAGAAGGACGAATTTCTAAAATTGAATCCAATAAAAAAATCATTGTTTTAAATACTGAAGCTTTAGAAGCTTTCAAAACACTTAAAAACACTTTAGTTTCGCAAGATTTAATACTATCCTATCCAAACTTTAAGAAACCATTTGAAATCACAACGGATGCATGAAATGTAGCATTAGGCGCAGTGTTATCCCAAGACAGTCGACCAATAACATTTATTTCTCGAACATTAACCAAATCAGAAGAAGACTATGCAGCAAATGAAAGAGAATTACTTGCAATTATATGGGCTTTAAAATTTAAATGCTCTACGAATTTACCTATACGGTATAGCAAAGGTGAACATTTATACAGATCACCAACCATTGACATATGCATTAAGCTCAAAAAATCACAACGCTAAAATGAAACGCTGGAAACCGATACTTGAAGAATATGATTATGAACTACATTATATGCCTGGAAAGAGCTACGTTGTGGCCGATGCTTTGTCAAGAATATCCCAAGTTAATTCAATGACACCCACAGAACACAGTGATGAAAGTTCATCTCATGAACTTGTACCAACTGTAGAATGTCCCATAAATGTTTTTAAAAATCAACTAATGTTATCTATAGGAAATGGAGATAGATATACTTTTGAAATACCATTCCCTACATATCATAGACATATAATTATAAGAAGAGAATTCACAACAGCAAATCTAACTGAATTATTAAAAAAATATTTAAATCCCAGTGTAATTAACGGACTCTTCACTTCAGAATCAATAATGGCTCAAATACAAAATATTTATCCACATCATTTCAGATGTTATAAATCTAGATTTACACAGACTCAAGTTAAAGATATCACAAATAAAAGAGAACAAGAAGAAGAAATAATTAATGAACACAAAAGAGCTCACACAAATAGTCTTGAAAATAAAAATCAATTAATACAGCGAATATATTTCCCTAAAATGAAATCTGAAATAGATAAAATAGTTAAACAATAATACAACATAAATATGATAGGCACCCTAATAAAACAGAACTTCAGCAAACACCTATACCACAATATCCCGGTCATATTCTACATATTGACGTTTATTCCACTGAGAAAAATCTCGTCCTCACCGCTATAGATAAGTTCTCAAAATACGCACAAGTTCGTATACTGAAATCAAAATCCATAGAAGATATAAGGGAACCCTTACGACAAATCCTTTTCGCTTTTGGCGTCCCAAAATTAATTGTCTTCGACAATGAAAAATCATTTAACTCAGCATCCATATGCTTTTTACTTCAAGATCAATTAGGCATTGAAATCTATAAAACCCCTCCATATTCTAGCTCTGTAAATGGACAAGTGGAAGATTCCACTCAACATTATCTGAAATTATGCGTTGCCTTAAAACTGACCAAACCCATCGAACATTCGAAGAACTCCTTGACCGCTCCGTATATGAATATAATTTTTCAATCCACTCTACAACAAAAAAACGACCAATTGAAGTCTTCTTTGGAAGAACTGTATCAACAGACCCAGAAGCATACGAAAACTCCAAATAATCAAACATTGAAAGACTAAAAGAAAAACAAGTCCAAGATTTAAATTATCATAATAAAAATCGAGATCGAATAAAAATCTATAACCCAGGAGACATTATTTATGTCAAGATAAATAAGAGATTAGGATCGAAACTATCCCCAAGATTTAAAAAAGAAATAGTTAAAGAAAATAAAACAAGTACAGTAATTACAGAATCAGGCAAAATTATACATAAAAATAATATTAAGAGTTAAATATTTATCCTTCCAGGTTAATCTTGGCTCCATGCCTTGCTAGTATCCAAATTCTGGATTACTCAAACTCCCAAGCGGTAGCATTTAACATAGGAACTGCAAAAATTCAAACAGGAACCTTTCGGTTAATACATGTCATTGATTTAGAATCATATGAAAATGTAATAAATAATCTAGAAACTAAAATAAATACAAGGGTAAATAATGATAACCCTATTTATCCCTTCCTCAACCACGAAATTTACGTACTAAGAAATCATATTAGAAGGTTAAAACCAAAAATTAGAGTAAAAAGATCTATAGATTTAATTGGAAAAACATGGAAATGGATCGCGGGAAATCCCGATCATGATGATCTTATCATACTAACTGACAAAATAAATAATATTTTAAGAAACAACAATAAACAAGTTGTAATTAATAAATTAGCTTTAGAAAGAATAAATAAAAATTCACACATTACAAATCATGTTATTAAAATAATGAAAGAAGGTAAAACTATTACCGATGAAATACCTTTAAACATTAAGTTTGAACTAGAAATAATAAAAGAAGAAATTATAAATATTGAATATGCCATGCATTGGCCCAAAGTCAGACTTATTAATTCATTTTTGTTAGACGAAAAAGAAATAAATATTGTTAATGTTTTTGAAAAAAAATAATATTCCATACATAAATATAGAAGAAGCAATTGAGTTTTCAAGCTTAAAAATAGCATCAAGTAGAATATCCATTATTTATATAATTGGAATCCCTTTGTCAGAAAACACATTATGTAATATGCTTTTAATAAAACCAACTAAAATAAAAAATATTATGAATAAAATAAATTTTGAAGAAATAATGAATTGTAATAACAAATTATATGGAATAAAGAAAGAATGTAACAGTTTTAATAATATTTATATATGTAATAGTAAAAATATAGTAGAATTAAGAGATAACGATTGCATAACTACACTACTAAGAAATCAACAACCATCATGCGTGAAAACAACCAACCTCCACATCCCATCAGTTGAAGAAATTACACCTGGAATACTATTTTTGAATCAATGGTTCTATTAAAATAAATAACGCCACAAGAAACATTACTGGAACATTTGTCATACATTTCCCAAACATAACTATTAATGTCAAAGGCAAAAACTACCTCTCACGAGAAATCTCTGGATTGAAACCACTACCAGCTATTTTGCAACCAAACTCAATTCATAGTACTTACGAAGATATACTCACATTAGAAATTTTGAAAGAAATTCACATTAATAATTATACACAAGAAATAGAGTTATTAAAGAAGGAAAATAAATTTGGCTACTTCACTGGATTCAGTCTATCAACTGTAGGTATTTTCGCAATTATAATAATTTTCGTTAAAATAAAATGTTCAACAACTCGAACTTCAATTTCAACCCCCATTTCAATACCTCTACCCAACATATCAAAGATAGAATAAACTCCTATTTCAATACAATTACCTATACAATTGTCAACAGAAGAAATTCCTGTATCTACAAAAATTAAAAGTACAAGTCAAATTCCATACTTTTAATGTTCAACGAGGACGTTGAAATTTAATGACGGAGGAGTTAACACCAAACATATTGATTCTCCTCACATCCAAATCCCATTGACATAAATAAGCCACATTCATCCATAGCCAATAAATAAACATAAACAGATGATCATGAAGAGACTCAGCAAATTGTTCCCCATCACCAGATAACATAAAATAAACAGAAAACATCTCATAGAGATTAACACCACAGCACCCTACGTGACTTAAACTGCAAGTCAGCAAACATCCCCCACGAAGCGATCTTCAATTTCATCATCTCATAGCCACGCCATCAAATTGGTTGGTCAGCAGTTTATTAGTATTTAAGCTTTAGAAATTAAGAAAAATGAATCAATTGTATTTTTAATTTTAAATAAAACAGAACCTCTGCCAAAATAAATTTTTTTTAAAACAAATTAGTAAAAACTAATTTAATTTCTATATTCGTTGCTTATAGCTTCAATATTTTTGTGGTCATTAGGAAAAAACTTTAAAACAAATTGAACGATGGAGTTAACTTGACCATCCAATACTGCGCTTTGTGAGAAATTTTGAAGTGCGTTTAAGAAAACGTCATCAAAATCCAATCTTCTTCTAATACCTTAGCAGAAAAAAACATTTTAGCATGATTTTTGAAGCCCTGTATAACTTTTTCACTGAACTTTTTAAAAGTGTATAAGATTTCACATTCGGTGACGCAATATATCTCCATAACTGGTAGGTGATTTTGCAAAAGCCAATAAAGGATTTTCTTTAAGAGATTCCCTTACCATAAAATTTCTACATAATTGTTTAAAAATTAATTTCATTGTTGGAAGCAAAATAATAACGTTGATGAAGATAATTAGAAAACTACTTCTATTTAAGTGGAGCGATTGAATATATGATGAGCCCAACTGTCCTGTACCTGGGCGAAACGGAACTTTTGGAGTTTAGGTCACTTGAACTTAAAAATTGTATTTATTTATTTATTTATTTCATCAATTGATTCGAAGATCTGCTGATTACAAAATTAACAAAAATAATAAAGATAAAAAGATTTATATATATTTACAAGAGCTAGTAATAAATTAAAATTATAATAAACTAATTAATCAATTACATATTTGAAGAATTATTTTCTTAAAACAATCTCTATTCATGTTAAGGTCAATTTCATTATAAACCGTATTGAACAGATTTAGAGAACGTGTTATTGGTTCATTTAGACCATAATTGGTTCTATGAAGGGGAGCATAAAATAACTCATTTCTGTTGCGAAAAACTCTTGATGGAACATAAAGAGGCATTAGTGAAAGCAGCTCACTAGAGGTTATTCGATTATCACAAATGTTTTTATGTTTTTATGTCAATAAGTGAACATCTTGATTTATAATCTGGCAGAGACCCAACCCAATTAAGTTTGCGTAATGCATAAAGAGTAAATCTTTTTTGAACTCTTTCAATTCTCAGAATATTACTTTCGTAAAAAGGCGACCAGACTACACAACAATATTCCAAAACCGGTAAAACTATAGATATAAATATGGTCTTCAAAGTACAGGCATCCTTAAAATCTTTGGAGTTCCGTTTCAAAAAACCTAATAGCGAATTTCCTTTAGAAACTATATAATCAACATGAGATCTGAAATCAAGCTTTGAATCAAAAATCACACCAAGATCATTTATTTCATTTACCCTAAGAAGACTAACATCATGGAATTTATATTCAAAATCAATGGGAGATAAAGATCTAGATACATGAAAAATTTTACACTTCGAGTAATTCAGCTCAAGATGATTGTAGTCGCACCATTTGAGAAAATTGTTGATATCTGACTGAATTAACATGCAATCAGTAAGTGAAGATGTTGCTGTAAATACTTTAACATCATCAGCATACATCAAAAAGTTACAATAATTAAAAATAGAGGGTAAATCACTGGTAAACATTATAAAAAGAAGTGGGCCCAAATGACTGCCCTGTGGAAGTCCCGATACCACATCTATAAGATTTGAAACGCATTCATCTATCTTAACAACTTGTTTCCTGTCAGTCAAGTATGATCCTAACCACTTTAAAAAAGAAACATCCAATCCCAACATCTTAAGCTTTTGCAGGAGAAGACCATGATGAACGCGATCGAAAGCCTTTACAAAATCAGTATATAGGACATCAATCTGTTTACCCTTTTCGACATGATTAAAACAGTAATTTGCAAAAAGACTTAAATTAGTACAAGTTGATCTACCTTTAACAAAACCATGTTGTTCTTGAGGTAGCAAATTCTTAACAGCAAAATAAAGTCTTTGGGTGACCATTTTTTCAAAAAGTTTGGGTATAACTGAAAGTTTTGAGATTGGTCTATAGTTCTGCACTAAGTGCTTAAGGCCACTCTTATAAATTGGAACTATGTAAGATATTTTCCATTCACTAAGGAAAACACCAGTTTTTAAAGATTTATTAAAAATAAGGGTCAAAGCATTACAAAGTGAATAAGAACATTTTGACAAAAGAATAGGAGGAATCATATCAAAGCCAGATTTTTTTGACACATCAACTTCTTTTAAACTTTCCAAGACATCCTGTTCTGAAAAACTTTGTATTTTAAAATAAGCCATCGACATTTGTTAAAATGTCACAATTATATGAAGTTTGAAAGAACCGGGCAAAAAGATCACATGAGGACTGAATATCGTTGGACTTTAAATCCAACACTTTCTCTTAGAATTCAAAAATACCCAGAAAGATTTTGAATTATTTCTTATATAGGATTCGGTATTGATAATATATTGTCTATATAAAAATTTGTTGAGAAAATCAAATTCTCTCCTCAACTGACAAAATATTGCACGATCTTCTGAAAGATTTGTTAATTTAAAACGCTTAAAAGCCTTATTTTTAGCATTTTGCAAATTTTTAATTCTTTTGTTAAACCATGGAAGCTTAAGCGATTTCTTTCTGGTTAAGGTAGGAACAAATCGTTCAATGCCTTCATTAACAATACATTTAAATCTTGTAAACATATCGTTTGGAGATCTGCTTTCCAATAAATCCTGCCAGTTAACAGTATTATAAAAATTGTTTAGTGCTATAAAATCTGCCTTAGCAAAATTAAAAGTTTTACGGTTTTTGAGACGGACAGAAGCATAATTGTAGTATTCAAAAGAGAAAGAAATAGCCTTATGATGAAAAGAGTTATTTAAAAGAGGAAAATCAGAGATTTTTAAGGAAATCTTTAATTTCAGCAAAATCTTCAGAACTTACACAAACACAAAGTTGCTCAATATCATCTGCATCATTCTTCAATTTATATTCAATGCTGTTGAAAGTTGTTCGGATGGCAACCAAAACACCACCTCCTCGATCCCATCCTGTTTTAGTTGAACGATCTTTGCGATATACATTGTACGAAGAATCAAAGAGCTCACACGATGTAAAATTTGAATTAAGCCATGTTTCAACGATGATTATGACATCAAACTCTTGAAGAGAAGAGGATAAAAAAAGCTCGTTTGTTTTCGTACGTAAACCTCCAGCATTTTGAAAATATACGCGAATTTCAGATAAATTCGATTTAATCTTTGGATCCACTATTTTATCTTGGATATGCCTTCTTTTTTCCGAAAATTTTCAAATTTCTTTAATTGGACATGTTTAGGCCAGACTGAAACATCCAAAGCAGCCTCGAAGTGGCTTTCGGGGATCCCTAATTTGAAATTCACAAAACGGAGTAAAGTCGAAAAGTTGTCCATGCAACAAGGTACTGCTTGGCATGCTTGTGTTCACCATTGACCAGCTCGTCGGTGGGGTGCGGTACTTGCACCTGCCGCTGGATTGCCGCTGGACTACCGCACGACTTCATGCCAAAAAAAAAATATAATTAATTACCTCAATCAATATCTATTAAACAAAAAAAAAACAAATTAAATTATTTCTGCTTTCTGTAATTGTGGACCCTAGATGTTATTAGGGCCACTGAGTGTATCCCTCCCTCCGTCCCTTCAAACTTCTAAAGGAACTCCTTGGTTACTGAGTCACTCTTACTGTATTCTCAACAACCCCTTACGAAAAGGTAAGTATATCTTTAAGATCTACTTATACTTTCATCGCCGCCAAGCACCATCACTAATTTTCCCTCCCTCTTTGCACTAAAAATCAAATTACTCCATCACTCGACCCTGAGGTAAATTAATAAAACTGTTATATTTTACAATCATTTATTAAATTTCTAAATTTAATTCATTTGTCACTTCATCTTTAATTTTTAAATATAAAATTAAAATTACTTAAATTTAATTCTAACCAGTGTTGTCACTTCCTATTTAAAAAAAGTGGTAGATTCAGATTTTCAGATTTTAGCTTTTACTTTTATTAAATATAGATACACATACAAAAGAAATAATGTAGGTACCTTAAGTAAATTAAGTTAACTTAAACTCTTATCATTTTCTTTTGAAGAAAAATTAAATCACAATTATTTGGAATCAGTTTATTTAAGCACAGCCGTAAATATAAAATATGTACATTCATATAAGGAAAATATATAATTCTTTAATTGAATATTATGTACCAATTTTTGATAGATACAGTTTTAAAATAAATTTCATAGTTTTTCAAATTAACCATCAACAACAATAAATAAAAGCGAATCATTTCTGGAGATGGAATAAATATTTCAACTTTATTTGTCTTTAATATCAATCGATCGCTTTAAAAATCAAATCTTTTTTTACTTACTTTTCAGACGGTTTAATTAAAAACTTTCGCATTTTAATTTTTTTTTCACTTGAAATACAATTGACTTCCACTGACCACTCTCCTAGAAAATTTCGAAAACAATAAACGTTTAACTGTTTACCGTTAATACGAATTCCCAGTAAACAATAGCCTTTTTTTTGCAAGCCCGGGGAGAAATGGATGAAAAAAACGACGTCGGTGCTAAACAATTTACATGTTAAATGCAACAACAACTTATCCCAGAGAATTCTCGGGGTTTAACTTAAGCGGACAGAAAAACTGTGTTACCGGCATGAATTACATACATGTTATCGATAGTTTGTATGAAAACTCCATGTTTTTTACTGTCATGGCGTCGCGGTCGCTTCGCTTATCCCCGCTGTCGTTTTTTTCAACCAATTCCCCCGGGCTTGCAAAAAAACACGCCTAATATTACTATTTTAAAATAAGGCATACAAACTTAGGAGTAAGTGAGTAGGAAGTTGGATCTACTTATTTTTCTTAAGCAGACTAGAACTTTGTTTTTTTTACAAAATAAACGTAGGTATGTACCTAATGCGGAAATAAGAGAAAACGAAAGGTAGATACGCGTATGCAAAATGCCAGATGAAAGCATTCACATTGAGTAAAAAAAGCATTGTGAGATAAAGCCAATAAATGTATTCAGATAAAACAGCATAAAAAGTGCAGAGAAATCTTTAATTAAAAATAATTTTTTTTTTTTTGATAATGGAATTTGATCAAGAGTCCGAGTGAGAAGAACAAAAAAAAATTTTAGTCATATGATAATCTCTTTACATTAACAAAGAGAATGAACAGTAGGCAATTACTCTTACCGAAATTAATGCAATGTGCATTTACTATACTTTTTTTTTTGTTTTTTGTTATTTTCACTCTTACTCGAGAAAAAAAATCAAAGGGACACTCATATAACAGTTAAGTGGACCAATTCCAAAGATTAAGTATCTCAAATATCAATTATTTTCGTTCAATTTGTCAAGTTTATAAGAAAGATCATAAATTGACTTACCGGCTCTCCAAAGATGCTGTGCACGGGGTCTTTGTTGTTGCCTGGGTGCTTTTTTTTTCCTCAGCGCAGCTAAATAACATAACATAAAAGAAAAGTCTTGCCAAGTTGAACGAGAGTGAGCAGGTACTTTAAATTGTTTGATAAAATATATATGTATATAAATTAATTATCCAATCATTTGCGAGTGACACAATATGTTATCTTATGTATGATGTTAATATTATGATGATGATATTTAGGTTTTGATGAGATTAGGAGTTTGATGCATAATCCGTATTTTATATTTTATAATTATGATGATGAAGGGTCCGTTGTGGTGGCTGATTAAACCACTGTCACTAGTGGATCCGTAGGTGAGGGTCTGGACAGATTAGTGTCTAGAAACCCTGGACCAATTTGATGGGTTTTCTTATACTATCGATCTGATGACAGTCGGGAAGTATAAATTTTCGGGATGCTAATTTACGTATGGTGGAACTTTTCTGCAGAGGTTCCTCTGTGGAGGCTGATTTGTTTAGGCTGTTCTGAGACGAAAGTATGTTTTGTTTAATCTCGATGCGAATTCGCTGTAAGTGATATGATTTTGTTTGCACGTGGTTGATGTTGGGTTACGTTTTGTTTGTCCAGAGATCTCGCAAGCAATGGCGTAAGCTCTTGATAATTCAGTGGTACAGATACTTAACTCTCAAAATATCCTGACCAGTTTGTGGAATTTTTATAGCGATTTCAATTCTCTGGACAACTTGTTCCCAATTCACTACCAGGTAATGAAAATCCCAAGCTACGATCACTTTTGACGGCAAATTGATTGAATGGCCTCTATGAACAGACAAGTGCAGCAGAAACCGAGTAGACAAACACGTGCTTCGCTCTTCCATATACATATATGGTATATAGAATATAATCAGGATTTTGAACTATGTATAGGTAAGGTATATTCTTTAAAGTTAGGATGACTTTAATTATTGTTTGTATAATATCGTCAAGAAAAATTTAAAGTTTCCGACTAAATTTGGATAGACTTATTTTCTTATATGACTATCATCCACGAGAGTTAACAATAAAAAGGCAGCTTCACGGAAATGAAACCTGCTTCAACATTGGAAATTTGGGAAAATCGAAATCAGTTCAGTGTACGTACATATAAATGGTTGCAAGTTCGAAATTTCGGTTGCAGGGAATATCTGATCGTTCAGGTAGTTTAGAGTATCGATTTGTTTTTTGGACGCATTCAGCAATGAGATGTGTGAATTTATAGTTTTAAAAGCGAGCCATACATATTTAAAAGCAAATGAGCGCCTTCAGCCCAAGTGGGGATGGTTTCGTTATTGGGTAATTGGGCTTTGAGTATGTTCGCATCGCACATAGATTTTTTTAATTATCAATTTTGTACAAACAATTCAAAATTGTACTGAAAATGGCAAAGATGTACTTACGTACTGAGAAAATCAAATTGTACTGAATTCAGTACAGTGACATAGCATGAACGCAATAATTTTGTCTATTTCCCTGACGTTTCGCCCTCTTTCACTACTCGGCGTTACACTTTTTTCCAATTCTGTTGATTTTTTCACATTGTTAGTAGGTATGCCTCCGCTTAAACATTTCGAATGTTAAAAATGTACCAACAAAGAATATACCTATTGCTTTGAGAGGGGGGCAAGACGTTGGACTTTGGAGTGGAATGTGTGCAAAAAAAAACCACCACATACACTGGCTGGTGGCAAAACCAAGCTGGCAATTCGCATCGGGAACAAAAATGATATACCTATGTATCTACATCCATAGCTACATTAAGTAGGTATGTATATAAAATGTATATGTAGATTAAATTGTTGTAGGTATTTTGCAAATTTTATTCGTAATGGTACGATTAGGTTGGTATGGTTGGCTTATAACTTCTGTTCTAACAATCGGATATTTAAAATAAAGGTCTTAAAATGAAGGTTAAACAAACTAATTTATTCAGTTTTCATTGAAGTAATATAAAAGTATAGGTGAAAAACGTTCAAGGTTAATTCATTAAAATAAATAATTACATAAATAAAAAAATTGAATAAAAAAAAAGCTTTGTTAGCATCGCCAACAAAATTCATATACCTACTTATCTATAATGTAGGTAGGTAGGTACATATGTAAATATGTACATTTATGTAAAAGGATTGATTTGGTTGGTCTGGCTTCCTTTTTACTGTGATTTTGAACTTGAACTACGTCTGAGCCAATGTGATTTATGAGCGTCCAAACGTCCAAACCAATGCGATTTTTGAACTTGACCTACATACATCTAAGCCAATGCGATTATTGAACTTAGACATACGTCTAAACCAATGCGATTTTTGAACTTGACCAACTTCTAAACCAATGCGATTTTTTAACTTGACCTATACCTACGTCAAAACCAATGCGATTTTTGAACCTAAAATATGCAAAGGTACCTACTTGCGAATCTCTTTAATAAACTTATAACTTTAGTTCTAAGGGTCAGTTGTTGTAGGTTAAGGTATTTAAATTAACCTTAATCAGTCTAGAGGTAGGATTAACTTACCGAAGCAACTTAAATATAATTATCGAAAAGGGTTGATTTGGTAAGCTTTTATCTTCTGTTCTAATTATCGGAGCTTTGAGGTTAAAGTCCTAGAATTCAAGTAAAATCTCAGGCTACAAATTTATTTCACAAAACTTTACCTACGTCAAAGCCGATGCGATTATTGAACCTTGAATATGCATAGGTACCTATATACTTAAACTTCTTTAATGAACTTATAATGTTTTATTTAATCAAATGTTCAGATGTTCAAGGTTAAGGTCCTCAAATGGAAATAAAATGTTAGACATTTAAAGCAGCTCATACACGATTCAATTTGGTTGTCAACTCAGCTGTCAGCTTAATTGGTGCTTGGCTTTTAATATACTCAGATAAAAGAATACTAATTAACTGTCAAAAACATTATTATTGTCTTAAAAAATTACACGACTCGAGTTTATTAAATTTATTAAAAGATGAGTTCAAAATGAAAACAAAAATTAGAGAATAAAGATAATTAGGTAAATCAAGTTTGCATTGATGATTATAAATAATTTGATGTGTACCTCAAACACATCAACAGCTTATCGAACAGACCTTTACGATAAAACCATACGTACTTAATCTTCCACTGGAATATTATTGTATATAATTTATGTATACCTAGTTTCCTAGAGAACAGTTTGAACTTGAAAGGTTGTTCAGTTGCCGAACACCAGTGGAATTAATAGTTTTAATATATATATCGCTTTGCTTTGAATTTTAATAAATGGATTACCAATCATAAGTATATAGAAAATACCTCGTTTTTCGTTTTCTTTAAATCGATATTTAAGAAAACAACATATTGTGGCGACGAGTGAGGTTTTTTTTACCCAAATTAATATTATCTAACTAAATTAAACATGGATCCAGAACAATTAAAATCGTTCTTAAAGCAGCAGCAGGATTTATTTAAGCAGCAGGAAGAACTTATGAAAACCATTATGAATTCTTCTTTAAATTCAACCTCAATGGCTAGTTCTACAACACTTAAATCTTCTGCAGAGAAGATAATGGAAACGTTATCTCACAGCATCACTACTTTCGTGTATGACACGGATAATGGATTCACTTTCGAAGAGTGGTTTAATAGACACGAGGATATATTCTTAGTTGACGGCCAAGAATTGGACGATTCATCTAAGGTAAGGTTGCTACTTAGAAAGTTAGACGAAAATGCATAAATCGCTATGCAAACTTAACCTTGCCAAGTAAACCACGCGACTTAAAATTCAATCATCAATGAGACGACAGCTAAGTTGAAAGAAATATTTGTACGCAAAACTTCGCTGTTCGCAACCCGATACAATTGCCTCAAGATTGAGAAGATTACATGGGATGATTTCCAGACTTACGCTGGCTTCAACAAGCAGTGAGAAAATTTCAAATTAAATTCTATTACCCCCGATGAATTTAAATGTGTTATGTTTGTCTGCAGATTAACTAGTACACATGATGTTGATATTCGGACTCGATTACTTGCAAAGCTAGAAGCGGATGAAAAAGATCACAAACTAAAACTTTCAGATCTATCAAGTGAATGCGAACGAATTATAATGCTTAAGCATGACTCATCGCTGGTGGAGAATCGTACTGCGACTGATAGCGGTGTAAAAATTGTACGTAAGCAAAACAAACAACATAATCATAAACCAAAAAGCGCATGCTGGTTTTGTGGGGGAATACATTTTTCAGAAAAATGTTGGTATAAAAACCACAAATGTGCAGACTGTGGTAGAATTTGCCATAAAGAGGGGTTTTGTGACAAAGGGAAACGAAGCGACACTAACATCACTAACAACAACAGTAAGAAGAAATCTAAATTTAGAGACAGAAAACGCGTAAACACAAATCTTAAATCTGACACATCAACTAATAGTATATTTTCAGTATCAAAAGTGGACTATGCTGCTCACCGAAAAATGTATCATGGTGGAGATAAACAATCATCCAATACGATTACAAATCGACAACTGGAGATTCTTCGGAAGTCCAGACGTTACTCCAACAAGTCACTCAGCACGGAATGCTAGTGGGCAGTCCATTCCATTATCAGCAGAACTAAAATGTCAAATAACTTTCAGAGATAAGGAGATGCAAAACACGTGTTTCATAACAAAAGTGCCAAACCTAAACATTTTGGGAAAAGATTGGATCGAAGCATTACGATTATTCGACGTCCCAATTAATTTAATTTGTGCAAAGTTAGAGTCTAATCAAAGTGAAATCTCTATTTCTCTTTTACAGAAAGAAATTGCAGCGATTAAAGCAGAGTATCACATTTTATTTGACGGATCAATGGGAATGTGCACAAAAGCAGATGCTGTTCTTCATCTAAAACCAGGAGTGACACCGGTCTTCAAACCAAAACGTCCTGTACCATACGCCTCCTTGCCGGAGATAGATAGCGAAATTATCCGTCTTGAACAGTTTAATGTAATCAAGAGAGTTGATTACTCAGAATGGACTGCACCCATTGTGGCTGTTAAGAAGGAAAAAGGGGGTGACTTCTCAACAGGTCACAACAACGCACTCGATCCGAACCAATACCCACTTCCACTTCCAGATGATATATTTATGACACTTTCTGGAGATAAGTTGTTTTCAACCATTGATTTATCAGATGCCTACCTCCAGGTTAAAGTAAGCAAAGAATTACAACAACTACTAACGATCAACACGCACCGAGGACTTTTCCAGTATCAGCGCTTACCGTTTGGTGTTAAGTCAGCCCCGGGCATCTTTCAACAAATAATGAACACCATGTTAGCAAATCTTGAGGGAGTAGTCTGTTATCTCGATGACGTGATAGTGGTAGCCAAATCCCTAGAACATCATAGAGTGCACTTGCACCAGGCCTTGCAGCGCTTATGTGAATGGGGATTCCGCATAAAATACGAAAAATGTTCGTTCCTGCAGACCGCAGTAAATTACATTGGATTTGTAATCAACAGACATGGGCGAAGACCCGATACACAAGGGACAGCCGCAATCAGGAGTATGCCAGAGCCCAAAGACACAACTGAAGTACGGTAATTTTTGGGTAGGTATGTTAAATTTTTATTCACCTTTTATAAAAAACATACGTGAAATTCGTGGCCCATTAGATAATCTATTGAAAAAAGATTCAAAATTCCATTGTGCAAAAGAATGTCAAATTGCTTTTGAGAAAGCAAAAGAAGTTCTTAATTCCGAACTCTTACTTGTGCATTTTGATCCATCTAAAAAAATTATTGTGACGGGAGATGCCTCGAAGAACGGAATTGGGGGCGTTATCATGCATCAGTTCCCAGATGGTTCAAGAAAACCAATAGCACTTGTATCAAGGTCATTGACATCTACTGAACAAAAATATAGCCAGTCCGAAAAAGAAGCATTAGCTCTAGTTTTCTGTGTGAAAACATTTCACAGGCTTATCTATGGCAGAAGATTTTCACTTCTTACTGACCACCAACTTATCTATTTTCGGATCAAAAAAATGCATACCGGTTTATACTGCGCAACGTTTGCAGCGTTGGGCTTTGACAATAATTGCCTACGATTTCAATATCGAATATGTCAATACATCTAAATTCGGTTATGCTGATGTTTTATCTCGATTAATCAGTAATCAAACAAAGAAGAAGATATTGTTATCGCTGCAACCCAATTTGAAGCAGATGTAAATCGTATATTATTTGACAGCTTAGAATATCTATCTGTTACATTTAAGGCTGTACAGAGAGAAACATCTATAGATCCCTTACTAAAACAGTTCCTCCAATTTGTCCGTTCCTCATGGCCAACCAAAATTGAAGATAGAAACTTGAAAATGTTGTACAATAGACGATATAGTATCAGCGAAACAAAAGGGTGTATCATGTTTCAAAATAGAATTATCATTCCAATGATATTACAGAAAAAGGTTTTAAAGCAGCTTCACGTGGGTCATCCAGGTATTGCACGTATGAAAGCACTTGCTCGCAGCTATGTCTACTGGGCCAACAATGACAGTCATATAGATCAAGTAGTTCGAGGGTGTTCTTCCTGCGCAATAGCAGCAGCGAACCCAATTAAAGCTCCATTGGCATCGTGGCCAATTCCAACCAAGCCGTGGTCACGCATTCATATCGACTTTGCTGGTCCGTTTCAACAACGAATGTTTCTTATTATCGTTGACGCTTACTCCAAGTGGCCAGAAATTTTTAGCATGCAGTCTACAACAACATCTGCGACAGTTACCGTCTTGAGAGAAGTATTCGCCAGATTCGGATTGCCAGATACAATAGTGTCGGACAACGGAATTCATTTCACGTCTAGTAAATTTGCCTATTTTTGCAATTCGGGAGCCATTCAACACATTCGAACTGCACCGTTTCATCCACAATCAAATGGGCAAGCGGAGAAGTTTGTTGATATCTTTAAACGGGGAATGAACAAATTAAAGGGGGAAGAAGTAACCTCCTGCAATCTTCAAACATTTTTTCAGTGTTATCGATCAACTCCAAATGCACAGTTGTTAGGAAACATCTCTCCAGCAGAAGCCATGTTCGCTCGAAAGATTAAGATTCACCTTGATTTACTTCAGGCACCAGCACAGGATAAACAACTACCTAACTTAAAAATGGAGCAGCAGTTTAACAGCAGACAAAGAGCCAGACCAAAAGAATTGCAACCCAATGAGCCTATTTATGCCCGTAACTACAGTAAAGGTCGTAAATAATGGGTACCAGGCAGTAGGCACAGAGTTACAGAAAATGGGGTCTGTTATATATGCTGTTCAAGTAGGCACCAAAATATGGCGCCGACATGTTAACCAATAAGCACCTAGAAATAATACTTTACCAAATACGACTTTTAATAATCTGTTTGATTTCCAGTAAATGATTTCTATCCCAACTTCCACTGAAGTCCAGCCCAACATTCCAGAACATCAAGAAGAAATAAAGTGTCCTTGTCCCACAGATAAGCTTGTAATTCCTGAAGAGCAACGTCAGCGCCCTATCAGAAATCGCAGACCACCTAAGCGTCTTGATATGTCCAGAGAAGTCTCAGGCAAATATTGGTATTTAGCTTAAAGAAGGGAGATGTCGTGTAAATAGCAAATATCAAGCAACAGCTTATCGAACAAAACTTTACGATAAAACCATATGTACTTAATCTTCCACTGGAATAATATTGTATATAATTTATGTATAGTTTCTTAGAAAACAGTTTGACCTCGCGACTTAAAATTCAATCATCAATGAGACGACAGCTAAGTTGAAAGAAATATTTGTACGCAAAACTTCGCTGTTCGCAACCCGATACAATTGCCTCAAGATTGAGAAGATTACATGGGATGATTTCCAGACTTACGCTGGCTTCAACAAGCAGTGAGAAAATTTCAAATTAAATTCTATTACCCCCGATGAATTTAAATGTGTTATGTTTGTCTGCAGATTAACTAGTACACATGATGTTGATATTCGGACTCGATTACTTGCAAAGCTAGAAGCGGATGAAAAAGATCACAAACTAAAACTTTCAGATCTATCAAGTGAATGCGAACGAATTATAATGCTTAAGCATGACTCATCGCTGGTGGAGAATCGTACTGCGACTGATAGCGGTGTAAAAATTGTACGTAAGCAAAACAAACAACATAATCATAAACCAAAAAGCGCATGCTGGTTTTGTGGGGGAATACATTTTTCAGAAAAATGTTGGTATAAAAACCACAAATGTGCAGACTGTGGTAGAATTTGCCATAAAGAGGGGTTTTGTGACAAAGGGAAACGAAGCGACACTAACATCACTAACAACAGCAGTAAGAAGAAATCTAAATTTAGAGACAGAAAACGCGTAAACACAAATCTTAAATCTGACACATCAACTAATAGTATATTTTCAGTATCAAAAGTGGACTATGCTGCTCACCGAAAAATGTATCATGGTGGAGATAAACAATCATCCAATACGATTACAAATCGACAACTGGAGATTCTTCGGAAGTCCAGACGTTACTCCAACAAGTCACTCAGCGCGGAATGCTAGTGGGCAGTCCATTCCATTATCAGCAGAACTAAAATGTCAAATAACTTTCAGAGATAAGGAGATGCAAAACACGTGTTTCATAACAAAAGTGCCAAACCTAAACATTTTGGGAAAAGATTGGATCGAAGCATTACGATTATTCGACGTCCCAATTAATTTAATTTGTGCAAAGTTAGAGTCTAATCAAAGTGAAATCTCTATTTCTCTTTTACAGAAAGAAATTGCAGCGATTAAAGCAGAGTATCACATTTTATTTGACGGATCAATGGGAATGTGCACAAAAGCAGATGCTGTTCTTCATCTAAAACCAGGAGTGACACCGGTCTTCAAACCAAAACGTCCTGTACCATACGCCTCCTTGCCGGAGATAGATAGCGAAATTATCCGTCTTGAACAGTTTAATGTAATCAAGAGAGTTGATTACTCAGAATGGACTGCACCCATTGTGGCTGTTAAGAAGGAAAAAGGGGGTGACTTCTCAACAGGTCACAACAACGCACTCGATCCGAACCAATACCCACTTCCACTTCCAGATGATATATTTATGACACTTTCTGGAGATAAGTTGTTTTCAACCATTGATTTATCAGATGCCTACCTCCAGGTTAAAGTAAGCAAAGAATTACAACAACTACTAACGATCAACACGCACCGAGGACTTTTCCAGTATCAGCGCTTACCGTTTGGTGTTAAGTCAGCCCCGGGCATCTTTCAACAAATAATGAACACCATGTTAGCAAATCTTGAGGGAGTAGTCTGTTATCTCGATGACGTGATAGTGGTAGCCAAATCCCTAGAACATCATAGAGTGCACTTGCACCAGGCCTTGCAGCGCTTATGTGAATGGGGATTCCGCATAAAATACGAAAAATGTTCGTTCCTGCAGACCGCAGTAAATTACATTGGATTTGTAATCAACAGACATGGGCGAAGACCCGATACACAAGGGACAGCCGCAATCAGGAGTATGCCAGAGCCCAAAGACACAACTGAAGTACGGTAATTTTTGGGTAGGTATGTTAAATTTTTATTCACCTTTTATAAAAAACATACGTGAAATTCGTGGCCCATTAGATAATCTATTGAAAAAAGATTCAAAATTCCATTGTGCAAAAGAATGTCAAATTGCTTTTGAGAAAGCAAAAGAAGTTCTTAATTCCGAACTCTTACTTGTGCATTTTGATCCATCTAAAAAAATTATTGTGACGGGAGATGCCTCGAAGAACGGAATTGGGGGCGTTATCATGCATCAGTTCCCAGATGGTTCAAGAAAACCAATAGCACTTGTATCAAGGTCATTGACATCTACTGAACAAAAATATAGCCAGTCCGAAAAAGAAGCATTAGCTCTAGTTTTCTGTGTGAAAACATTTCACAGGCTTATCTATGGCAGAAGATTTTCACTTCTTACTGACCACCAACTTATCTATTTTCGGATCAAAAAAATGCATACCGGTTTATACTGCGCAACGTTTGCAGCGTTGGGCTTTGACAATAATTGCCTACGATTTCAATATCGAATATGTCAATACATCTAAATTCGGTTATGCTGATGTTTTATCTCGATTAATCAGTAATCAAACAAAGAAGAAGATATTGTTATCGCTGCAACCTAATTTGAAGCAGATGTAAATCGTATATTATTTGACAGCTTAGAATATCTATCTGTTACATTTAAGTCTGTACAGAGAGAAACATCTATAGATCCCTTACTAAAACAGTTCCTCCAATTTGTCCGTTCCTCATGGCCAACCAAAATTGAAGATAGAAACTTGAAAATGTTGTACAATAGACGATATAGTATCAGCGAAACAAAAGGGTGTATCATGTTTCAAAATAGAATTATCATTCCAATGATATTACAGAAAAAGGTTTTAAAGCAGCTTCACGTGGGTCATCCAGGTATTGCACGTATGAAAGCACTTGCTCGCAGCTATGTCTACTGGGCCAACAATGACAGTCATATAGAGCAAGTAGTTCGAGGGTGTTCTTCCTGCGCAATAGCAGCAGCGAACCCAATTAAAGCTCCATTGGCATCGTGGCTCTGTTTGATTTCCAGGAAATGATTTCTATCCCAACTTCCACTAAAGTCCAGCCCAACATTCCAGAACATCAAGAAGAAATAAAGTGTCCTTGTCCCACAGATGAGCTTGTAATTCCTGAAGAGCAACGTCAGCGCCCTATCAGAAATCGCAGACCACCTAAGCGTCTTGATATGTCCAGAGAAGTCTCAGGCAAATATTGGTATTTAGCTTAAAGAAGGGAGATGTCGTGTAAATAGCAAATATCAAGTAACAGCTTATCGAACAAAACTTTACGATAAAACCATATGTACTTAATCTTCCACTGGAATAATATTGTATATAATTTATGTATAGTTTCTTAGAAAACAGTTTGACCTTGAAAGGTTGTTCAGCTTTCCTTTGAATTTAATTAAATGGATTACCAGGTATATAGAAAATACCTCGTTTTCTTTAAATCGATATTTAAGAACACAACAAAATCAAATAACTTGCTTATTTAAATAGTTCAATAAGTTGAAAGACTTGTAAATAAAATTGAGCAAATTTGAGCAAATTTGAGCAAATATTTGATTTTCTTCAACATCACCCGTCAAATTGAATAAACTGAACTGAACAACATTAATTTAACCGCCAACTGCGATGTGACATTAAAAATATCTACATATTGTAATTTCAGACTGTTGAATGGTGTATAAGACAGCTTCAGAAGTTTTGGTGCAACTATAGGATGCAAATTATGAATCACCAGGATAAGTCATGTTTTTATTTTATCAAGCTAACACAAGTCATTCACAAGTGAAATCTGTAAATTTTTATTCAGATAATTAGATTTTGTATATATTATTTTATTTATTATTTTGTATATATTATTATTAGAGAATGCTTGGGTAGAAACTTGTCTTTGAATTTCCAAAAATTTCAAAATCGCTCCACCAAGAATAATGAATAAAAGCCACAAATGTTTTTGAATTTGATTGAGTAACACTGATCTTGAGGGGAGGCAATTTTAAGGATACGGGAGTCCGTTTTGGTAGCTCTTGAAAATAAACTTTGTGTTTGGTGTTCGAATAAAAGACGGCTTTGACAGTTTGTGGCGAGCAATAAATACAGCGACACATACCTATTATTGAAAGAAGATTTCAAGTTTTTGTTTGGTAGCTCTGGCACACAAATGATTATGGCATCGGATGATACTTCTCGTAGTTCAATCTTATTGCATTGTAAGGCAGCAACTCTCCCTTTAATAGCCTCTTCTCTTTAATCTTGTGACTAGTTTTATCATTAATTTTTTCTTTTATTTTCTTGCAGCTCGCACAGTTACTTCCAATGGAGGAAAATTTTCTCTTGCTCTTCCGATTTGACAATCCTTTGGAATCAAGTGTGGAATTTATGAAGGTAAGTACCTAATTTCAGAACGATTTGTAAAGATTTACATATGTGATTAGTAGATTATAAAGGATGGGTTAATATACAAAGACAAAAGGCGTTTAATTTGAAATTCATGTTGATAAAAGTATGTAAGTATGAAAGGCTCCCGCAAGATTTTTCCTGGGGGGGAACTACAGTTAAAGATCTATTGGAACAATTTATAAAAATCCTTTCTTTAATCGAGGTTTATTGAATTATTGAACCTCAAATGACAAATCATAGCAATTGAAATAAATGTCATCAAATTCAATTAAACCTACTTTTAACTTAGCAAAAGTTTTAAAATGATTATTTGAATGCGGTCCAATCTATTTTGCTCCATTAGTGGAAATACAATTGCACCTTCATTTTAATCTCTCGTTCACATAAATTGCAGTACCAACATCCATTCGTCCCAATCTATCTCCACGAAAAAGTCTATATCCCCTAACTTACACCTTAGAGCCTGCAAACAGATCACTGAACTGACTCACCAAGTTTTTGGTGTTTAAATAACAAATATTCCTAAAAACATTTTCCATAGAGCGCATTATTCCATTATAACCTCCACTATAGAGGTATTTCCTTTACTGATACCAGCTTTGCCGAAGTAGCACGATAGTGCATTTTTGACACGAAAATTTCATAGTGGCACGAAAAAATCCAATTATGACACGTTTTTCTTATTTCCATTTAGTAATTCAAATAAAGCGTATCTTGAAAAACTGCTCCAAATGAAGTAAAAACTGGTAAAAACTCTTATTTTTTGACCATTCACGAATAGAAAAAATTGTTTCTTCTAATTTTTGTTGTGTTTTTATCATATGGCACGAAAATGGCACGGTTTTTTAGAAAATGCGGCATGGAATTTTTTTTGGGCGGCAACGCTCACTGATACTCGACTGCATAGCTGATGTATATCAGTACAAAAATAGGAAAGGCATGAAATGATGGGCAAGCGACAAAAAGGTTATCAGAAAAGTCAAGTTCGACAATTCGATTAATAAAAAGCTGCAAAAAATTAGAAACATATTAAAAGATTTAAAATGGAGATGTGTGAAAGATAAAATAGAAATACACTAAAACCCGCTTAAGAGAAACCCGCTTTAGAGAAAAACCCGCTTATCTGAAACACTTCGTTCATCCCCGAGTATTTGTCAACCAATTACCTTTATAACACTCGCTTAAGTGAAAAACCCGGATACCTGAAACATATTTTCAGTTAAATTTAATATTTTTTATTGAAAAAAACGTTCCTAAGTGAAAAAAAAAATTAATAGAACAGAACAAAAAATTTGCTGAACGCTTTTACTTCTTTTTTACTTTTCATCTCCACCAAATTTTCATCACGAAAATGACATTTGAATTTCTGATATGTCAGAACCCTTTTTGGAATTTTTAAATCCGCTTAAGTGCAATTTTTTTCACTTATCCGGACTCCGCTTAAGTGAAATTTTTTCACTTAAGCGGGGTTCGTTTAAGAAAGACTGGGACATTTTGCAGTTTCTCTTAAGCGGGTTTTACTGTATTAAATATCATTTATACAGGGTGTCCCGAAATCACCGCCTCAGAAGAAAACCATGGGGGAGAGTACGATAACTATGGCACCAAGAATTCAAAACGGGTTTTTGTAGAGGGGTCAAAAACAAGCATTTTTATTATAGGACGGGGGTCTATCTCACCCCGTTTAGGTGGTAGGGGCAATTTTAGAAAAAAAAAAATGACTTAAATTGAAAAAAATAAAAATAAAATATACAACGGCATCTTAATTTAAATTAAATCATTTATGTCTATAGTTTTTGATAAATTCGCATGCAAACTCAAAATTTTGATAAAAAAAAATGAAAAAAAAAACTTTAGACCAATTTTTTTTTCAAAATTGTGAAATGAAATGCTAAATTGGCTTTTTCTAGTCAATGCTACTATTAATTTTGAATCGAAGACAAAAAACCGAATGGTTTTATGTCTTCTAGTTTTTGAGAAAATTGAAAATTACTAAAACTACTTTTTTATGAGATTTTTGATTTTTGGTATTTACGGTGATTTCATTTTGAGGATTATTGTTAATTTAGTTCATCTTTGTAAGTATAGTACAGCAATTCATTTAGCGTTACCCAGAATGCACCACGAGGAGGTAGAATTGCATGGCATTCCGCGTCTCAGTCGGTCAATTTGTGAGTAAGTCAGGAGTTAATTAAAAATAGTCAAGTCATTTTTTCAATTTTCAATGTATTAAAAAGGTTTGTAAGTCTCGTCAATGAAGTCATCGTCCATACTGTTACTGTTGAGTTCGTTTAGTTCTTCGTTGATGGTGAGAAGCCGAGGTTGTTTTGGTGGTAAAACACGCTCTAAGTGCTCACTGTGAACGGTGGGAGGGTCAAAGTCCTTTAGTTGCAAACCCTCACTTTTTTCACCATCGATATAACATGGGAATACTTTTTTTACGTCTAGTAAAAAAAAGTGCCATATATTGGTGAAGGTGGTCCGTTGTTTTGCGGCATAAAATAGTTTTTTTCAAAAGCTTGTTTTGATTCTCCAGATCATTTATAGTGTGGGTTGCATCGGTCTTGTTCACATATTCGCCTTTGCTGTGGTTCGTAACTTTATGAGTCGTAGAAGTAGCCAACATTTTGTCAACACCTACGTACTGGAGTGCGCTGTCGGTACAAATACGACTGGTGTTGGGGTTAACGTATTTGTGGATATAAGGCCACAAATCTTCCTTACATTTGGAGTTTACTTTAAAGAAGCGCCCGCCGCCCGACCTTATCTTCTTTGCAAAACAAACCCAACACTACGAAGGTCATCTGCTCAGTTACACGGCCTCTCTGGTATTTCCTTTTTGTAAGGAAAGTCTCGTCGATTTGAACAGTTTTGTCTTCGCCGCCAATGTTAACGTCAACGTGAGACGTTATTATTTCCGCTATTTCACGACAATAGTTAAAATAATCTATTATAGTAGATTTACTTAGTTCACTTTTATTGTCGTGATGGCGCCAAGCGATTAAATGCTAATTTTAAAATAATGATTATACAATAATATTTTTTAAAAATCCTCAAGTTGTAGCTTAAGATTTAATTAATTTACCTGGAAAACCGTGTTTACAGGCATTTTGATCACAAAAGAGATAATTATTGCAAGCACCTCGCGAATCTCTAGCCGACATTGAGGCCCATGGAAAAATGTGCCGATAGATGGGTTGATTGTATTCCTATAATTTTTGTCACCTTTTTTTTAGAGCTTTTTTCGGAGCACCGCCACATCCAACCGAACTTAAAATTTTTACATTTTTCTACCTTCATCGGTAAGTTGCAACACTGTGGGGGAGTTGACGTTTTTGTTGGAATTAGACCAATTTCTTCTAAAAACGCGATGCTTTTTTCGTTGGTCGACACCAAATCCCCGAACGAACAAAATATTGAAAAATTATTTAATTTAGGATGAAGTAGTGGATGCTTAGTCGCCATTCTTTATTCACCGAAATAATACATCACTCTTACAATAAGGTTGATTAACTAATGACCTTGGTAAACAGTAACCTGCACCACATTTGCATGAAAAAAACAACGGTACAAAATTCGAAGATTTTTTTTTATGATCTAAGTAGGTATACTTTGAACATTACAGTTGCATTATATAGGTATGTTAGACACAAACAATAAACATAGGTACATATTAATTAAGAAATTATATAAATTTGCTGCATTCGTACAGTAGTACCTACCTAGGCAATGTGAATTTTTCATAATGCATTACATTTTCATGTCTGAAAATTTTAAATGTGCAACTTAGGGCTACGTATATGTAAATTAAAACTTTTGAAGTTTATTTTATTTAAAAAAAAGCAAAATGCTTTTTCTTCTGGAGCTAATGCTCTTTATTGAATTGAAGACAAATTAAAACTAAACTTAAAACTGAACAAATAATTAATTATTATCTACCCAACCACACAACATTGAATTAGCTGACGCTGCGTCTATGAAACATTCCTTCACGTATCCACGATGTGTAATACGAATCCACCTGTGGGAACGTATCCACGATGTGTAATACTAATCCACCTGTGGGAATGTGGGAAGCTGCTGTTGTTTATTGATGTTAACTGGGAAGCTGTTGTTATTTTATTTTATTTGATATGGTGTTAACTCCTCCGCCTTTAAAAATCGAACGCCCACGTTCGATGCTGTCGCTTGGACGTGTTATTTTCGGTGTTGGGATAGGGTTTCCCTGTACTGGTTCTTCTGCAGCAGATACGTCAATCATTGCTATTGCATTTGTTGTTGTTGGTTTCGGTATTGTTGATTTAATATTTCTTTTCAGCCTTAAAAGGTAAGATATTGCTAACGCGATGAAAAGGATTGAGATTGCGACAACGGCTATGCCGTTGTACTTGTTCCGGGTTTCCAAAAGATCAATATACTTTGAGTTTTTGGCATGCAATTCCTTTATCATTTGCAGAGATAATCATTCTTCAGTATTTTTTCTAATAGAAGCAGGTTGAAGTGCAGCTGGTAAAGGTTTGTAGGTAGATATTTCGGTTGATTTGAAAACTTGATTCTGGATTCTGAGTGATGTATTGTGGAAATGTATGATATAACTTCCGTCTAAAGGTAACACTTCCTCATTTATTTCAAGGGATCCGGTATATTGATTTAAGAACAGGATACCTGGTGTGATTTCTCCAAATGATGGTATGTGTTGATTATTTATTTTAGTGCAGTTCGCGGCTTTGCTGTTCAATAGGTGTGGGATACACGTGGAGTTGGTTATATCGATTATATTATTTCTATGACATATAGATAATTCATGAAATGTTAAACATGGAGACATAACTCCATAAGTTGTATTCTTACATTCTAACACATTTTCGTAAGGGACCTTAAGAATAGTTTTGCCTTTTTTTACGGTTTTAATTAAAATTGTTTTACATGTTTCCACTGAGGTGGTTGGTAAGCTTATCATATAAAGAATTAAAGAATTATTTGAAGCAATTTTTACTCGAGCAAATTCTAGTGCTTTTAAGACATTTACATACGGCATTTCTTCTTTATTTAAAATTTCTTGTATAGTGTTAATTTCGATATTTGACAGAATGTAACTATTTATAATGTTGGCCTTGGCCCAGTGAATTGCATATTCTAAATTTACAATCTCTTCTTTTATTATTCCTAGTTTTAATTCTATGTTTAAGATTAACTCGTCTTTAATTTGATCGCTTTTTTTCATTTCATTACTGATATTATTTGTTGTTTTTACAATTTCATCAATTTTTTTGATTAATATTTTATTTATTACAATTTGATTATTATTATTGGTTAGAACATTATTTATTTTTTCTTTAATTATATCGAAATCATGTTTATCAGGACTCCCTGAAATAAATTTCCAGGCACTACCTAGAAAATCTATAGAGCATTTAGCTTTAGCTGTAGGCATTAGTCGATTAAGATGGGTTTTGGTTTGGGTAATTTCATTTTTTAGGAAGGGAAGGATGGGATTTTTCCTAATGTGTTGTCTGTCAAGAGCATTTCCAGTTCTTCAAGTATTGTTTGGTATTGCTTGAGATCGATACTATGAATGATTTTGAAGGTTCCTGACTGAACCTTTGCTGAGCCTGTTTCTATGGCTATTGATTGGGCGCTGGAATAGTCCAGGAACTGTACTTCTGCAGTACATGTTGCGATGAAAAATCTAAAAAAAAAAGGATAAGGGTTTCAATTTCTTATGAGTGATTTGTGAACCACCCTACCGGAATTTGTTAGGATAGCTGTGGATCTATTTTGGGATACTATTTCTTTTTTGTATGTTGGAGAAAGTTTGTTACCTAATCTCTTATTAATTTCCACGTAAATAACTTCTCCAACGGAATAGGTTTTGGGTGGATCCCTATTTTTATTGTGGTAATTTAAATCTATTACTTGTTTGTTTTTAATTCTTTCCTCGTTTTCTTTTCTTTCCAGTTCGAGCTGTTCTGGGTTATTTAGTGTTTCTTTGCCAAAGAAAACATCTATGGGTTTTTTCCTTGTTGTAGAGTGAACAGATCTATTATATTCATAGACTGCCATGTCTAGCAGTTCTGAAAATGTTTTATGGAGTTGTTTAGATTTTATGCAACGCATCAGCTCGGAGAGTGTCGAATGGAATCTTTCCACTTGTCCGTTAGCTGAGCTTGTATAGGGAGGAACTTTAAATATCTTTATTTTAAAAAGGTTTTCTTACATGAATGAAATAGAACTTGAGCTTAAAGACTTTTCATTGTCTATTACAATTATCTCCGGTACCCCAAAAGCTAAAACAAGTTCCCTCAGGGGTTGCTTTAAATCTTCGGTGGCTCTAGAGTTTAAGATTTTCGTTAGTGCATATTTTGAGAATTTGTCAATATCTGTTAAAATAATCTTTCCGTCGGTAAAATAAATATCTACGTGTAGTATTTGACCAGGGAATTTAGGGATCGGGGTTGGTTGTATTTCGGGTTTGTTGGGGTGACGATCGTATTTATTTTCTATACAGACAGTACATGCCTTAGTGATCCTTCGTATTTTCCCAATCATGGCCGGAAAATAATATTTTTTCAAGATTTGAACTCTATTTTCTCTTGAATCTCTATGTGCGCGTTGATGCGTATCGGTTAAAATGGTTTCCTGATCTGAATCGTTGGTATCGTCTTCAACTTGTAATTGCGTGAATTTTATTTTAAATTTTTTAAAATTAGACGCATATATGAGACGCATATATGATTTGTATTGTATCCATTATATGTCCTGCTGTTTTAATACAGTTTATCACTGAAGGGCTTAACACTTTCTTGAGAATCTGTTTCAGATTCTCTTGGTTAAATTCGGGCTCGACTACAATATGTCTGTGATAGGTGGGGAAAATAATTTGAAAATTTGAAGGAGAATTTTCGCCTACTTGCAGGATAATTTGGTTTTTAAATACATTTATTGGGACCTCTACATTTGGTATAGTGTTATCCGATGAACTGTCATCGTTATCTTCTGAATCTGTGAGAGAATTTATTTGTGAGTTTATTCGAGGAGGGTGTGACAGCGCGTCTGCCACTACATTTGTTTTGCCTGGTTTATAATGTAATTCATGGCTATATTCTTAGAGAATTGCCTTCCAACGCTTCAGCTTACTATTTGTATTTTTGTTGCTGAGGGCATGCGTAAGAGGCTGATGGTCAGTGTAAATTTTTACATGTGCAGATCCATATAAGTAATTACGCAGGGAATTCAAAGCCCATATAATAGCTAACATTTCTTTTTCGTTAGCTGCGTAACTTTCTTCGTCTGGACCAAATGTTCGAGAAATAAAGGTTATCGGCCTACCTTCTTGGGAAAGAACGGCACCAAGCGCAAAATTGGATGCGTCTGTGGTTAGTTCAAAAGGTTTGTCAAAATTTGGATATGAAAGAATTATGTATTCAGAAGTGAGGGTATTTTTGATTTTTTCGAACGCATCGATAGCCGCGGGATTCAGAAAAATCTGTTTCTTTGCGGATTGTGTTTTGGACATACGTCCATCTTCCCCTCTTAAAAGGGCGGTAAGGGGCTTCGCCAGCTTGGCATAATCTTTGACAAAGCGGCGATAGTATCCTGATAGCCCAAGAAATGAGCGTAAATCTTTGATGGTTTGCGGTAATGGAAAGCCATTTATCGCTTCAATATTTGCGGGGTTTGTCTTTATACCTTCAGATGAGACTATGAATCCTAGGAATTCTACTTCCCTTTTATAGATATTACATTTGTCTAATTGTACCTTCATATTCGCTTCGTAAAGTGTTTTAAAGATGTCTGCTATGTGACGTGCATGGTCACCTTCTGTTTTGCTAAATATTACTATATCATCGATATAAACATAGCAAATTTTTCCTATGTGCTCTCTCAAGATATCGTCGAGAGCTCTTTGGAAAATCGACGGCGCGTTTTTTAATCCGAATAGAAGTCTAGTAAATTCGAATTTGCCGTTATTTATAGAAAAAGCTGTTTTTTCGATATCAGATTCCTTCAAGGGAATCTGGTGAAAACCGCTCTTTAAATCGAGAACGCTAAAAAATTTGTTTTTACCTAGTTGTGAAAGAACTTCGTTTATATTAGGAATAGGATAGCGATCGGCTATAGTAACGCTGTTTAGCTTCCTATAATCAATCACCATTCTATATTGTTTTTTTCCTTTGGAATCCGGTTTTTTTGGTACGATCCATACCGGGGAATTATACGGAGACCTAGAAGGTCTTATGATTCCATCCTCTAAAAGTTTTCTTCGACTTCCGATTTAAGTGACATGGGAAAAGGATAATATTTGCTAAAGATAGGGGAGTCTGTTGATGTTCGAATTTCTCTTAAGACCCTTGTAGTGAAGGTCAATTTCTCGTTGGGTTCACAAAACAAATTTGGGAAATTGTCAACGGCTGAGTTTAAAAATTTCGTTTGCGTTTCTGTCATATTGTCAGTCTTAAGGAGAAGGGTATTTACCATTGGGGAATTTAGCTGCTTAATTTTAATTTTTACAGAATTCAATATTTGCATGTAATTATTTTTTGTATCTATGATAGCAGATAGCTGCTTAAGACTATCATTGCCAATAATTCCATGGAATGTGCGTAGGGTAGGTAAAAGGTAAAATTTTAGATTAATATTTACGATATTAAGAAGATTTATAATTGTGTGCTGAGTTATTTGAACATTTCCAGCTATAGATTTAGCCTAAAATGATGTTTCATTCTGCTTAGGTTTTTCAACAATTGATGGTTGTATGTAATTTTTTGATGAGCCTGTGTCAATAAGGAATTTGTACATTTCACCACTCTTCAGCTTGCACTCTATGTAAGGCAAGGAAGAGTCGTTTAGCCTAAAAAATGAATGTCAACGTGCTCTAAATTTTCAACTGTCTGTCGATTGGTGCTGTGGTTTGAGTCTATATTTTCAAGATAATCAGCTAGAGTTTGATCATCTTCCATTTCGTTATTTAAGCTTAGGTTTTGATAATATAAATTTAGTTCATCTTCAGATGGTTCAACATTATAATTTGGTTGGTACCTTGCCGTTTGGGAGCTTTGAGGTTGAGTAGCGTTAGCTCTCCAAGAGGTACCGGCACCACTAGAGTTTTGCCTGTTTTGATTATTATTATCTTTGGCCTGGGCGCTGTGCCCTTGCGTCAGGCGTTCTTTCTTAATAGGCTGTCCTTGTTGAAAATGTTTCAGCGGTCTATAGTTTTGGGTTTGATTTGCATAATTTCTTAGTTGGAAATTATTTTGGTTCTGATTAGATAATGGTTGGTTGGGCATTGGTGAATGAGATGGATTTGGATGAATAGGTGTTGTGGGATAAGTACGGTAACCTGGGAAAATTTGTGGTTGCCTAAATGGGCCTATATTAACATTCCGTGAAGGAAATGAATTTTGGGGACGTGTAAAATTTGGAGTAACATTTCTTTTTACTGCTCCTTGGGTGCTCTGAATATAGTTCGACCTGAAATGTTGGTTCTCATATTTTTGGCATAGGTGTAAGGCTGTGGGTAGATCCGCGGGCTCTTTCATGCCCAGAAGATTAGAAAGGTTGCCCTTTAATCCTCTTATAAAGGTATCCAATGCCTTATCTCGATAGGTATGAGTTAATAACCTCATTGACTCATGGCTTATATCCATACAGGAAATGTTATCGGTTATTAGAGTAAGTTGTGAGGTGATGGTTTGATAAAACTGTTGGATAGATTGGTTACCTTGAACCAAACCTGACATTTGATATTCAAGAGTCGTTATGTCTCTTTTATCGGCATAATGGATTTTTAGGCAATCTACTATATCATTCCAATTTAAAGGAGTGTTATTATCTTCTAAGGCAGCGTCTGCTTGTCCTATAATTTTGTTACGAATAACGTTAAGTATTCCATAATATTTCGCTGTGGTCTTAATTGGTTCGTAAAGTTTGAGAACCCGCTCAACACTTTTTTTCCAGGAAGAGAACTCTGAGGTTTCTCCCGAAAAGGTCCGGAGAGATCTTACTACATCCGGGATTTTTTCTAGCCCATCTACAGGGTTTTGATAATGATTTGCTTGGTCTATTCCAGAAAAGAAAGGATTTGCCTGTTGCTCAATTACTCGACTTACTATGGATGTCACAAGGGCATCTAATTCTGGAGTTGCTCTTAACTCTTGACCAGGGGAATAAATGTTAGTCGGAAAAGTTGTATTTAAACCGACAGAGGGGGAAGTCTGGATATTATTACTAGTTGAAGTAGTAGAATTACCTGCCGTTGTGTAAATGGAAGATGATGATTGGGAAAAATTGGGACTTGTAGGCGTCAGGGAAATTGGGACTTGACATTGTTCCTGAGATGGAACCGTCTCTGGGGGTACATTTCCGGCCCCAGTTCTTGTGAGAACCATTTTTATAAATTTAATACAAGGTAGGTATGTTATTTGATTAACTGTCAATCCCACTTAAAATTCTTTATTCTTACAAATCAATCAAAAAATATATTTCTTACAAAATTTTGTATTCTTTAAAAATTAATAAAATAAAATTTCTTACAAAAATAATGGTGGTTAACACCAAATCTCACTTAAATTTTTGTATTCTTAAAAATCAAAAAATAAAATTTCTTACGGTATAATAATAGTGGTTAACATCGAATCTCACTTAAATATTTTATTCTTGGAAATCAATACAGCAACCAGCTTCTACTGCATCCTTTTAAATTTCACTATATGTTCCTTATTATTGTTGGTACCACTTGGGGACACTTCTTGTTTTTCACCGATATTGATTAGCACATTCAGGTTTTATTTATTAGTTATTTAGAGACTTTATAAATTTTTTTTTTTCTTAATATATGGGTTTTGCTTATTGATACTTTTGGGACTTTTGCTTCTACTGCGTCCTTTTAAATTTCACTATATGTTCCTTATTATTGTTGGTACCACTTGGGGACACTTCTTGTTTTTCACCGATATTGATTAGCACTTTCAGGTTTTATTTATTAGTTATTTAGAGACTTTATAAAATTTTTTTTTTTTTTTTCTTAATATATGGGTTTTACTTATTGATACTTTTGGGACTTTTGCTTAGCACTACCTGAGGGCTTTTACCGCAAAAGTCCCTGCTTGGGCGCCAATTAAAACTTTTGAAGTTTATTTTATTTAAAAAAAAGCAAAATGCTTTTTCTTCTGGAGCTAATGCTCTTTATTGAATTGAAGACAAATTAAAACTAAACTTAAAACTGAACAAATAATTAATTATTATCTACCCAACCACACAACATTGAATTAGCTGACGCTGCGTCTATGAAACATTCCTTCACGTATCCACGATGTGTAATACGAATCCACCTGTGGGAACGTATCCACGATGTGTAATACTAATCCACCTGTGGGAATGTGGGAAGCTGCTGTTGTTTATTGATGTTAACTGGGAAGCTGTTGTTATTTTATTTTATTTGATATGGTGTTAACTTGTACATTTATTTAGTTGACATTATTATATAGGGTAAATTCAAAGTTTCTTTAAATCCAGATTCTGTAAATTCAAAAAAAACTTTGCATACACCCAACCTCGCACCTACCACAAATCCTTTAGTGTACCCAAGCAGGGGGGTTGCAGGGGGGGCAGCATGCCCCCCCATACATATTTCACTGTTTATACGCCTTAATGCTTGGTGCTAGCACTGATGTATTTATGTAAGGAAGCAAAAAAAAACAAAAATCATAAAAAAGTAGTTTTAGTAATTTTTAATTTTCTCAAAAACTAGAAGACAAAACCATTCGGTCTTTTGTTTTAGATTCAGAATTAATAGTAACATTGACTAGAAAGAGCCAATTTAGCATATTATTCACAATTTTGAAAAAAATTGGTCTAAACTTTTTTTATCATTTTTTTTTATCAAAAATTTGAGTTTGCATGCGAATTTTTCAAAAACAATTGACGTAAATAATTTAGTTTAAATTAAGGATTATAGAACAGACTTCTGACTTACTTTAGTGTAAGTGTTGCCGTTGTTTTTTAATAATTTTTTTTCAATTTAAGTGATTTTTTTTTAAATTGCCTCTACCTCCTAAACGGGAGGTCGAAAAACTTAAGAGCTAATTTTCTCGTGAAATAACCTCACGAACTCATGGTTTTCCAGAAAACTATAAGTTCCTGAGGCCATTTCAAGTCGAAAAACTTAATAGGTAATTTTCTCGTGAAATAACCTCAGGAACTTATGGTTTTCTTTTGAGGCGGTGATTTCGGGACACCCTGTATATGTAATATAAAAAGAAAAAAATTAAAATTTAGAGAAAAACAACATTAATAGAAAAACTATAATTGTAGTTAACGAAAAAATTAAATGTGTATAATTAGATTAATATCTTATTTAATAATTAATTCAAAAAGAAAAATATATTTTTTTTTAAGTTTGAGGTAAGCTGGATTTAAAAATAAATAAATAATAAGAAAACATTAAATATCGAGTGAAGTAAAATTTTATAAATACTGAATGAAACATACTTCTTCGCTTCAGAAAAGTATCTGATCATATTTTATTTTTACATTCCTATTTATAACAAAAATATTTACATGTATTTTACAAAACTATTATCTTAAATCTATAGCACAAAACATTACCGCTTCGTCCTTATTACGGTCGGTGGTAGGTCATTAAAATTTATGACCGTCTATTTTATTATAGGTACTTGCAGATGTGCGCTATCCCAAGACAGATTGTTTCCTTTGATGTGTTTGAGTGGACTGTATTTATATTTATTGTCTTGCGATAACACGCATCTGCGCACCATCTGTGTAATCCCTGTTCATTTATGAACAAATACAATATATTACACTATTACTGTGATTGTGTTTGAACTATTAAGTATTTGTTAGAAAGGAAATATTTGTTAAAAAAGAATTTCGCTTACAATGTTAGTATTCCTACAATTAAATTTTACAAATCAATAATTTTAATTTTAATGTTAACCACTTTCAACTAGAGGCCTCGACTCTAAATGTGTATCTAATTACACGTGTTTTCGTGTCACGATGTAGTAAAGTAAATTTAACGTGTAAGTTCTCAACACATGTGTAAATAAAAATACACGTGTAGGTAATTATAAAATATTATTATAATTTGTAACTGACCGGGTTGAAGCGATTTCAAGATATTTTTAACTTAAAATTTGAGTTTTTAGGTAATATTTGATATAACTAGGTAAGAGTTTGTATTTATTTTATTTAAGAAGAGAAACGTTAAAGAAAAAGCTGTTGTTTCTCATGTGCGAACGAAAACTTTCCTTTTTTTATGTTATATGAAGAAAATCGTTTGCAAACGCAATAACGATTGTTTGATTTGACCATACAGAATGTCACCCTTGTGTTCTCTACAATGATCATTATAGGACAAATTTGAGTTATTTCCCTGAGCCTAGTTAATGGCAAATAAACCTGACAGTTTAATAATGATTTAGGATTTTAAAACCTCAAAACTAAAAATTTAAATATTCAATGATGAATGAAACCTACAACTGCCTCCTTACTGTGATACGGGATCCGTCCGTTATTTATTTAGCTATAATAATGAAGTTCTTTTACTCTGTTACCTTAATATTTATAACAAATGAATTTTTTTTTTGTTCTTGTTAATAAATCAATTTTATTTTTGAATTTGTGTGTTTGCTAGTTTTATCCATTTAAAAAACCCCAGTACTATTTGTTCTTTTTCAGTACTATTTTGTTTCAGCGTTCAGTACAATTGAAAAAAGTCGATTTCCATCACTGTGCTATGGTCTGAGGAAACAGAATACGAAGAAGATGATAAAAGGGAAACCAAAAAAAGGAGAAGTGTTAGTAGGCAGGGATGGCCACTACATTTTTCTCATTTACTACGTAGTTTATGTAGTTAAACGTAGTTAAATTTAGGTAATGAAACAAATTGTAGCAAACTTAGTTTCAAATATCAAAATATGATCTTTCAGTTGTAACTTTGAAGCTTGAATTTGAGTTAAAATGTTCAAATTTTTATTGAAATTTTATTATTTCTCTAAATTTACTTTGTATGTATGTACATACATATATGAAAACGTAACAATTTGAAGAAAATAAGACGTGTAGTTTATTAAATTAACTACGCGTAGTTAATGATGTAGAAAATGTAGTGTAGTTAATTCGACCAACCCTGTTGTATGCTTTTCAGATTTGTATGTGAAGAAGAGCAAATTTAAAAAAGAATTTATTCAAAGTTTTAAAATACATATGTAAATGCTTTTTTCATTTCTAATGTACCTCAACTATGCTGGAATGGCAAATCGGATAAATTTGTGCTTGTTTTTTTTTTGTGTCTTTTGTTTTCTTGTTCCTCCCGTCATTTGCCGTGATGAAATAAGTTCTCAAAAGCCAATCTTTCACGTTTTTAGTGTGAAATTTTGTACGCTTTTGCGAAAATATTATCTATCTTAATATTAAGCATCCGATAGTTATAACCTGAGTAATAGGTTTCTAAGTGGGCTCAAATCGAGTGATTTTAGGATTTTATACAAATTCAACTATCCGCAGACCTCAACTGAAGCTCGTCGGTTGGCGACGACAGTGGCGTAGCTTGGCAGGGGGTAAGCAGGGCACAGGCCCCGGGCGGGAATTTGCTTGGAGGCGGCAATTTTCCCAAATATGGAGGCAAATTTTAAATCTGGGAGGCAATTTGCTAGGGGCGGCAATTTTTTAAAATATTAATCAAAACAGACGTTAGTGTAAAAGATTTTTGTATGCTCTTATAGTTCCTTTTCATTTAGATCCATTTCAGGGGCCGCAAATTTATTTTTATTTTTAAAACATGTACATATTTATCAAAATAGGCTCTAGTGTTTAAAGATTTATGTAGGTAGGTATGTTCTGTTTATGTATTTTATTTTCATTTGGATCCATTTTTCTTCAAAATGGATACACATTTTATCAGTGCAAAGAAATTATTTACAAGTTTTCGAGCGGTGACACAGCTTCAGAATCAGAACTTTTTTTCTATACATGCATTTATCATCAAGTTTGAAAAGTACATGCATTAAAAGAAATAAAATAGAGAGCCGTTTTTTTGGATTTTTGAAAAAAGTTTGGAAGGTTTAATCTTTAAAATACACGTCCTACAAATTAAGAATTTCGAAAAAGAGGGGATCGAATTTTGCCAATCACTTTTGAAATTTTGAACATAGGGGTCCAAAAACTTGGAATAACGTTTAGAACAATCTGGAACAACTTTCAAAAAAGGGGGGCTAGGTCAAAAACCGTTTTTTGGCTCTAAAACCCCCATTTTTGAATTTGAAATTTTTTAGCCAAACCAAATATTTTGCAACTATAATTCTGAATGTCTAAATCTGAATTCTATTCAGTTTGTGAGACGACTTTAAATGATGTGTTTTTAAATAATTTCATTTTGTTAAAAATAAGGTTTTTGAAAACTTGAAATTTTCCTTAATTTTAAAACCTACTCGGGAAATTTTCGTTTTAGTTCACTTTTTTTACAAGTCTCTGCTCCGAAATTTTAGTACTGCGGTTCGAACCCTGCCCGTAAGTCGTGAGAGTGAGACTACGAAAAAAATAAAAACATTTGGTTTGTTTTGACTGATTCGATGGGAGTTGGCTCATACCAGCTCACTTTTATCAGCGAAAAATTTAAATTTTCAATAAATTTAGTAATTATTCTGAAGTAACTGACAATTGCTGGAGTTATTGCTCGGTTAACTGTGTCATTTATCCGCTTGGGGATGGGGCAATAGGATAGATTGTGCCAAATTTTATTTCAAATTCTCAAATTTGCAGGTTTATTTGTTCTTTTCTTTAGAAATCTTAGTTTTTATATTTTCTGTCTATTTTTCACAGAGGGTGTAAGTTAGGTATAAGTGAAAAAAGTAAGTTTTTTCGTATATTTATGTACAAAAAAAACTGAAATGTCAAATGGCACTTTCGCACAACCTTATGTTAGCATTATTTTAAGATGGCAAATTTTACGAATTTTTATTACTGGTTAAAAACTCAAAAAAAAATCTGTCAAAAATTGTTCTGAAAACGTTAAAATAGGTGATACAGTTTTGCTCAGTAATATCTGAATCTTTAAAATAAATAATTAAAAAGTTTCGATTTCATCTAAAATCACCTTTTATTGAACTGTAAAAAACATGCGAACCGTTTTTAAAAGATAAAACTAGCTTTGATTACTATTATATTATTGTATATATATAAGTTATATTATAACTTAATTTTTGTTAAACAACAAAAAATAAAGCCATCAGAAAAAAAGTTGTTAGGGGCGGCAAAAAATGATTCTGCCCCGGGCGGCAAAAACTCACGCTACGACACTGAGCGACGATCAACGTATGACTCATCGATTGTGTATTTAGGTTCATTTTATTCATTTTGGTAATTTCTTTGGTAACACCATTGTATATAAACCCTATAGTAGCAAAGATAATATAATACCAAGATGTCGCATCCCATACAAAATATTGGAACCCAAAAATTAAGGGCTGGGATCTAATATCAGATCCCACAACATGTTGCTATTTGCTAAATGTTGCATTGGCCAATATAAAGAGCGAGAGCGGGAGATCTCTGCCTGTATACAACTTAAAATTTGAATTCTCTTCAAAATGTATACCTCAATTCTCAAAGGCAAAAGTATTTGTTGTTTTTGCCAGCCTTGTTGGTGGCGAGTGCAGGAGACTTGCGGTGGTTGGTTTTTTTTTTTAGTTTTTTGCTTATCATTGGTAATCTTGTGTATCTGTATAGATAGATATGCAGTAACTTTTTTGTTCGTTCGTCGCATTTTCGAATAAAGGGTAGCAAGGATTTCCTTTTGGTGTTTTTTTTTTGTGAGGCACCTAGGTAGGTAGGTATACCTAAGTATGTAGGTTCGTACATAGTTGGCTATTTTGTATTCCCTGAGAAATAGAACAAAATTATTGTTCATTAATTTATTTACGTGTGAGTTCAAAAGTTGTGAGGTAGGTAGCTTATTGAAGCAGGATTTTGATTTGGATGATCGGTGGTGCTAGTAGGTACATTATTGTTTTTTTTTGTTTCAGTAAATGAATAGAATTTTCTTTATAATATTATTTTTCTTTTGAGAATTTTTGTGCTGGCTGAATAATAATTGTTATTTATGCATATAGATACGTTCATATGTAGGTAGGTACCTACGTTTATATCATTAGATAAATATAAAGTACCTAGATAGGTAGATAGATACTAATTTAGGTAGGTAGGTTACTAGTTTCTAGGCCTGTCTCTGACAAATAAAAAAAATGGAACCTGAAACTGGGAAATTGTTTGAATAACTTAACATAAAGCTTACAAATTAAAAAAAAATAGAGCAATTTGAATTTAACTAAATTAGGTAGTAGGTATTGATGAATCTTCAAGGTGAATTTTTGATCAGTTTTTAACTTTTTATTTTTTTTAAAGGTACCTAGATGGATATTTTTGAAAAATATCAATGAATGAAATTGATGATATGAATTTTTGAATTTTTTTATTTCTATAAAAACTCACCTTATATTTTGTTTTATGAACTAGGTATTTTATTAAACAATTTATAAATCCGTTGAACTGTTTTTAAAAAAATCGAAAATAAAACAAATGGGCGGAGAGTATGATAACTATGGCGCCAAGAATTGATAACGGTTTTTTGTAGAGGGTCGGTGGGGTCTTTATCGCTCCGTTTAGGAGGTAGGGGCAATTTATAGAAAAATGACTTAAATTAAAAAAAAATATTAAAAAACAACGGCAATACTTAAAATAAATTACTATACTGGTTTTGAATGCCAGAAATCTGCTCTATAAACCTAAATTTTAATTAAAATATTTATGTCAACAATTTTTGAAAAATTCGCATAAAAACTCAACATTTTGAGAACAAAAATAAAAAAAAAGTTAAAAAAGTAGTTTTCGTAATTATAAATTTTCTCAGAAACTAGAAGACATAAAATCATTTTTGTTTGAGTTCGACTCAGAATTGATATTAACACTGACATCAAAAAGCCAATTTAGCACTTCATTCCACAATTTAAAAAAAAAATTGGCCTAAACTTTTTTTTTTATTTTTGTTCTCAAAATGTTGAGTTTTTATGCGAATTTTTCAAAAATTGTTGACATAAATATTTTAATTTAAATTTAGGTTTATAGAGCAGATTTCTGGCATTCAAAACCAGTATAGTAATTTATTTTAAGTATTGCCGTTGTTTTTTAATATTTTTTTTAAATTTAAGTCATTTTTCTATAAATTGCCCCTACCTCCTAAACGGAGCGATAAAGACCCCACCGACCCTCTACAAAAAACCGTTATCAATTTCTGGCGCCATAGTTATCATACTCTCCGCCCATTTGTTTTATTTTCGATTTTTTTAAAAACAGTTCAACGGATTTATAAATTGTTTAATAAAATACCTAGTTCATAAAACAAAATATAAGGTGAGTTTTTATAGAAATAAAAAAAATTCAAAAATTCATATCATCAATTTCATTCATTGATATTTTTCAAAAATATCCATCTAGGTACCTTTAAAAAAAATAAAAAGTTAAAAACTGATCAAAAATTCACCTTGAAGATTCATCAATACCTACTACCTAATTTAGTTAAATTCAAATTGCTCTATTTTTTTTTAATTTGTAAGCTTTATGTTAAGTTATTCAAACAATTTCCCAGTTTCAGGTTCCATTTTTTTTATTTGTCAGAGACAGGCCTAGAAACTAGTAACCTACCTACCTAAATTAGTATCTATCTACCTATCTAGGTACTTTATATTTATCTAATGATATAAAAGTAGGTACCTACCTACATATGAACGTATCTATATGCATAAATAACAATTATTATTCAGCCAGCACAAAAATTCTCAAAAGAAAAATAATATTATAAAGAAAATTCTATTCATTTACTGAAACAAAAAAAAACAATAATGTACCTACTAGCACCACCGATCATCCAAATCAAAATCCTGCTTCAATAAGCTACCTACCTCACAACTTTTGAACTCACACGTAAATAAATTAATGAACAATAATTTTGTTCTATTTCTCAGGGAATACAAAATAGCCAACTATGTACGAACCTACATACTTAGGTATACCTACCTACCTAGGTGCCTCACAAAAAAAAAACACCAAAAGAAAATCCTTGCTACCCTTTATTCGAAAATGCGACGAACGAACAAAAAAGTTACTGCATATCTATCTATACAGATACACAAGATTACCAATGATAAGCAAAAAACTAAAAAAAAAAACCAACCACCGCAAGTCTCCTGCACTCGCCACCAACAAGGCTGGCAAAATCAACAAATACTTTTGCCTTTGAGAATTGAGGTATACATTTTGAAGAGAATTCAAATTTTAAGTTGTATACAGGCAGAGATCTCCCGCTCTCGCTCTTTATATTGGCCAATGCAACATTTAGCAAATAGCAACATGTTGTGGGATCTGATATTAGATCCCAGCCCTTAATTTTTGGGTTCCAATATTTTGTATGGGATGCGACATCTTGGTATTATATTATCTTTGATTAAAGTGTTTAAAATTAAGAAAAATTTAAACAAGATTTTTTAAATAAAGGACTGTTTTAACTAGAGTCGGGTTTATTGCTTAAACGAGAACTGTTTAAAATTTTGCGCCAGAATCTTTAAATTTAACAGTACGACCGAAGTTGGGCTCAAGGGTAAACTCACCAGCTATCATTTTTAAAGTTCCGTTTAATTTCACCCAATTCAACCCATTCTATCCATCCATTTTTAAAATTTTCAATATAATTAAATTTTTTTTAATCAAGCCGATAGTGGAAATAAAAAAATAACGGTTATCTATATGCGCGGATTTTGGATTGGATGTTTTTCCTATTTAATGGTACACATACTTATTTTCGGACTAAGAAAAAAATTTTCCATTTATGATATAAAAAAAACTTCTAAAACTGTAAATTTTTTAAAACAAAATTTGACGTTGAAGATTTCGTGGTTTATAATATTTTGAAAGTATTGAAAAACTCCATTAATCCAGTGGCGTACGCAGGGGGGGGGGGGGGGGGGGGGCTAAGAAGGCTTGAGACCCCTTTGGAAATTTCAAAAGAATCTTATTGAATCGAAAAAATTTCCTTTGCAAAGCTACGACACACGGTACCAATTAAAGAAGTTGTAAAGTCAATTGAGTATAGCATGATATTTCGAAAAGCTGCCTTCAATTTGAATCAGAGGTAGATACAATATTCTCATATTCTTTTTATAAAAGTTATTGGGCCGTATTCATAGTCATTTAAACAATTGCTTGGTTAAACTTCAACTTTTTCATGTATTTAAATTTTTTGTTAAAGCACTATTTTTTAAGCCGAATTGTTTAATAAATTTCTATTTTGATAAATTCAGAAAGCGAATTGGAAGAAAATGTATTTATTGATCTTATTTAAACATGAGTTAAGCAAATCACTACGAATACGTTCCAAGAAGAATTCGTTTTAACAGAATTTCTTTTGAAAACTCTTACTTTGTAGGTATTCTTCAAAATTTAATAAGCTATAAGCTTTAATGAATATTCACAAAAAATCGATCCCTGAAGATTTGGTTAATCAGTTCGCAAATATGTATAGATATAATTTTTTTCCCCAAATTCTATTATCCAAATTTGTGATTTCAAACTAAGAATATAAAAAAAATGTTCAAAAAAGATCTCTATATTAACAAAGAAAACAAACTCATTTCACACCCAGGGAGTTTTTCTTTTTGTCGTTTTCTTATTGAAATTTTACTTTTATTACAAAAATTGGTTAATAAAAAAGAAGGGCTTTCATTTTTGTTCTTGTTTTAATGATACCTTAAACAAAAGCAAGTTTCCACCAAAATTGAGACTGAGTCTGACCCCGAAAAACAAATCCTGTGTACGCTACCGCCTTCATCTGCTTATCTATATACCTACACATATGTATGAGAAATGCAAATATACATACATACAGGGTGGCGCATAAGTAACGTTATGATTTAATTATTTAATAATTTTTGTATCGTATATTTTTTCAGAATTAACTTTGAAAAACTTCGGAAACTAATGATGGAAATTCAGTACATAACAATGAACCAAAGATGTTAATTTTTATTTTGAAAGTCAACATTCAATTAATCAGACAAAAAGATCATATATCGCGAATTCGAAATTTCTTTCATGTTCGTAATGTGTCCATGTGCTCCAACAATTTATCAATTGGTCTATCGTTTTCAGCAACAAGGGGCTGTCTGTGGTCTTCCGCGTGCTGGAATACCTCGTGCAGTTCGAAATGATGTGAACATTACGCGACTGCATGCAAGTATTAAAAAAAACCCTGAAACTTCCACCAGGCGACGTTCTCAGCAATTGGTTATGTCTAGGTCAATTGGTTATTGGTCTAGGTCAATTGGTTAGTGTTATTCATCAAATAAATCATAACCTTACTTACCTTAAAAAGCGTATTCTAAAACCTGGTGGTGAAAAAGATATCGAATTATTAATAAGAAAAGGTCATGGTTGCGATACATTTAAACTTACTCAACACTATACTTGTTTGAAGACTTCCTTGCTCATTTCCCTGCAGAAATTGCAATTTTTTAGTTAATTCACTTCCATTCTAAGGGTGCGATATGAAGGTAAGTCCAAATTTTAAGATTTAACCTTATGTAACTTTTGCGAAGCTTCATAAAGCCAACATAACTTATGTGTAAATATCCATAAAAAAATCATCAAAAATAACTTCCTCCCATGAGCCATGTTTAAATTGAGTGAGTAATTGAAGTAGGTACATCTTTTAAATCATAACGATCATGATATACTTTACTTAAAGTTTAATATATGAATAATCGCGCATCACATCGGTATCAAAAGTATGATTGACAGTGTCTGCAAAAATTTGGCCACGAAAAATTTATACAAATGATATAGCACCATTCAGAATGTAAATGTAATATGCCAAGTGACCTACTTACTAAGGCAATTACAGCATTTTACATTCACGAGAAAATCATATCACCCACAACTGAAAAATTCCACGGTAAAGGACAATATATTGAATGCAACAATAATACAAACAGATTGTATTATACAATAATTTCAATTAGCTTCCCCAAAATAAACACAAAATTTAATTTAAAAAACATACACTTATATCAATTGGACTTTTGTTAAAAAAAAAATTAAATGCAATCCAAAGTTGCACTGAGAACTGTTGCATCAAGTGCCCTATGACAAGAAAGCAGTGATGATATTATGGCAGCATGGTTTACAACAATAAAAAAAATGCTGAAAAAAAATCTTTTAATATTTTAAAGTTATTCGAACTAAAATCCAAAATTTTGTAACAAGTAGAGTGAACGGTTCAACCAAAGATAATATAATACCAAGATGTCGCATCCCATACAAAATATTGGAACCCAAAAATTAACGACTGGGATCTAATATGCGATCCCACAACATGTTGCTATTTGTCAAATGTTGCTTTGGTCAGTATAAAGAGCGAGAGATCTCTGCCTGTATGCAACTTAAAATTTGAATTCTCTTCAAAATGTATACCTAAATTCTCAAAGGCAAAAGTATTTGTTGTTTTTGTCTTTCGTAGGAATAGTATGAATCAGTGATGGAAATCGACTTTTTTCGATTGTACTGAATGCTGAAACAAAATAGTACTGAAAAAGAACAAATAGTACTGGGCTCTTTTAAATGGATAAAAACTAGCAAGCACCCAAATTTAATTATAACATTGATTTATTAACAAGAACAAAAAAAACAATTCATTTGTTATAAACATTAAGGCAATATAATAAGGAACTTCTTTGTTATAGCTAAATAAATAACGGACGGATCCCTTATCAAGTAAGGAGCCTAAATCATTATTAAACTGTCAGGTTTATTTTGCCATTAAAATAATCGCTGATTTTGCTTCCTAAACATCAGAAAATTAAAAACAGAATTTTCAATGATTTTTACGTATAACTGGTGCCTTAGATAAGAAAATAATAGTAAGTTAGGTAATTAACATTTTTTTTTAACTCTAAAAGTTCTTCTTTTTGAAGAGGATTGTTTGTCACCTTTTTATTCACAAGATATTTATTAATTACAAAACTGTGACAACATTCCTTTTTTAAAAGATTTTCGGTTTCTACAGTGTAGAACTCATTGGAACTTGTAATCGATTTCTTAATTTATTATTATTATTTATTGTATTATTCATACTAGAATGTCAGTTTACTAGACTTGACCATTCTTTATTCCGTCAATTTCATTGAATTTCTGAACAACAACAACTTAAAGGTGCTACCACCAATTTTATACGAATTAATTTATAATGCTTTTTAATTAATTATTTGTAATCTATTTCTTAATTTAGTTTTTATTATATTTTGA
Organism: Epistrophe grossulariae; assembly: GCA_929447395.1. NCBI lineage: Eukaryota > Metazoa > Arthropoda > Insecta > Diptera > Syrphidae > Epistrophe > Epistrophe grossulariae. The sequence continues at coordinate 51,746,954 of OV839569.1, forward strand.
TATGAAAAAATTCTTTCAACGTTTGCTAAAGAATGAGGAACACAAAAGGCACCTGGAATAATTCGATGAATATTTTGAAACATAAACTCATTGAATTAATTTTTCAAATGCCAAATTTTTGCCCAAAATTCCCATACAGATAGATTTCTCAGTTTCTTATTATATTCGCAGTCAGCCAGAGCTCTATATTCGTTGTTTATAGCTTCAATATTTGTGTGTTCATTAGGTAAAAACTTTAAAACAAATTGAACGATAGAGTTAACTTGACCATCCAATACTGCGCTTTGTGAGAAATTTTGAAGCGCGTTTGAGAAAACGTCACCGAAATCCAATCTTCTTCTAGTTAATATCTTAGCAGAAATGTTATGAAAAACATTTTAGCATGATTTTTGAAGCTCTGTATAATTTTTTCACTGAACTTTTTATAAGTGTATAAGATTTCACATTCGGTGACGCAATATATCTCCATAACTGGTAGGCGATTTTGCAAAAACCAATAAAGGCTTTTCATCAAAAGATTCCCTTATATAAAATTTTAACATAATTGTTTAAAAATAAATTTCATTGTTGGAAGCAAAATAATAACATATAGATGAAGATAATTAGAAAAGTAATTCTGTTTAAGTGGAGCGATTGCATATATTATGATGAGCCCATCTGTCGTACGTGGGCAAAACGCAACTTTTGGAGTTGAGGTCACTTGAACTTAAAAATTGGAAGCTAAATATGTACTCTTATATATTCAGTTCAGTATTTTAAAGTGGTGATGGTTTTGATATTGGGTAATTGCAGGTCACGCACATAGATTTTTTTAATGAAGATAAGAGAAAATTATCAATTTTGTACAGACAATTCAAAATTGTACTGAAAATGGCAAAGATGTACTTACGTACTGAGAAAATCAAATTGTACTGAATTCAGTACAATAGTAAGGCTTTTTCCAACAGTGGTATGAATGATGTACGTATAAATTGAATTTTTTATGAAGTGATGCCTTGTTTGTGGCGAGTGGAGGAGACTTAAGTCTGCTGCGGTAATTGTTTTTTTTTTTTTGTTTTTTGCTTATCATTGGTAATGGTGTGTATCTGTATGTATAGATAGACATGCAGTAACTTTTTTGTTCGTTCGTCGCGATTTTCGAATAAAGGGTAGGTAGCAAGGATTTTCTTTTGGTGTCTTTTTTTGTGAGGTACCAAGGAGGTATACCTATGTATGTAGGTTCGTACATAGTTGGTTATTTTGTATTCCCTTAGAAATTAAAGAAAATAATTGTTCATTAATTTATTTACATGTGAGTTCAAAAGTTGTGAGGTAGGTAGGTGTAGGTTGGTATGTATGAAGGTGTGAAATGTGTATGCAAGTTATGGATTCGTAAAAAAAATCTAATTCGGGATTTTGATCAAAGTTGACATTACGATGATAGCGAAGTCGAAAAAAGTGGGTCTCGCAATTCTGTCAGTCTGTCTGTCTGTCCCTTCGGCTGCAGCCTAAACGGGTCGGTCGATTTTTTTCAAACTTGGTACCTAGCGTTTCTTAGGCATTATACCTACCCACCCGTTTTTTTCATTTTTTTTAAGACCAAAAACAACGGTACCTCCCATACAAATTTTTAAAAACCCGTATAAGTGAAAATTATATTTCTCAAAAACGGTTCCTACGATTTTGATTAAAATTTTTGTGTGATCTAATATTTATACAATCTACCATATTAATGAAAAAAAAAAAATTTCTACGGTTGAAAAATGGTATCTCTCATACAACCATTTTTTTGATTTTCGACTATCTCATTATCAGTTGAACTGATTTTAATGAATTTTTTGCACAAAAGCTTCAAATAAGTTCTAATAATACCTATTGCATAACAAAATTTTCAAAAGAATAAATGATTGATTTTTAAAAAAAATTTCAAAATTATTTTTTGAAAAATCCATATTTCGAAAATGGGTAGATGATATTTTTTTTAATTAATTTTTCAATTCCACAATAATGAAAGCTAAAAAATTCCGTTTTTTATTTGTTCAAAATTGTTTATGTATATAAAAAACTACATATGTACCTATGTAGGTATATACAAAAAAAAATGCTCCAACGATTTTCAATTTTGTTCTCATAAATTGAGATTTGCTTAAGAAATTGGAAGATGTACATCGCATTGGTGTCAAAACAGTTTCAGAGGTTGTTTAATCATTCTCATAGAAAAGTAGTTTTAGTAATTGTCAATTTTCTCAAAAACTAGAAGACATAAAACCATTTTGTTTTTTGTGTTCGACTCAGATATGTACACTGACTTCAAAAAGCCAATTCAGCATTTCATTTTTTTTATCAAAATTTTGAGTTTACATGCGAATTTTTCAAAAACTATTGACATAAATACATATTTAAATTTAGGGTTATAGAACAGATTTCTGGCTTTCAAAACCAGTATAGTACTTTATTGTAAGTGTTGTTTTTTAATAATTTTTTTTTTTCAATTTAAGTTTTTTTTTTTTTTAATTGCCCCTACCTCCTAAACGGGGCGAGATAGACCCCCTCCTATAGTAAAAATGCTTGTTTTTGATCCCTCTAAAAAAACCGTTATCAATTCTTGGCGCCATAATTATCATACTTTCCCCCCATTTTGTTTTATTTTCGATTTTCTAAAAAAAGTTCAACTGATTTTTATCAATTGTTTAATAAAATACTTAGTTCATAAAACCAAATATAAGGTGAGTTATAGAATTAAAAATTCAAAAATTTATATCATCAATTTCAATTTTTGATATTTTAAAATACCTTCTAATTTAGTTAAATTTAGGCGTGTTTTTTTGCAAGCCCAGGGGGAATTGGTTGAAAAAACGACAGCGGGGATTAGCGACGCCATGACAGTTAAAAACTTGGAGTTTTCATACAAACTATCGATAACATGTATGTAATTCATGCCGGTAACACAGTTTTTCTGTGCGCTTAAATTAAACCCCGAGAATTCTCTGGGATTAGTTGTTGTTGCATTTAACATGTTAATTGTTTAGCACCGACGTCGTTTTTTTCATCCAATTCCCCCCGGCCCCCCGGGCTTGCAAAAAAACACGGCTTTTATCTGACGTAAAGTTTCAACTTGCTCTGTTTTTTTAATTTGTAAGCTTTATGTTAAGTTATTCAAACAATTTCCCCGATTCAGGTTCGATTTTTTTTTTATTTGTCAGGCCTAGAAACTAGTAACCTACCTATTTAAATAAGTACCTACCTATCTAGGTACTTTATATTTATCATCTTAAGCTTTGTATTTTGTATGTGCATGGAGACATATCTACATATTTCAAACGATAAACACGAACTTTCTCTTAAGTGCGATCACAGTGTTTTTAAAGTTTTAATATTACAAAAACTAAATTTTATCTTATAGAAGAAATAAATTAATTATGGGAGCCTATATTGTAAACCACCTGCTTAAAACGTAGTTAAGATTAAGGTTGCATTATGCGAGTAGGTACATTTATTTATGAACAATATAGCACCGCGTTGCAAATATGTATGGAACTTACCGTTTAGACTGAAAAATTGTAAAAAAAAAATAACTAATTAAACATAAATTGATTAAACAACCTCTGGAATTGTTTTGACACCAATGCGATGTACATCATCCGATTTCTTAAGAAAGTCTCAATTTATGAGAAAAAAAAATTGAAAATCTCTGGAGCGGTTTTTTTTTTAAATAGTTTTTTAAATATACAATTTTTAAAAAATTAAAAAAAAAAAATAGTACGTAATTTGTTAGCTTTTATTATTGTGGAATTAAAAAATTAATTAATACAAAAATATCATCTACCCATTTTCGAAATATTTTGAAATTTTTTTTAAAAATCAATAATTAATTTTTTTGACAATTTTGGTATGCAATATTATTAAAAATTATTTGAAGATTTTGTGCAAAAAAATTCATTAAAATCAGTTTAACTGATAATGAGATAGTCGAAAATAAAAAAAATGGTTCTATGGGAGGCACCATTTCTAACCATTTTTCGGAATTTTTTTTTACAAAATGGTTGCCTTTTGGTTAAAAAATTACTGAATTTAAAAAAAAAAGTTGTGGGCACGTTTTTAAGAAAAATAAGATTTTCATTTTTTGGTAAAAAATTTGTATGGGAGGTACCATTGTTTTTGGCCTTATTAAAAAATGAAAAAAAGGGTGGGTATAATGCCCAAAAAACGCTAGGTAGGTACCAACTTTGAAGAAAATCGACCAACCCGCTGCAGCCGAAGGGATAGAAAGACAGACAGACTGGCAGAATTGCGAGACCCACTTTTTTCGACTTCGCTATAATCGTAATGTCAACTTTGATCAAAATCCCGAATTAGATTTTTTTTACGAATCCATAACTTGCCATATATCTATGTATGTATGTATATACTTATGTATGTATGTACATAGTCCCTATATATCGCAAGTAAAAATAGAAAACAAATAAAACCCTTGCAAAATGACCTTGTCGTACCGTGTTCCTTAAATCGGAGCATACACATTTCACACCTACATACCTACTTACACCTACCTACCTACCTACCTCACAACTTTTGAACTCACACGTAAATAAATTAATGAACAATTATTTTCTTTAATTTCTAAGGGAATACAAAATAACCAACTATGTACAAACCTACATACATAAGTATACCTACCTTGGTACCTCACAAAAAAAGACACCAAAAGAAAATCCTTGATACCTACCCTTTATTCGAAAATCGCAACGAACGAAAAAAAAGTTACTGCATGTCTATCTATACATACAGATACAAAAAACAAAAAAAAAAAACAATTACCGCAAGAGACTTAAGTCTCTTCCACTCGCCACAAACAAGGCATCACTTCATAAAAAATTCAATTTATACGTACATCATTCAAACCATTCCTACGAAAGACAAAAACAACAAATATTTTTGCCTTTGAGAATTTAGGTATACATTTTGAAGAGAAATCAAATTTTAAGTTGTGTACAGGCAGAGATCTCTCGCTCTCGCTCTTTATACTGGCCAAAGCAACATTTGACAAATAGCAACATGTTGTGGGATCGCATATTAGATCCCAGCCGTTAATTTTTGGGTTCCAATATTTTGTATGGGATGCGACATCTTGGTATTATATTATCTTTGATAGTAGTCTCATGGAACGAAAAAAAATAGTTCTGAATCGGGTCTTGAGCGGCGCTGCCGTCGACAGAATCTGAAATTGGAGAGATAAAAAGGCGGGAAGAAGATAAGTAAAATAGAAATAAAGACTAGTAGTAAGAACGAGAGGATTATATTAAAATTATTCTGACAACAATAATGAGGCTAAGGGAGATGGTTGAATCAGATGTTTTTGACGAGGCAAAAAGCAAAATATGGGGAAGTAAATTTTTGTGTCCAATGGGCGATGAGAGACGGTTTCTTGTTATAGAGTATGGCTATATGTATGCATATAGGTTCAAGTATAGGTATGGGTATAGGCTTAATAGAAGCAAAATATTGAAAAATTTTGAATTTGATTCAAATTCGATATAGCAAAGCAACGTTGTTAAATTTCACAATATGTGGGTTAAATACAACGTTGCTATATTTTGCATTTATTATGCTTTTTCCTATAGGAAGATCCAGGTAGGTATGGATTGTTGTTGGTTTTTTTTTATATTTATAGGTAGGCATTGTATTAGGATTAGGTTTAGGAATAGGTTGAGGATTAGGATTAGGTTGAGGTTTATAGGTTTAGGTTTAGGTTTGGGTTTAGGTTTCTGTATTTTGGTTTTAGGTTTTAGGGTTTAAGCCTAGTACGCTGCTGATGCGAAACGAAAAATCCAATACAAAAATGACACAACGAAATCATAAACGGAAAATTTCGTTCAGCTTTTCGTTTTGCAGTACGCTGTTCGAAGAGCGAAATTTATAATTGTAGCAGATTATTTGGAGAAGTCTCCGCTCCTTTTTCGCACTGAATTAATTATACAGACTATTTATTGTGTGCGAAAAAATGACATTTGAGTTTTATTTGTGTTTTTTTTTTGTTTATCATTTTCTTACATCATGGGTTTCTCTGATTTTTTGCGTTTATGTTTTATTTTGTTTTTGGAATTAGTGAAACTCTCCAAGGATATTTTTCGTTGTGTTTTTGCAAGCGTTTCGTTGTCTGTTTGGAGATCACAGGAAATTTTCGTTTCGCATCAGCAGCGTACTAGGCTTTAGGTTTTAAGTTATTTCAATATTATTTTGTATTATATTAAATTATTTCATTATATTATCTCATTATATTATCATATTAGCTGTGTTTTATTTTCCCCAAGATCCGAACCAGATTGGATTTGCTTACGAAAATACATGTATTACAAAAACAACACAAGATCCAACTTTGTTTTGGATTTGGATTTCCAAATCCGTTTTGAACACACACCCTTAATTTGTAAATGTCGTCAGTAGTGTAAAGAAAAAAGACAACGGGTGTTTACAAATAAAAAAAAACAAAAGGAAAAAAGAGTTGGGTATATAACAAGTTGTCACTGAGATCCTGGGTTGTTTTATTTTCATGTTCAGATCTGGATTGGATCTGGGAGAAAATAAAACACAGCTATTATTATATAAGTATATGTATATAAAAACAAACACAAAAATTTTAAGAAATTTAATTGAAGAAAAAACAACACTTCGTGGTTTTCGTTGTATTTTTAAAATTTAATATATTTACCTTATCAATTTTTGATTTTGCTGCACTTTGTGGCATTTTTTTCAAAATACTTTGATAAACGTAATTTTTTTTTTCTTCAATAGGTAAGTCATTACATATCAAAATTTTCAAAAAAAAAACACATTTTTTAGATAGGTACATGAAAAACAACAAATTTTTTGTTTTTTTTTTGAAAATTATTTTTATGTGTATGTATATCAATTAGTCTTTAAAACCTGGTGTATAAAATTTTCTTCTTTTGCTCGAAAAATTGTTTTCATACACAAAAACAATTTTTTCCGAAAAAAATAATAAATTTATTCGAAACAAATTTTTCACGTGTAGCATTTCAATCGATTTTCAAAATTTGCAAACTAAATTTTGATTTTTTTTTATTTTTATAAAATTGACTATACCCAAAAAATATTTTTCCGAATAATTTGAATCGAATAAGAAAATTTCTAAACCAAATTCCCATTTGTTTTACTTTTTGGAAGAATTTTTTTTATTTTCCTTCAAAAATTGTCTTTACGGGTACCTACTTATTTCGATTGGTTTCAAAATTTGCAAACTAAAGCTTCTCTATTTTTTCAATTTTTTAAAAATTGTTTATACAAAAAAAATAAAATACTGTGTTTTCATAAAAGAATGAGGCATTTAATAAAAAAAACACCCTATAAATATATTTGCATATACCTACCTACGTTGGTACCTATTAATTTGGAACATATTTTCCATACTTCAATTGTGACGAAAAACTGAAAAATTATAAACACCCTATTTTCTGCGAGTGGCAATAGTGGCGATTTTATACTTACATTTATTTTTGTTCTACCAAATATAGGTCATTGCATACACAGGAGAAACAAAATCCAAGTTCCTTTTGAACATCATTTATTTTCATTCTTTCTGTAACCTACCCCCCTACAAGAATAATACGCATAATCGATAAATTCTTGTCCCACTTTAGCTTTCATAAATATCCTATACAGTGTTCTCATTCTTCTTTTCTTTCTTTAACCTTATTTTTTATTCTTCTCTCTTTGATTATCTCCTCCTTCTCAACTCTCCAATCTCTCCACTCAGAATTTTCGCAAGCTTCCAAATCGGCACACTCAATGGCGTAAGAGACGTTCCTCTTCATGAGACTACTATTAGCGTTTATATACAATGGTAACACCAACCAAAATTTCGATCCTGAGGTCCCTATACGCTACAGTTCATTCGATATCTTTGAATTCATTTCATTTAATCATTTTGGTAACATTATATTAATATTGAAAATGTTTATAGGGTCGTTTTGAGAAAAATATGGTGTTACCAAAATGAATAAATGAACAAATGAATATATAAAAGATGAACGAAATGAACTCTAGCGTATAGGGGGCTCAGGATCGAATTTTTGGTTGGTGTTACCACTGTATATAAACATATACAAAGGTGTTACCAAAGAAAATACCAAAATGAACTAAATACACAAGTGATGAATCGTACCTACACTTTGATCGTCGCCAACCGACGAGCTTCAGTTGAGGATAGTTGAATTTGTATAAAATCTTAAAATCACTCGATTTGAGCGTACTTAGAAGCCTTTTACTCATGTTATAATTATGGGATGCTTAATATTAAGATAGATAATGAAAGATAAAATGACAGGCTACAAATCTGCTTCAAAATTTTTGCAAAACCTTACAAAATTTCATACTAAAAACGTGAAAGATTGGCTTTTGAGAACTAATTTCATCACGACAAATGACGGGAGGAACAAGAAAACAAAAAGAAAAGGAAAAAACGTACCCACAAAGAATATATGATTATACATTGCTGTAAGGGTGTGGGCAAGACGTTGGTTGGAGTGGAATGTGTGCAATAAAAAACCACCACTGCACTGTGGCAAACAAAATTGGCTTCGCATCGGGAACAAAAATGATGTACATACATAGTTACATTATTAAGTAGGTTAGGTATGTCTGTAAAATGTTTTGTTGATTAAATTGTTGTAGGTATTTTGCAAATATTATTCGTAATGGTACGATTAGGTTGGTTTGGTTGGCTTATAACTTCTGTTCTAACAATCGGATATTTAAAATAAAAGTCTTAAAATGAAACTAATTTATTCAGTTAAAAAATAATTGAAATAACATAAAAGTGTAGGTGAATAACGTTTAGGTTTAATTCATCAAAATAAATAATTGCATAAATTAATTGAATAAAAAAAATTGGCTTTGTTGTCATCGCCAACAAAATTCATATACCTACGTATCTATATACATAGGTACATACATTATGTATGTACATTTATATAAAAGAATTGATTTAGTTGGTCTGGTTGCCATTTTATTTCTGTACTAATAATCGGATCTTAAAGATTAAGGTTTTGAAATAAGTTAAATGTCAGACAAAACTTGACTTCATTCTTAATAAATTCGATTGCTGAACCTAGAATATGCACAGAGACCTATACTTGAACCTCTTTGATTATAACTTATAACTTTAGTTCTATAAGGGCCAGATGTTGAAGGTTAAGGTATTTAAATTAAGGTTAACCAGGCTAGAGGTAGGATTAACCTAGCGAAGCAACTTAAATATAATACCTTATCGAAAAGGGTTGATTTTGTATCTTCTGTTCTAATTATCGGATCTTTGAGGTTAATGTCTTAGAATTAAGGTAAAATCTCAGGCTACAAATTTATGTGACAAAACAACATCTAAACCAATGCGATTTTTGAACTTGACCAACGTTTAAACCAATGCCACTTTTGAACTTGACCTACGTCCAAGCCAATGTGATTTTTTAACTTGAACTATACGTCTAAACCAATTCGATTTTTGAGCTTGACCAACGTTTAATCCAATGCGATTTTGGAACTTGACCTACTCTAAGCCAATGCGATTTACAAGCTTGACCAACATCTAAACCAATGCGATTTTTGAACTTGACTTACGTCTAAGCCAATGCGATTTTTGAACTTGACCTACGTCCAAACCAATGTTATTTTTGAGCCTGAAATATGCAAAGGTACCCACTTGCGTTTCTCTTTAATAAACTTACAACATTAGGTCTTAGGGCCAGTTGTTGAAGGTTAAATTATTTAAGTTATCGTTAGTCAGTCTATTGGTAGGATTAACTTACCAAAGCAACTTAAATATAAATATCGTAAAGGGTTTATTTGGTAAGCTTTTATCTTCTGTTCTAATCATCGGATCTTTGAGGTTAAGGTCTTAGAATATGAATAAATAAATATAAATATATTTATGTTACAAAACTTTACCTACGTCTAAGCCAATGCGATTATTGAACTTAGAATATTCATAGGTACTGCAATATAATTGAACTTCTTTAATAAACTTTTATAGATTTAGTTCTAATATTCAGATGTACAAGGTTAAAAGTAGAACTATAATAGTCGGATGCCGACCTAAGTGGACGTACGAAACGAAACGAATACAAATAATTCATATGACGTGCCATTAATTGAGTTTTGCTTCATTTCGACCAATTTTTTACTTTTGCTTTCGGAAGTGAAGAGCGCTCACCGACCGCTCCATACGTAAGTGAACTGAGAGAATTTTCTTCCAACATCTTCCGACTATTACAGTTCTACCTTAAGGTCCTCAAATGAAAAAAAAAGATTCAATTTGGTTGTCAACTCAGCTGTCAACTTAATTGGTGCTTTGCTTTTCATATACTCCAGATAAAAGAATACTGCTTAACTGTCAAAACTATTAATATTGTCTTAAGAAATTACACGACTCGAGTTTATTAAATTTATTAAAAGATGAGTTCAAAATGCAAAATATTATAGAATACCTAAAAACAATTAGGTAAATCAGGTTTGCATTGAGTTTGAGCTACACATCAAATTATTTATAAATTTGGTCTCGCGTTAAAAAGGGTTCATTTTGGCAGTAAATCAAATAACTTGTCTATATATAAATAGTTCAATAAGTTGAGAGACTTGTAAATCAATTTGAGTAAATTTGAGCAAATATTTGATCTTCAACATCCACGCCGTGATTAAATAAACTGAACTGAACAACATTAAATTAACCGCCATTTGGGATTTGACATTAAAAATATCTACATATTGTAATTTCAGACTGAAGAATGGTTTATTAGACAGCTTCAGAAGTTTTGGTGCAACTATAGGATACAAATTAGAAATCACCAATATTATTCATGTTTTTATTTTATCGAGCTAACACAAGTCAGTTTTAATGTCCCCATAGTTATTCTATGAGTAAAATCTGTAAATTTTTTTCTCAAAACGACGCGACACTATAAACATTTTCAATGTTAATAATCACATTTTTTCGAAAAATTAGGGCATGTTGACAAATCACAAAAGTAACGGGGGTGAAAGTACCAAGTTAATTTCATCCATAAATTTTTTAAAATATTTATTTGAAAGTTGTCATGTGTTTTTCGTAATTGGAATGCCTCGTACATGTATTATATAAGAACAAAGAATATAAAGTTACCAAGAAGACGCATCTTATACAAATTTTTGTACTGAAAATTTTTATATGGCGGGTTCCAATATCGCGACCCGCTCTCAGAGCTTTTGGTTTTTTATGGGCTTTTCAATAATTCTCTCAGCGCTTTTACAATGAAATACATTATACAACACACGACACAGCCTGCTTTTTTGTCTTTATTAACTATACATACCCATCTCCATAAGTCATGCAAGATACAGGAAAAAGAAAACGAGACGAGCCAATAAATTTTATTCCCTTCGTCGTTGATGCGCACGTAGCTACATGTGTATGGTGTTATTTCTTTCGTGTAAACGAAAAGATTTTTATAATAAATACGAAAAATAATATGAAATCGGGTATGAATTAATAGGTGTGTTTTGTTGACCTTCGTTCACATTAGGAAATGCTCAGCAAAACTCTTTAGCTTTCCAGTTTCATTAAGACATTTTGCATCGGAATGTTGGCACTATTTGCTCGGGTCATCTGTCATTTGCCGCAGTATAAAATTTTGTTTCGAGATTTTAAAACGATAAAATAGTGAACAAAACTTATTAAACTAAATAAAAAACTGAAATAATAGTAAAAATAGTGAATACCTACTTGTAATACTTTATTTTGAAAAATATTAATATGGGGATATACATACATATAATAAGGAGTTAACAATTTTTTTTTCATTTTGAGAGTTTGTTGTGTCTCATATTCTACATAAAGTAATGTGAAGTGATGTTTTTTAGTTAAAAACATTCCCCTAGAATAATTTTAAATTTATATTTCATAGCATTTCGCTGTAAAAAAGCAAATTATCTAAATATAAAAACATACTTCAATCACGTGAATTATAAGTTGAGTTATATTTGTCAAAATTATAAATTCTGGTCCATAGTCGCATTATGTTTTGTTGGTGATGGCAAGGCGCTCACATTTGTTGAGCGCCCGTAGTGCAGAGTTATTTTTCAACGTTTTAAATTTTCTGCCCATTACTTTATATGTATTAAATACACAATCAGCCAGTGAAATGAAAAAATTGTAAACATCTTACTATATCTAAGTGTTTACAAGATTTCACACAGCACCGCACGTTAATAAAGTATTGCATGTATGCACTATATTTATTTTTATTTCACTTTTGTACATAATTTAATAAGTTTTTTTTTTAATATTTTAATGATGATTCAAATCACATTCCTCAAAAAACAAGCTAAAAATTTCCTTATGCGCCCCAGCATTTATCTCTAACTGCATGCCGATGCTGTGTCAATGCATTTGTATTTGTATAACTCACACTTTCTTGAAAAAAGCCCCACAGCAGATGCGTTCATTGAAAATGGTTACTTACCAAAACCAATATCACTCTGTTCGAATCTTGTCATATATGATTTAACAATTGTGGATGATAATTTTTATTAAAATAATTTTATTTGCATCATCGAAAATGTATTTCGTTATTTTTTAATAAAATAATTCACTAGGGGTATTCCCGATCCGATGCAACTAGTCTTGTATCATTGCAAAAGTGCAAAAGTGTAAAATTGCTATACCCTAACCCCATTGTAAAAAAAAAACTTTGCACTTTTGCAATGATGCAAGACCAGTTTGCATCGGATCGGGAATACCCCTACTGTATAATTTTAAATCGTCATACAAAAGTTATTTTTTCAAAATATTTTCAAAACTACCATACTCACCGAACATATTTTCCTGGAAAAAATGCAAAGATACCAACATAACAAGCAAATTCATTGGAAAGTTAATGTTCACATTAGAGTTACTGAAGTTTGAATGTACTGTTAACTTGTTGTTTTTTTATTTGCATGTTAAAAGTTGGCTTAATGTGAAAAATTTCTTAATGTTCACATTAGAAAGTCAACAAAACACGCCTAATGTTGTATTGCGGGATGCAATATTTCAAGAAGGCTGAATCCAGAAGCGAAAATGTTTAAATTTCCGCTTCTAGATTCACCTATAGGTCAAATTGGGAGAGAAAAATGCGGAATTACTGAAAATAATTCCAACAAAAAATTATTTATTTGTGACCGCCACTTTTTTTCTGAGGACATTGGGAAAAAAAATTAAAGAACGGTGCCGTGCCTATAATGAATTAAAACGTTCCTGTTGACCAGGAGTCAGGAGTTTGATGTAGCACCTCCTAATTATTTTAGTTTAAACGAATTGCCTAGAAGAAGGAATTCTTGCGATAGTAATACATATGTCTCTAGAAGTTGTTTGCACAAACTGCGAAAAACATAATAAATTAACTACGTTTTACAGAAAAAAAAAATACTTTTCATGGAAAACAAAATAGAAAATTAAGGCAAAAACTTAAAGAAACTTTGAATGAGAATAAAAAATTGAAAAAAAAATATAAAAATATCAATTAAAATAAGTACATTTAAAACTTATATTAACTCCTTGAATATAAGTGAACAATCTAAAATACTTTGCAAGTTATTAATAAGTAACCGACCAAAAGAAGTCAAATGGCTTGCACAAAATATTTTTATGTTTCTCAATCTACGTATTAATTTTTGAGAAATAAGTTTAATTTAAATACGCCTCATATATCCACATTACATCGATGGGCCCCCATAAAATTTCTTCAACCTGGATTCGTTAATAACGCTTTTGAGGAATTGAAAAATAAAATTTTATGTATGGATGAAACGGATAAAGGAAACGTTGTCTTACTATATGACGAAATTGCAATTAAAAGAGAATTGAGATACAACTCGAAATTAGATTTAATCGACGGATTTGAAGATTTAGGCTATAAGCGGAATTCAAATTTTGGTAAGCAGGTTTGTGTGTTTATGGTTAGAGGATTATTTTCGAACTGGAAATTTATTTTTAATTACTTTGCTACACAAAACGGTTTATCAGGTCAAGATTTAAAAAAATAATATTGGAAAACATAAAAATTCTTTCTGAAAATGGAATCATAATTCGAGCAGTAGTATGTGACCAAGGGTCTTCTAATAGGAAAGCATATAACCTCTTAGGAGTTTCGGATGTGGAGCCATACTTTTTAATTAATAACAGAAAAATCATTTACTTACATATATGCCTTTCCACATCTCATTAAATCTCTCCGTAACTGTTTTCTAAAGTCAGATATTAATACCCCTGATGGCTTGGTGAGTTTTGAAGTTGTGAAAGAGCTTTGGCAGTTAGAACAAAATAGCAAAACAAGAATGTGCCCAAACATGTGTTTACCACTGATTTCGATAAAATGAGAGTGAAATTTGCTACACAAATTTTCAGCAGAACTGTTGAAGCTGCAATTCATACAATCGTAGATACTTGTGTCTTCAATAGTTGCCTAAAAGAAGTTACACTTTCCACAGAAATTTTATTTGGAAAAATTGATCAGCTTTTTGATTGCATGAAAAGTGGTTCTCTGAATTCTGACAGTTTTTATAGATCAAAAAAATAATTGATCGCACGAGTTCCTTAAATCTTTCAAAAGTTATATTGCTCAGGTATCGTAAAACCATTCTAAAACTGTTTATTTTTTGAAAGGCATTGATCAAAATATAAACGGAGTACTACAAATTGCTGAAGATTAATTTCAAGATGATTCTGATGGAGTATTCTTCTTACTGACTAAGCGGTTAAATCAAGATCCACTTGAAAATTAGTTTTCAGTTATCAGGCAAAAGGGGGGAACCCTTCTTTATATGAATTTAATGTTATAATTGCAAAAGTTATGGCAACTCATTAAATTCAATCACGTTCGTTAAGAAATTGCGAAGAGGACAATGATCCAATGCTAAACAATATTGAATTTGATGAAAATTTATCTGCGTCCATCTTAACTGCTCAAAATGAGCAACAATTGTACAAGGAAATATCCTAGTTTTTTCGTTGGTGATAATTTTGAAAATAATGATTTTGAAATGAATATTGATTTAGTCTCGATGAGGTATTTCATAAGCTACGTTGCTTTTAAAGTTTCAACTAAAATAAATTGCGAAACATGCAATGCCAGAATTAAGAAAAGTGATGAAATAATCAGCTCTCCTTCAGAAATTTTCTTATTTCACAAAAATTACAGCCGCAACTCGGATTTTGGCAACCTTAATGCGCCATCAGATGAATTCTTTGAAATAAGTAAGAAGCATATTTTAGTATTTGATTCAATATTTTCGGTAATTCTTGATATTAAAAATATTAAAGAAAAAATAATTGAAAAGTGCAAAAACGCCACATATGAATGGTTCTCCAGCGACTCATGCCTGGACCACAAATTGAAATTGGTTGATTTTTTTATCTTAGTTCTTTTAAGAAAAAATTAATGTTCCTGGGCAATTGACGAAATAAAGTCGAAGAGCAAGAAAAAAACTAAAATTTTAGTCAATTAGCCCAAAAAAGCAGTGGATCTTGATTTAATATCTTCAAATATATCTTTAGTAAGTTGTACCACCCCGTTTATATAGTTTGTTCAAATGTCTTTTGTTTTTGAAGATTTTAAGAATTCGTGCACACAATTTTTTTTTTCTATAAAAATTGTCGGAATTCAGAGAACCACATTCGTACAATCAAAAAGCTGAGCAATTTTACCAACAAAATTTCTGTAGAAAGTGCAGCTTCTTTTGCGACCATGAAGCCTTAGACAAAATAAAATATAGTAGTAACTGTAAAAGATAAAACAAAAAAAAATAAATAAAACAAAAACAAAAAAAAAATAAATAAGAAAAAACAAAAAAAGAAGCCAAATTCCATCACGTCCACGTCGTTGGCTTTGAGTAACGCAAAGTTTGGTAAAAAAGATATTGGTTTCTATTATTTTCTGCATTGAAATCACTATTTCGTTGAATTAATTATTAATTGTTGACGGAATTTAAACTTAACTTTTACTTGAAGTTCCAACCATTGCATAATGCCATATGGCCTTATGTCACTTTATTAAAGAGTCAAAAGGCCATAAGTTGGAATATAGCCTTATGTCACTTTGTGAAAGCGTCATTAGACCATATTCTGTAATATGGCCTTATGACGCATGGCCTTATGACGCATGGCCTTATGACACGGCACTGTTTTTTTCTTCTCTTTCTAATTGGGCTTTTGAACATAGAAGTTCACTTTTAAAGTAACCTACTTCTTAATTTGTACTAACCGGCTCTCCTTTGTCTTTTAGCCGCCGATGCCCCTTAACTTGGGTCCTTTAACTCCTAATTAGGTACCTATATTAATCAACAATTGAAGCTTGCTTCTTATATTAAGTTCGATCTTTTAATATCTCAGGTGGTGATAAGAAAATTATGATGTCAGTATAAAACCTTTTATAAATAGTCTGTATTTCAAAGTTCTGTAAAAATGCTGTAAAAGAAATATCGTTTTGATAATGTAAAAAAGTGCGTGCGCACTTTTTGATGTGTAAACATCTATACTGGCGGTAAGGTGAAAAAAACGTAACGTATCTTGTGATCGTGATTGTGATTCTGTGATTGTGATTCATGTTACGTTACGTATGTTTACACATCTTAACCGTGAGTCCCGGCACTCAAAACGGTATTTCTTTTACAGCATTTTTACAGAATTTTACTGTACAGAATTTTGTAATACAGTATTTTGACCAACCAGAATTTTGCTATACAGAATTTCGACATACTGTATTTTGCTCATACAGCACGGGATATCGTTCTGCGGGAAAACGTTTTGCGGGAAAATGTTTTGCGGGAAAACGTACGCGGGAAAACGTACGCGGGAAAACGTGCTGCGGGAAAACATAGCCAACCCATTTATAAAAATGAGTGACACCAAATATGATTGCAAGAGCTTCACGCTCCAACTGGACTTGCATCGGTAGTAGGTACGACTGGTAAAGTAGGATTGAATGGCATGAGAACTCGGTCGCTACATAGTTCCGTTTTCAGTTTTAGCAAAGCTGCCTCACATTTTGAAGACCAAAACCATTTTCGACCTTTATTGAAGAGAGAGCGAAGAGCATGAGACATCGGTTGAAAAGTTTGGAATGAATCGAGAATGTGATAAGTCCGAGAAATTGTTTGAATTCATCTGAATTCGACTACATGTCCCAAGTATTCAATTTTCTCTAAAAAAAATTTATATTTCTTCTTATTGATGTGTAGGTCGTATTGAGTGAGCTTTTGGAGACATGCAACTAGATTTGAAGGACCATGCACAATAGTGTCATCGAAATAAGCTTCTACACCTTGAAATTCACTTAGAATTTGACATAAAATTCGATTTAAATCTGAAGGTGTCGTCTTTATACCAAAACTAAGACGATTCATGCAATAAGTGCCTTGATGTGTTGGTTGAGATCATTTGAATTTGGCTACTTTCCTCGTCGACTTTAAAATGTAGGTATACTTTGTACAGATCTAACTTTCAGAAATATCGAGAGTCCCTGAGACTGTTAAGAACATCATCAATTCGTCTAATCGACACAAAGTCGAACTCCACCGTCGGGTTTCGGTATGACTACCATTGGGGAAACCCAATCACTTGCGGAAACAAGCGTAATAATTCCTTTTTTTCAAGTGCTGAACATTCTTTGCCGATTCGTTCTTGTAGGGCATAGGGCACGTTCCTTTCTCGTGTGAAAATAGGTGAAACTTGAAAATCTGGTACACAACCGACATTCTCTTCAAAAATTGAAGAAAATGTTTGAGAATGTCATCGATTGAGTTAATTTGTCGAATTTGGGAAATAGGCGAACTTGTATCAATGTTCTTGAGCTCGATACCTAGACCTCTTATCCATTGTCTACCTAGTAGAGCATCATGACCATTTGGAACAATATGCAACTCACCAATATTTTTTTTTTCCCCCGTAAGCAACATTAGTCGATAATTTGCTTAGAGGATTGATAATTTCGCATGAGTAAGATCGAAAAGCAACTTGAGATTTGTGGAAAGGTAGGTTTAGATTCAGACGTTGAAAATCATTTTCAGCTAATAGTGAGTATTTTACACCTGAGTCTACTTCAAACTTTTGTGTCTTCTTGTTTAGAGTTACATCAATAAGGTATTTGTCACAATTGTTTATTTCGAAAAAATCTAGGTACTATTTCGTGTTCTATAGTTTCTGTCTTGTAAAGACCATATTGTTCAGTTGAATTATCTGACATTAATAGAATTTGTTGGATGGTTGGAGTCTCATTTTTAGATAAAATAGTTGAAAGACATACCTCAGAAACATGACCTTCTCTTTTGCAAGAGTTACATCTGAGTTGAGTTTTATCCGTATGACAAGACACACAGGACTTGTGTGTCTCAAGCAGCAGTTTTCTATTCCTAGGGCTTTGTAAAGGGTGTTTTTTTTTAGACGTGTGGTTTTCAAGAACAAATAAAACGCATATAATTTAACGTTATTATTATGATTTAAAAATGATTTTGGGAAAGTGGCCCAAGAGGCCCCAGCTTCAATTGTTGCGCGCGATGGCGGATGGACTCATTCGGGTCTTCTTCGATACTCTGCTCCAGTCTCCACAGTAGCAATAGCGTCTTCGGTGCGCACTGTACGGCGCGGCGCGGCGTCTCTGAGGATGCGCATTATCCACTAGAGTAAACGTGGCGCGAAACCGATCCGTGGTTGCTCGAATTACTCTGCTGGGCGATTATGGCGACCGAATATTGGACACAGCGCGCGATGCGTCGCGCGAACCGAACCATTATTTTGGTAATAAATTTGCACGATTTGCAAACGTTGTTCAGGAGTAAGTCTATTCATTATGAAACGGCAAACCAAACTGAGCATAAATCAAGTGACAGCTGTCAAAAAGACCAACTCCGAAAAAAATGCCAGATTGAAAACCACAAGTCGAAAAAAAACACCCTTTAGTTGATGTTTTGAGATTTTGAACTGAAATGATCGCATGACTTTTGACTTTTTACTTGAAGGATATCTGAATCTTGAATGACTCTTGGTATGTACATATCTTGTTTATTGAATTGGAAAGTTTATTGACGTCAGCATGTGAACTGGAAACCCTTGAATTTTGCCGTAATTCCTTGCTCTCGATTTTTGAAGCTTCGAGAGCTGTTGCTTTGAGTAGAATCTCATCGAATACTGTCTTGTCAGACCGTAAAATTTGCTCGCGTAGCCAATCATCTCTAAGACAACAGATGAACTGAGCGCGGAGAAAAATCTCGGACACAGACACATTTTTCTGGCATTGACATATGTGATACTGAATTCATAATCAATAATGTCTCTCTGTAGTGAGGAAACAAAGTCAGCAACGTTCTGGTTTTCCTTTTGAAAAACATTTAGGAAATAAAGTTGAGAAACTATTACATTTTTCTTTGGAATAAGCATCTTCTTGAAATTAGTAATAAGATCTTCCAGTTTTAAGTGATCCTTGATGGAAAATAAATCAATAATTCATGAATAATAACAAACAGTATTTACTATAAAAGATTATTTAATATATTGTAATCTATATCGAACAATAATGTGAATATTAAATTATGAATTGAAATGTAAATATAACTGAGCTTCTTTATACATTAAATACAGTAGATTTAGTAGCAAGTTAATTATATAGAAAAATACCACATAATGGAAAATTTTATCAGGTGATGCGAACAAAATTTGTCTGTGGTATCGAACACGATAATAAAATTTTAGCGGAAACCACAGCAAAAAGATACATATACCTACATTAGCCGCGTTTTATTATCTACGGTTCTGGGTCGGGTTTATCATTTAACACGTAAAACAAAAACAAATTTGGATCTAGGGTTTTATCCGAGTTTGCTTTATGGAACCAGAAATTAGTTTTTACTCTGGCGGGTAGATCGCATTCCAAGCTTTTTAAAAGGTAAGGTAGTGCAGATTGTAGTATAAAGAAAATGGACAATAGATGTGTTTTTTTGCAATCCCGGGGGCAATTGATTCTTGTCGGTAACACAGTTTTTCTGCGCGCTTAAGATAAGTTCCGAAAATTATCTGGGTTGAGTTAAGCCCGTTAGAAATTAGTTATTGTTGCAAATAACATGCAAATTATTTAGCCCCAAATGTTTTTTTTTCGGCCAGCTTGAAAAAAACGCGCCTAGTATATATGTATGTACCTATACTAGGGTGTCCATAATTTAAATGAAAAAAAAGAGAACATTTCCAATATGCAAACATAACCAAAAAAAAACATCAACCAAAAACGATTAAAATAACGACTTGTTCACAAAATATTTTTTTAATTTATTAAGAGAATTAGTTTCAGGTATAGAAGACAGAAGAGTTTGAATTTAAAACAGTTTCGAAAACATTAATCAATTGCCGTGTTCAGAAAAATGAGATCTCAGAGATTTTTCTCACTCAAAAAGTGAGCAAGCGAATCCAAGATTTTTTTTCCTCAGAGTTTTGACAGCAAAGCTGAGAAATTTTGCTGATGAATCCTGTTCAGGTAACTGAGATTGCTGAGATCTCCGAGATCTCATTTTCCTGACCATGTCTATTAATTCAAAAACAATAGTCACGCTGTTCTGATTTCCATTCCGAATCAAATCCGTTAACAGAATATAAAAAAAAATATAATGTGTAGAAATTCACACAAATGCACAGAGTTTCAAACTAAAGGAACGCACCTTTTTAGCTGAAACAACATTTTTAAAATTTTGCCAATTCCAAATCGGATATAAAAATTCCAAACGTCAAGAATTTTCAATCCGATCGAAAATCAAAGCACACTCAATCCGCAAGTATTGAAAGCGAGAATTATTTCAAAACACCTATGTCCTTATTTATAAACGTTGTCTAACATTAGACAACTGCCTAACTTTGGAAAATGTATTCAAAAACCTTGTTTATTGTTGTCGTATAGCTGCCTAACTTAGACACAAGAGTAGATTGTCCAAACCGAGAATAATGTGATATTTATTTTAATTAAATAAAGCATTTTTCCACCAATTTGAAAATAGTTAGACAGTGTCTAAGTAGACACAAATCTAATAAGTACGACTGCTAGAGTTTGAAAACGATAGGATTTTATGACCGATGGGAATTCAGAACAGGGTGAATGTTATGATTCTTAATCTGAAGTTTCATATTTTTGAAAATTTCTTATTTGTGATGGGTATTTATTTTCATTTAAAAATATATTGTAAAACTTTTGAAAGTTTTCATCCTTCAAACTGTAAGCCACTATTAAAATTGACTTAACAGTTCCCAGTTCCCACTTTTAAACTGTTATTTTCTTCTAAAAAGTATGCTCCACGTTCAAATATTTCCGAGGAAAACAGAAAAAAAAACAAAAATTTTTTTAAAACTTCATACATAATTATATTAGGTATGTTCCTTTGGCCTGCATCATCTACTGTTAAGTACTTCTGGCTCCGTAGTCAAATAAGTTTAAAGCACTTCAATAATGTAGATACGAATTGTATCCACGCAAAAAAGCAACAATATCAGTAAAAAGAAATTACATATATAGTAAATTACTGTTGTTGGTGTTTCTCTAATCAAAAATAATATACAAATACAAACAACAAAAATTACATTTATATTGAGGTTAGATTTGTTGGCAAAATTAAATTTCTCCACTCATCATCTACTAGTAAATACCAAGAAGAAACTTTGCAGGGCCCAATGGAACAGACCTAAAAATAATAATAAATTCGGAAAGAAATTCAGAATTATTTGAAGAACAAAAAAAATTAACCCTTTTTTATCAGACACTGTTTTCCGAAAGTCTTCATTTTTTAGTTCCACATTCTCTAACATTTTTCAAAATCAAATATTCGCAACATCATCAAGATCATCTAATGAAAATTAAAGTGTCCATTTTTCTATGTACTTAATATATTTTTTGTAACAATTAATGCATTTTATTTCAAGCATTGTACTTCACTTTCAACCCGCTTTTATTTAAATTGTTAAGGATTGATTTAGGGCTGAGTGGAATACATTTTTTTTGAGAGAATCTAAAATTGTTGAAACTTCCAAGTTCCAATGGTGAATTGTTTTCAAAGTTGAGAATCACATAAAATTTGAAATACAATTAATTTTGAAGTTCATTTGTGGAAAACCTATTTTGTATTTCGAAAAAGAGACTAAAAAGAGGACGTGCAAAAAAAAGATAACAAAAAAAGAATTTTATGAAAAAAGAGAGTGTAAAAAAGATCGGAATGGAAAAAGAGAACATGTTCTCTATAAAAGAGATGTTCTGGAAACCCTAACCTATACATGACATAAAATAAACAAACGTAAGACAAAACGAGATAAGTATACATTAGGATTGTTATTGTTTTATTATATCGGGGTGAACACCAAATGGGCAAACAAATTTAAAAAACGCCAAAATCATAGAAACATGTAATTGAAGAAACAATAAATCTCAAATGCCAATTTTCCGCACACATTGGTTCGTGCCAATAATTAAGTGAAAAAAGGGGGTTGTTGATCAAATTTGTACACGTAAATATAAAAACAAAATGTAATCCTGCCTTTTTCCTGGATCTATGTCATGATCCAAAAACTAGTACTTTTTTACAATTATTATGGTGAGGTAGTTTAAACTGTAGTGCAAAGAAAAAAGCCAACAGAAACATGAAAAATGTACAAACACAATGTAAAAAGGGATGGTTATATACCCTCCCTGCCACTTTGATCCTGTTTATTTTATTATGTGGATCTGATCCAGATCAGATCATGTGGGTAATAAAATGCAGCCAATGTTCCTATATTAAAAAAAAAGTCCTTGCGATATTTTGCCAAATTTAAAATTCTGCTTTTAATGATTTTCCATCATATCATTCAGTTTGTGTGCCGTGTCATAAGGCCATATTGAGAAATATGGCCTTATGACGCTTTCACAAAGTGACATGAGGCCATATTCCAACTTATGGCCTTTTGACTCTTAAATAAAGTGACATACGGCCATATGGCCTCATGACACTTTTAACCGTCTTTCCTTGTTTGATAAATAAATCTGGCAAAATGTTTTTGTCGAACAATTTAACTGTAATTCAGTTACGGCGCGGCGTTTAAACAGTGAAGTATTTATGGGGGGCATGCTGCCCCCCTGCAACCCCCCTACTTGGGCACACTACAGAATTTGGGGTAGGTGCGAGGTTATATATATATTTCTCAATATGGCCTTATGACACAATATGGTCTTATGACACGGCACCTTTAGTTTGCTTTCAATGATTCAGAAGTTGCCGTGTTGCCATGTGTTGCCATGTGTCATAAGGCCATATAGAGAAATATGGCCTTATGACGCTTTCGAAATGTGTCATAGGGCCATACTGAAACATATGGCCTTTTGACACTGTCATAGTGCCATACTTTTTTGCGACTTAAGGCCATATCTAACTATGGCCTCATAATACTTTCGTTAAGTGAAAAAATTTGATTTGTATTTTTTTTTTAAATCCAGAATCTTTAAATGCAAAAGAAACATTGCATACACCCAACCTCGCACCTACCCCAAATCCTATGGTGTGCCCTAGCAGGGGGGTTGCAGGGGGGCAGCATGCCCTCCATACATACTTCACTGTTTATACGCCGTAACTGAATTACAGTTAAAGTGTTTGACAAATACATTTGGCCAGGTTTATTTATCAAACAAGGAAAGACGGTTAAAAGTGTCATAAGGCCATATGGCCGTATGTCACTTTATTAAAGAGTCAAAAGGCCATAAGTTGGAATATGGCCTTATGTCACTTTGTGAAAGCGTCATAAGGTCATATTTCTCAATATGGACTTATGACGCAGGGCCTTATGACACGGCACCGATTCAGAATGTGGTTTTACCCATTCCTTCAACAACTCCTTCATGGCTGGTGTACAGTTCGAGGAACGATTTCCTTCTTATGTTGAAGCCATATCCAAATACTTTTTCTAGGGTTTAAATTCATGAATAATCGGATATGATGCAATGAATTTCGAAAAAAAATACATGGGAGTGATTTTATCGCAAAAAAAAAATTTTGACGTTTAGAATTTTACTATCGAACTGTGAACCAAACCTGTTGAAAAAAATTTATATTCACCACGGAAACTTTTTCGCGCAAAACAATGTTGGTGACATTGTTTTGTGAAACAATGTTGGTGACATTGTTTTGTGGAAAAAAGAGGACAACGAATACAGATTTTTTTATTTCAACTCAGATTTTTTATCTTCCAAAAAAAAAAAAAAATATTACCACTTATGTTTTTTTTTTGTTCAAAAGAACTGTATACTCGGCTTTAGCTAAAACGAAAAAAAATGTGCGTAACGCTTAAATGACAGTTAAATTATGACTTCTAGTTTAGTTAAAACAAAATTTTAGAAACTTTGACTTATAATTCTCTTTCGGTATGTGGTTGCCTCCTTACAGTACACCACAAGCTGCATCCAATTTTTACCGTTGAGAAGCCGTAGAATTTCGTCTTCATGCAGAATATTGCTTCCAAACACTGCCCTTGTTATTTCCTTAAAAAATTTTCGCAGAAAGAAACGCAGTATGTTTTCCACCTCGTCAAATTTAAGTGTCCCCCAAACTTGAACTCCATAAAATAGGATCAATTTTGCAGTAGCGTTAAAAACCTTATATAACCTTATAAAAAACTTCATATTTAGATTAAAAAGGTCAACTGCATGCCAAGATAAGTGTATTGTTTTACTACTTCCAGTGAAAAGGTAGATATACCTACTATCAGTGGAAGGAGGATCGTGTATAAAGGCCCTTCTTCCTCTAACAAGAGTTCACCTCTGAAGAAAACCCCCAGCGGTAGTGGGCGAAAGCTCACACCGTCGGGGGCGATCTACAAAAACATCCGGAATGCTAAGAGGATTCTGAAGGCATATGGCGATAACCCAAATGTCGGAAGAGACACGAAACAGGATGGCAGGATTAAGTGGGCTAAGGGTATCTTAGTCAAATACGACGAGACCAGCAAGGACTCTACGTCTAAGCGTCAAAAGTCCATTGAGGGCATCGTATCGGTCCCCAAAGGTTCCAAAGTGCACAACACCAGCACTCCCCTTAATCACCATACCGGAGACAAGTCTTTCAGGGACATATTGAAAGACAAGATAATAGTTGTGGTTATCGACAGGAGCGATGTGGATGGCACGATCTCTTCAGATCATTGGCAGGTGGTAAAATTGAAGCTCTCGGCTAGCTTCTTACGTATAATGAGGGAAAACCCGGGACCACCTCCAATCACAAGCGATGGCGGCTGGCATCAAGGCCATGTCAAGCTCATCGCTTGTGATGATCAGAGGTCGTGCGATCTATTTTAGCTGGCTGTTAGCAGGCTAGGGGAGGTCTGGCCAGGTGCAAAGCTGGAGGTAATCGCTAGGGAAGACATCCCAAGCAGACCAAGAGCGCGCACCTGGATTCCGGCCGAACCCTCCTGCTTCGATGAAATACTCGAGATAATCCGGCTATCAAACCCAGCCTTACCTACTCACGACTGGAAAGTCGCGAAACTGGATTAGCAGAGGGGTCTTTATAGAGGTGCAATTATTGCAATCAATAAGGACTCCCTTGCTCCTCTGGCGCAGACCAAGGGAGTGATTAGGTTCGGGTTTGTAATCATGACCCTGAGGGTTTACAAAAAAGATGAATGCGACGCAGCATGCGCGCCTCCACACCCCGAAGAAGATGAAGTTGCGATCCAGGACCCTGGCACATCGATCGACCTTCCATCTTCGGACGACGATGCTCCCGGGACATCCTTGGCCGCAACGAAGTCTCTCATGAACGTCAACGGTTTATCCGACATGGAGACCGAAGATTACGAGAAAATGGATCTTCTAAATGAGGAAGAACTTCCAAACTCATCCTCTGAAGACCATAACCTTACCGGTGTGGAGGCCGATCTAACTAACTTGTAGCCAATATGCTCCAGTTAGTACAGATCAATCTCCAACACACCATCAAGGCTTCGGCCTCCCTTCTTCTTCGGTTATCCAGCAGCGGACGTGGACTCAGGACTCCTGGATACCACTTACTGTATGCATCAGATAAAGGTGACCCTGGATCTTGCATTATGGTAAAAGGTAGCATTAACGTATATTTACTCCCTAATTTCAGCGATCGAGATACTACCGTTGCAAGCCTGGTACTTTTTGGCTGGCATCGGCGTATCTCGGCCATGACCACGTTGGCCCTCTCCCTGGCGATACACTGGAGAGGCTAATCATGATGCAGAAAGGCAAAAGATCAGCCTTATTATTGGGTGCGACGCTAACGCCCATCATACGGTGTGGGGTAGCACTGATATTAACAATAGAGGTGAGTCACTTTTTGATTTTATGCTAAATACTAACCTTATTGTAAGTAACGTAGGCAATGAACCTACATTCGTTACTAAAAATCGACAGGAAGTATTAGATATAACTCTTGTCTCCGACAACATTCATCAAATGATTATTAATTGGAAGGTATCTAAAGAATACTCGTTCTCAGATCATAGATACATCCAATTCAGTTTAAATAATGAACCTCCCTGCCAGCCAGTTTTTCGAAATCTTCGGAAAACCGACTGGCTCAAATACAAAGAAACACTGAAAAGTTTAATTAAGCCTGAACTTTTGAATGTTCCGTCTAACATTAACGATCTTGACAACAAAGTCAACAATCTACCATCAGCCCTCAATAAATCATTGGCCATCTTCTGTCCTCATTCTCAAATAAGGGGTAAAAAGAAGCCATACTGGTGGACTTCCGGGTTAAATCTGCTAAGGAAAGATTGTAGAAAACTTTTCAATCGAGCTAAAAGCACTAGAGAAGTGTCAGACTGGGATTCCTATAAGGTATCCCTAAAGAATTACAAAAAAGAACTATGGAAGACCAAACGATATTCTTGGAGGGACTTCTGTGGTAACATAGAAGAAACCTCCGAAGCATCGAGACTACGGAAAATCCTCTCCAAAAATCCAGTTATGCCAAGCGGCTTGAAATATGCCGACGGCTCCTGGACCAATTCTTGCGAAGATTCGCTCAACTTGCTACTGGATACACATTTTCCAGGAAGCTCACTAACAGTTAATAGTATTGACCCAAAAAGGTCAATTAGCAATTTTACTTATCCTAAAGGTCTGATCACAAGGGACAAATTATAATGGGCACTCAATAGCTTCAAACCATACAAATCCGCAGGGCCTGATGGCATTCAGCTGAATTACAAAAGAATTCAGATGTAATACTGCCTATTCTGGAGGTAATTTTCAAAGGCTGTCTAAATCTAGTCAAAGTTGTGTTTATACCCAAAGCTGGTAAACCTACCCACGTAAACCCAAAAGATCTAAGACTTATAACCTTATCATCATTCCTTCTAAAAACCTTTGAACGTCTGATTGATATCCATCTGCGATCAAGCATTGATACGAGACTATTGTCCAAAGCTTAACATGCTTACAATAAAGGGAAGTCGGTAGAAACTGCTCTTCATACGCTAGTACGTACTATCGAATACTCCCTCCACCACAAGGAGTACACAATGGTGGCTTTCTTAGATATAGTAGGTGCTTGCAACAATGTCGACACATCGGCAATATCATCAGCACTGTCATCTCTGAAGGTGGATAGTTCGCTTGGTGAGCTGATTAATCATATGCTGACAAGCAGGATTATCAACTCAAAACTGGGCGGCTTTTTTACCAGAAGATCTGTCAGCAGAGGTACGCCACGAGGTGGGGTCCTTTCCCCTCTCCTTTGGAACTTGGTAGTAAATGAGCTACAGATGTGCCTTGAAGCGGAGAGCTACAGAGTTATAGCCTATGCGGACGATGTTGCCATAGCAGTATCTGGAAAGCATCCTAACACCCTGAAAGAACTCCTACAAAATGCTCTAAATAAGCTAACGCATTGGGCAGATCGGTGTGGACTCGGTGTAAACCCTCACAAAACTGATCTTGTCCTCTTCTCCAGGAAATATAAAATTCCACACGTAGACCCCCCTTCTATCAAAGGTATACCATTAACATTCACAGAAGAAGCAAAGTATCTGGGTCTTATTTTGGATAAGAAGTTAAGCTGGAAACCTAATATGCAAGAAAGAGTGGAAAAAGCCACTGTGGCTCTTTTCTCCTGCAAAAAAGCCATTGGGAATAAATGGGGTCTTCAACCCCGCATAAATCACTGACTATACACTTCGGTAATAAGACCATTCTAACGTATGGGGTAGCAGTATGGTGGACCGCTCTAGATAAAACTACAAACTGTGATAAACTAAGTAAGGTTCAGAGTACTGCCTGCATGTGCACAAGCGGATTACTTCGCTCCACACCCTCTGCTGCACTAGACATTCTTTTCCATCTGATAACCCTCGATATTTTTAGCAAACAAACGGCCGCAAGTACAGCTATTCGTCTTAAAGCCTCCTCATAGTGGATCAACAACGAAATTGGTCACTCTTCAATTCTGAATTCATTCAGATTTTTTTCAAGTAACATCGACTACACTATACCCCAAACAGTTTTTAACAAAAACTTTCAAGTAACCATCCCACCCAGAACAGCTTGGGAGGATGAAGCCTTCTTGGAAGATGAATCCATTCATTTCTGTACTGATGGATCGAAAACAGTCGATGGGGTTGGTGGAGGCTTGTACTCAGAAAGACTCAATTTAGGTCTCTCATTCCGTCTTCCAAATCATTGTAGCGTGTTCCAGGCGGAACTTATGGCGATTAAAGAAGCTTTATCTTGGCTTAAAGAAAACGTGATATCAACAACGGATATCCGCATCTTCTCAGATAGCCAAGCTGCGATCAAATCTCTGGACTCTGTTTCTAAAAACTCTATAACGGCCAAAAACTGTCGATAATCTCTCGTTGAGATGGCAAAACAGTTCAACATTCACCTTTGCTGGGTGCCGGGCCATAGAGACATTCCAGGAAATTGTAAAGCTGATGATCTTGCCAAAAGTGGAACAACAATACCACTCTTAACTGACAAGGAAAGTACTGGTATACCAATCGCTACATGTAAATTTATGCTAAAGCAAGATGCTATAAGGAAAACAAACCAGAGGTGGCAACACCTCAACACCTGTTTGGCGACAAAACAAATCTGGCCAAAGCTGGATCTAAAGCGCTCCAAACATTTGATATTCTTAAGCAGATTACAAATTAGCTCCGTTATAGGTGTCATTACCGGACACTGTCTAATAGGTAGACATGCCAGGCGACTAGGCGTCTACTCAAAAGATTTCTGCAGAAGCTGCATGGATGAAGAGGAGGAGGAAACTATTCCCCACCTTCTATGTACTTTTCCTGCTCTATCGCAAAGACGTAGACTCTACTTGGGTGAGTTGTACTACGACGATCCGAGTAATCTAGCAAATACTGATATAAGCATTAAGCAATCTTACACGCTTTATAAGGAGCTCAAAATGGTTTAGCGAGTAGGGAAAAGCTCTCCAAGATCCATGTGGTATAACAATGGGCCATTAATTGGCCTAAGTGTGTTGGTCTCTTCGACGCCAGCCACTTCTACCTAACCTAACCTATGTTGACTTCCAACTTCCATATTCTGCAGTGCTCTGCCAGTCTGTTTATCATCAGTTGAAGCGATTTAGTCATCTGCATACATAACTTTTATAGTAGTATCACCAGCTTTAGCTCCACACGATACCCAACGTACCAGGTCATCTAGTTACACCGCAAAAAGTAACGGGCTAAGATTGAATGCTTGTTTAAGTCCTCGATTCACTTCCCATTTATCAGATTTATCTTTCCCGTCAAATACTTCCGCAAATGACTGTTGATAAAGTTGCTCTATGGCATTAACAAATTTACTTTGATTAAATACCGGTTTTGACATTGAAAACTCGAAAGCGGGCTGGCGGTGAGGGCAGAACTCGTCATTTACCGCTATTGTTCTGTGATGGGGAACAAAATGTGGATATTATAAATTAACGTTCTAGTTTCTTCAATATTTTCTTCGTAAATAAAAAGAATTTTTTGCACCAACCGTGAATAAAAGATATGAATAACTTACATTTGTTTAATATCTATCTCTCTCTTTTCTAACAAACATCTTTCATTGTATGTCCATTGCCTTATTTGTTAAAATACATATTGAATTTGGCCATCGTCGCATTTTTTTCTGGCCCTTTTTAATTTTCCGCTTTCAGTTTGAATGACAGGGTTTCTTTCTACATAACACAGACACTGCCGTAGTCAGGACCTAATGTATGGGTGAGCTACAAGTTTTTTTGAGTGAGCTGAAATTGTTTAATGAAAGTCAAAATATATAGTCTAGAAAAATTTAATTTTTATTCAAACCATAGGTAAAGGCAATACCACATTCATGTTTTCTAAAAAACGAATTAAAAGTATACATATGAGATCAAGAAGAATTTATGAATATGTATGTTAGTTATTATACATACGTACATAAGTAAGTGCAATATTTAAATGAACAAAATTTGTGTTATTGGTTTTTTTTTACGTTAAAGCCTAGTACGCTGCTGATGCGAAACGAGAATTTTCTGTGATCTCCAAACAGACAACGAAACGCATGCGAAAACACAACGGAAAATATCCTTGGAGAGTTTCACTAATTCCACAAACAAAATCAAACATAAACGCAAAAAATCAGAGAAACCCATGGTGTAAGAAAAATGATAAACAAAAAAAAAACACAAAAAAAACTCAAATGTCATTTTTCCGCACACAGTAAATAGTCTGTACAATTAATTCAGTGCGAAAAAGGAGCGGAGACTTCTCCAAATAATCTGCTACAATTATAAATTTCGCTCTTCGAACAGCGTACTGCAAAACGAAAAGCAAAACGAAATTTTCCGTTTCTGATTTCGTTGTGTCATTTTTGTATGGAATTTTTCGTTTCGCATCAGCAGCGTACTAGGCTTTAAGCAAAACATTTTTAAAATTGAAATTTCATTCGTGTGAGTGCAGCATCCAAATTTAATTCCGTTAATGTTCAAACCCTTCATTTATCTCTGAAATAACTGACTAGATTATTTCAAAACAAACTCGCTTTAATGATGCTATTTCATCGATTTGACCCTTTCCTTAATTGAAGACAACAATGGATTCGCATAATTGGGTAGATCGATTTTTCATTGTCCGTGATCTTAAGGATTAAACATATTCAACAGCATTCTGTTTCTGCTGTATTCAAAAACTGATTCATCACTTTGCAAATCTTTTATTCCCTGATCCCTCCTTAACTAACCGAATAATCGGCAAAGCAATGCGAAGGCCGATTTTGAACAATATTTTGAAAGAAATGAAAAACTTCGTTAGTTTTCCATAATTCCAATCTGCTCCTAAGTATTCAGCGCGTTTGACTTTTCACTGAAAAAAAAAAAACAATAAGGAAGATGACAACAAAAGCACGGGAGGAGAATTTTGAAGGGAAATACCCGACTTGTTGAAGGAAATAAATGTACGGATTATAACGGGCAAAATTAAACCAGTGGCGCACATTATTTGATACGAACAAATATTTTGTCACACAAGTTTAAAATTTGGAAAATGTTAAAATGTATCAAATTTTTTTGGGTGAGCTCAAATATTTGTTGAGTAAGCTGAGCTCACCCTGGCGTATGGCTGGCTATGGCAGTAAATACAGAGAAAGCGATGCACAGAATTGTTGCCCGCAACAACCAGCCCAATTTCTAATTGACCATACAAAATCAAACAATCTCTCAAATATTACATATTTACAAAAAATAAAAAACCCCGTCTGTTTCAAAACAAAATATCTGAAGATTGAAAAAAAACCTTGAATATAGCAATCGAAATCGACAAATAACATAAAACTAGATTTGAGTGTACTAAATACATATTTACGTACTATAAAATATAACAACCGGCAACACTTGCATTAAAATGCCATTTCATTTGTTAAGTGTACAGCTTTAAACATGGATTTTTTTGGCGATTAAATGATTTTCGTTTAACTATTAACTACATCCATTGAAAACATGGCTGTATTAAAACAATTATAGTGGAAAAGTGTTATAAAAACCACTTTTATTTAAATATACATAATTATATGCCTGCTCATATAATGCCCGATAACCTGCTCACACTGCTCGATAACTTGCTCGCGCTGCTCAGTTATACAATTAGTGGTAGCACCTTTAAGTTGTTGTTGTTGTTCAGAAATTGACGGAATAAAGAATGGTCAAGTCTAATAAACTGACATTCTAGTATGAATAATACAATAAATAATAATAATATAAATATATTATAATAATTTACAATCATTCTAGCTCTTCGATTGGCGACACAGATCTTCTGTACTGGCCTCTTTAGTTGATTGGTTGCAGTTTGCAGAACCACGCTTCTCACTAATCCATCTCTGCTCGGTATTAATTTCATTATACGTCCCATCGCCCATGCCGAATGGTGGGAAATTCTCGCTCTTTATTATGCACAATTGTCCTTCTCTCAAGCCATATTTTTCTTTTCGCCATTTCTTTCTCTCATATAGAGTAGATAAATACTCTTCCTTCCACCTGCTCCAGAAATGCGCAAGCATAGTCTTACGCTCCTTCCATAATTTTATGCCTTTCGTAGATATATGGCATCTCATTGGTTAAAAATGGTAACGGCATCACCAGTGGCTCGCCAACCAGCCAAATCTGTCAATCATTATGATCTCAAACGGACCTGCGTAATCTAATCCTGTGTGTAGAAAAGCCTTTCCTGCTGTTACTCTCTCTGATGGCAAATCAGCCGTCAATTACATCTCAAAACGATGATTATATCGCACATAAGCCAACCACTTATGTAGATTATTCCTCAGCTTTGGAATCCAGAATCTCTGACGAATGTACTGCATCATGACCTGCACTGCTCCATGCTTTGTTGCTGTATGAGCACTATCCATGATTAACCAAG
This sequence comes from Epistrophe grossulariae, assembly GCA_929447395.1. NCBI lineage: Eukaryota > Metazoa > Arthropoda > Insecta > Diptera > Syrphidae > Epistrophe > Epistrophe grossulariae. The sequence continues at coordinate 51,779,880 of OV839569.1, forward strand.
CTAATCGAGAACCATTTGGTACGATAGCTGGATGCCTTCTCTCGTATTCCATCTCTGATCTCTCTAACCTACCTCCAACTCTCAGAATCCATCTAGCCATCTAGAATTGGCTTCAAAGATTCTATCCTGCTCTTGTCAGGTAAACACCTGTCCTTCTCTAAGCAAATGATTTCCTTAGTAAGTGACCAATTGATTCCATCTTCTCTTCAGAAGACGGTTGATCAAGTACCCTGCTATATTTTCTGCTATATTACCTGCTACATATATTACCTGCTTTATTTCTCCTCACCTGACATACAGAACGTCTCTTTCTCTTACCATATCTCTTCTCATAATCCTGCCGTTGCTTTATCTTTGCTCTAGTTGCATTGATAAAGTGAAGTACATAGCTGATAATGTTTATAGCCTTCTTTAAAGTAGACGTGTATTCGATAAATGGAATACTCCTTCCCCAGCTTCTCACATAAATAGATAAGGGTTCTGTGAATTTCATGATCACAAAAACCTTCAGCTCTTCCCTCTCCCCGTCTGAAACATTTGGCACAAACTTTTCAGATGACCAGCTTGAACGGGGTTTTGTTAACCATTCCGGCCCATGCAACCACAACTTGTTGTTAATCAATGCTGATGGCTTTACTCTTCTACCTAGGAGATAAGCCGCGTTATCCTTCAATCCAACATGTCTCCACCTTTTGACTTCAGTGTTAGTCTGTTTAGACGAGACTCTATTCGCTACAAATGTTTTCAAATTGTAATTTGTTTATCCAATGCAACGCTACGAGTGAATCTGTCCAAATATTATACTCGATACCTTTCCATTGTTTTGATGACACTACCATACATAAGTCGTCCCAAGCTGCAAGCTCCAAGTGCGGAATTGTCACTGTTTTAAGTGGTGCAACCTGTGTTTTTTGCTGTGAGGAGATTTGCTCAAATCCTGGCATTTACCCATATCGTTCTCACATAAACCGCTGCTCCATATGCTCTTTGGGAAGCATCCGAAAAACCATACATTTCCTTCCGTACCCCTTTCGAGATACATATCCATCTCTGAATTTTTCCATTCTCTAAGAATGTTATTTCCTGCCAAAAATCTCTCCATGACATTTTACTTTCTGACTCGCTCTCTGTTTCCTTTACCCCAGCTGTACCTGGTACTTCCTTCCTCCTGCTCATGTCCAACCGAGGGCGTTTCTCTAGAAGGACATCTAGTCAATCTTTCTTCGCCTTGTTCTCGCCTTCCTGCTGACTCCTTCTCTTCGGACCCTTCTCCTGTGCATGGAAGGTTGTTTCTTCACCCCTTCCGAATACTCTCATAGGACATAATACGCTATTATGCATCTGGTGGCCAGGGCACCGTATACACGGCCCCTGGAAGCAATCTTCCGGAGCATGACCAGTCTTGAGGCAATTTGAACAGCGTGCCTTCTCCTTGACAAAATACTGCTTAGCACTTCTTCCCACTTACATGCTGTCTCTGGGTCTAATTTTTCGTGTAGAACATTCACCAGTCGGGATCCCCTGCGCTGCTAATTGCCGAAGCGTTTCGTACGTTGTATTTGCCATCTTCTCCAAAGATCGAAGTCTAAAGATGTTCCTAAGCAGCTCCCTGCACGTAGCGTATTTCTTCATGAAGACTTCATTAATACGCTCACGCCTAACAGTAATTTTTCTCGGTGAGTTGCCACTCTCCGAGAGTCTTCACTACTCTACCCGATAGCGATGCCTTCAAATAGGAAAATTTATAAGCAGGTGCTATCTTGTCGTTGCCATGGACCGCTCCAATGAAACGATCCCTAAAACCCTGTCACTTAGTAAATCGCCATCGAACGAGCCCCAGGTATTCTTTACATCATGTTGGGCGAATGGCATCATAACGTGCACTTCGATGGGCTGTCCTGCTCCACCTGCTGTACATGCTATACTAGCTGCACTTGCTACAAGAGTTGTCTGGTTTACCTTCTCTTTTAACGCTGCATAGGCGGTAAAGTAATTTGCCTCCGCTTCAGCAATCCTGCGCTGCATTTCAACGTTGACCAGTAAATCGGCCAACGCAATCCTGCTCTCAGACACCTTCACCTGCACCCAAGCATCCTCCAAGGCCTCAAGCCTGACCTGCGCTGCTGCCATCGTGCAGGTTCCAAAAGTTGGAGACTCCACGAAGGCCAGCATCCTGCTTACCGAAAATATTCCGGCATCCAACGTATATTTATCGTTGCGTTACTCTTTTTCCATTATTTTGGCCTGCTTGCTTCTTCTCTCTGAAAAGGCATAAAGAAATTCGTGTTGCTTTAGAAATCATATTTCAATAATGCTTTAACCTGCAAGGGTATGTAATAATAATTTGCAGTGAAATTTCGATGTGAAATTTCCCAGTATGCAATAAATAATAATATGTTGTGAATATAATAAATCAAATGAAAATAAATATAAATAAATTGGTTGGTAAATTGTTGCTGCTTCGGAATTTATTCCTAAGAAATATTTTGTTGGAATTTACCCTTCACTTCATATCTGACACGCAACATTTATGTTGCTTCCTGCATTTCAGAACTCAAAAAAGCATGATCTGAAATATTTCTTACTGCTTGCAAGCTTTCCTGCTCTTAAAAAACTAGCATCGTCGTGCTTTAAGTTTTTTCCTGCTCCTGCTCTGTCCCTCTTTTTTTTCAAAACATCAACACAATCACAATATACGGAAACTGGTGCATTTGCACTCAAGTTTCTCCTTCACTGCTTCCGTTAACTTTGGTAACTCGCACACAAGAGCTCTGAGTTCCACCCACGAGTTGCATGTTCTATGCATGCACACATATATATACACCAAAGATTGTGTAATGACATACACCCACAACCTTATACCAATGTCAAACTACCAGTGATTTAAGCTGCATGACCATTAACAATATTTTGTGTCATGTTGACTTATAAAATACTTATTATAATGATGTTGCCAAATAGAAATGCATTGTGCATTGTGCAATGGTTCTTTTTATTCATATACCTATCATTCTACTATGTTTTTAACTTTATTTTTATGAATGTTTGCTCATGCTTACAAAAGCTTTCTTAAACACTTTACTTTATACAACACTCTAGTTTTGCTTAGCAAAAAAAGAACATTTAAATAAAATTAAGGAATTCATTTTTGTAAAATAAGAAATATTTATAAAAAATCTTGAAACGAAAACGTTGATTAATTTTCTCCTCAACAAATAATATATAAAATATAATAAACGGCCGTAGCCAGGACCTAATGTATGGGTGAGCTCCAAGTTTTTTTGGGTGAGCTTAAATGTTTGTTTTATGAAAGTCAAAATATGTATATAGTCTAGAAAAATTACATTTTTATTCAAACCGTAGGTATAAGCAATATCACATTCATATTTTTTTACACTAAGAATTTTAAGCCTTGTAGATACGCAGTTCGGAAAAATTTTATTTTTCATAAAAATTTTTTCCCAGGACAAATTATGTCTCTGATTTTTGTTGAGCAGTACGTAGCTAAAACACAAAAACCAAACTCTGTTTTCAAACTGTACATGCAAAAGTCTCCACATAATTTTTCCAATACATGTGATCGAAGCATTATTTTGATAGACAAATATTGACATTTCATGTATACATAAACATCAATTAGCATTACACAAATACATTGAAGTCTTATATACATATGTACATATATAATGTGAACAATTACTATACAAGAATTAATTACATAGCTATAAATACCTAGAATTATCTTTGCTCGAAGTTTAGTAGTCGTCAACCTTTCAATTTAAATAAAAGTATTATATTATTATTACAAAAGACCAGGCGTTATTTTATTCTCCAACAAAGGCTATGGGCCCAGGTCGCGTTTGAAGTCTTAAAGTAATATAAATATAAATATAAATAAATAAAAAAATTTTTCAGGTGGTGTAGATTAATAATCAGCCATAATAAGCACGGGTTTGTACCAAATTGACAAACTAGACGACAATAATTACGACACGTGGAAAGTGCAAATGAATCAGTGCTGATCCACTGTGAGCTCTGGGAATATGTTTCTCAAGCTATAGCTCGTCCGACTGAGCTGCTGGAATGGCGGCTTGGAAAATAAAAGACGACAAGGCGCTGGCTACAATAGTTCCTAGCCTGAAATCTTCCCAATTAAACCATGTTAAAAGGTGTAGTGTTTCTCACGATGCTTGGGTAAGACTAGAAGAAGTCCATTGTCCAAGAGGCCCAGTACGCAGAGTAACAATTTTTAAAGAATTGTTAATTCTTAAAATGGCAGAAAACGGTTCGATGACGGACCATCTTAATAAATTTTTCGATCTGTTCGAAAAATTAAGTGAAATGGACATAAAGTTGCAGGATGAGCTTTTCGCCATAATTATGTTATCCAGTTTGCGAAAAATTATGATAATTTCATAATTGCTATTGAGTCACGAGACACTCTACCTACGACAAAAATCTTAATAGCCAAACCACAACCACGCGTCAGGTTGCTCTGGCTTTGACATATTAAATAGAAACAATGGGCTGGCTCTTATGAAGCAGTCTGAAATGTTACCTCACGCTTCGCGTTCGTAAACATCGTAAGCCTGAGCGCGACGCCCGAATAGATCTATTTTCTATTTTGGTGGCACTTTGACAGCTCAGCTCACAACAATCATTTTTTTTTTTTGCTATTTCATTTCTTTCGGATGTGAAAGTTTTTATTAAAATTAAAATACAAAAATATGTTATTTAAATAAAACCATTGCAATATTTGTGTGTGAGTGACTTAAATAAGTGTTAAATGCAACAATTGCTGTATTAAAAATTAAAATATTCCTTTGTTTGTACGTGTGGTTTGTTAAGTTGTGGTTCAACATACAGGATTGTATTATGGATTCTTGGAAATTAATTTGCTTATTTTATTATTCCTGTAGATACATAAACCTATGTAGATACGATTTTATTAATTGGATAAAATAAAAATCATTCAAATAAATCAAATTTAAAGTGAAATCTGTCTGTTTTTTATTTATTACATTCTAAAATACCTACCAACAATTGTTTTGATGCTCAACAGCTGTTTTGGAATTTGGAAGTACCTACCCTTCACAGTACACATATTAAAGGTAATATATTGCGCAGGTTGTCAAAGTTGGAAATGTCAAAAAATTAAAAATGGCTGTTCGAGTGCCCACATGAACTCAACGCGCATCACAAGAAACAACAACAAAATATTGAAATTAGACAAGGAAAGGGGCACTGAATCCACCATTTTACCACCATAATACCTCGATTTTGACAGATGCGCAGAACTGAACAAAAATGAAAACGCTAATGATATTACCTTTAATATGTGTACTGTGCCTACAACCTACATATTTGTAAAAATAAAAGTTTTTTTTTAATAAATTAATACCTATTTGGTTTGTTTTGCCTCCAATAAAATAAATTAAAAAAACAAAAATAAACGTAAAAATAATCTTTAATCTTTAACATTATATAAAGACGAAGCGATTATTTAGTTTGTCACGCGAAATTTCAGAAACTACAGGGTGGCGCACCAATTGTGGTACAATAAGAAATTCAAATAACTTTTTTTTTAATCGATGTATTTCATTTATTTTTTTTTTATTGGTTAGAAAATTAAATTTTATTTTAAATAGTTAGTTGTTTTTAAAGATTATAGACCGCAAATGACCTCCACGCTGTCCCACGCATATGCGGCACCTGGTCAAAAAATTATTCATTGCGGCCTGAAGAGTTGAAGTTGGGATCGCCTCAATTATTGTCGTTATGGACTGCTTTAATTCAGTTAAATTCCTGGGCTTCGTTTTATACACCTCTTGCTTGACATAACCCCATAAAAAGAAGTCTGGTGCAGTCAGTTCAGGTGACCTTGTGGGCCAGCGAAGAGTGGAGTTCCTAGAAATTAATTTGTTTGCGAATTTTTTGTTTAGCTCCGCCATAACTGGTCTGGCTATATGTGCAGTTGCTCCATCTTGCTGAAACCAAACGCTGTTGAATGGTATACGTCTTCGGCGCAGTTCTGGGTAAAAAAACTCCTTCAACATCTTTAAATAACGGTCCCCATTGACAGTAACGGTTACACCGTTTTCTTCAAAGAAGTACGGCCCGACAATACACCTTGATGAAACTGCGCACCACACAGTGACTCGTTCTGGGTGCAGTTCCGTCTCATGGAGCATTTCTGGATTAGACTCATTCCATATACGGCAATTTTGCTTGTTTACATTGCCGTTAAGATCAAAATGGGCCTCATCAGACATGAACAAACAATTGATCAATGTGTTGTCTTCTTCGGCCATTGATATCATTTTTTGGCAAAATTCCAGGCGAACAGGCAAATCCTGAGGGTTTAACTTGCTAGTAATTTGGACTTTGTACGGAAACAAGTTTAAATCGTCATGAAGTATTCGTTGTAATGACCGTCTACTAATTCCAATTTGCCCCGATAAGTTTCGGGTCGAAACGTTCGGATTGGCCTGTATTGCAGATGCTACTGCTGCGATTGTATCCTGAACCCGAACATTGGCATCTCGATGGTACGGCCTTCGTGCGATGCTTCCAGATTCGGCAAACATGTTTACAAACCTCATAATGGTCCATCTACTCGGGGGATTACCGCCAAACTCCCGCCTAAATTCCCTTTGGACGGAAATGACGGACTGCAAAGCATGGTACCGTTGCACTATCCAAATTCTTTTCTCCGTATCCCAAGCATCCATTTTTATAAATCTAAATAGTAACCTACAAAATAAAAAAAAATAAGCCGATTACTCACACAGAAAAAAAGTTATTACGTTTTATTTTTGTAGCACGATTCGTGCGCCAGCCTGTATTTTTGTATGTATCAAATCTGATTAAAACGAACTTACCCGACTCCGCAAAGATGATGTGCACAGCAGCTTTGATGGTAGTTGGACACTTATTCGTGGATGTTGTTTTTTTTAGTTTGATGATAATCTACTATATAACAAAACCTTAAAATTGAACGACGATTGATGCACAGTACGATGAATGAGTGACCGGATAAATTATTGTTATTATAGATTATGCGTTAAAGCCAGAGTAAATATATAAATGATGATTAAGTTGATTGGTGAATAAGATTTTTGATTGTAATTAGGTTGTGAATTGGTGACGTCAGTTTCGATAGAGCCGGGCTGGCTTCTATCGCAAGTGGAATTAACAAAGACCTCGTTCTTGATATAAGTAGGTACTCTCGCGCGGTCTTGATTTTTTTTTCCTTCTGAAACGATGACGTTTTCAAACTTTCACCGATTGGGAGGCTTACTGAGTACGTATACCGAGAACGATTTGGTCTTGTCAATGGATGTAATTTCTGTGTGTTATCAGCGTACCGAGATAATCTGATTAAAAGCACATATTAATTAGAGAGGGTCAGAAAAAAAAAAATCTAGAGAGTACCACTTACCGGTTTTACATAAAAAACACAATTTATTTTTGTTTTATTTTTTTCCTGAACTTATATGATTGGGTGCTCTACAACGGACTTGTAGCTGAGTGGTGGTTGTCCCAGAATCAGGTGCGTCGACTACTGTTTTTTTATCACCAGTAGAGTCAATGTGGACACCGAGTCTCTTCGTGGTACGATTGGTTTAATTGATAGAGCACTTATAATTTGATCTGGATGTTAATAATTGTGGCGATCGGGTTTCTTATCAATTGCTCTATGTTAGTAATAGTAAATGGTGATGTGCTTCGATGTGTAATCAACCACGTGGCACGACGATGCCAAATTAGACAATTGGATTCCCTTTAAGAATTTCTAAGATCACAAATGTACGCAAATATTAATTTATCTCACCTAATATGCAAAGTGTGATTTACCTGATAAATAAGGTTGTGTAATTTGAGATTATTCTCAGCACAAAGAATAGAATTTTCAGCACTTAAAAGAATAGACCTTTCACTCACTTTCTTTTGATTAAAAGAAACGATTTTTATATATGTAAGTATATATATATATTTATTATATATGTATATAATGGAGTTTTCACTTTTCTTTAGACACGATGGATTTTCTGATCGACTACCATGTGCGAAAGTTGAATTGGAAAAGAATGAATATCGGAACTGGATATGCATACTTTGCCCAAAAAAAAAATTACAATTTGACAGGTCTGATGTAAAATCCGACAGTTCGAAATCTAACTTGTATAGAATTCCATGCGTATGGCAAGGTTTCAGTGCATACTCTTTTTGGGGCGCATTCAGTGATCAATAAGGTTTGTTTAGGATATCAATTTTTTTTGTTTAATGAGTTGTAATGAGTCCACACAAAGTTTCCCTAAATTCACACAGGTTTTCTTCTTTAAACATATTTGGCGGACTATAAATAGCTACAAGTAAGCATTTTTTCAACAGAATTCCTCACTTCGACACAAATGAAATCAATATTGGTTGCAGTAGATTTAAAAACTGTAGAAGCTGATATATGTTCACGCACATACATACAAACACCGCCCCCAACCCTATCCTCACGGTCACTCCTGTGCAAGTTGAATCCAGGTATAGCCATTAATGCATCAGAAATATTGGTATTTAACCACGATTAAGACACCTTATAACAACCAACTTAGATGTACTAATCATTTGATACAAAATAGTATATTTAGCTCGAATACTTTCAGCATTTAAACAGCAAATACTAAGGCCGTCAAACGCATCGCACAGCACATTCAGAACGCATCTCACGTTATCAGGATCTGTACCAACAACCATAGCTAGTTAATTATATATCTTAAGTTAACCATCACCACCAGCAAAAACAGGAACAAATTTGCCCTACAAAACCAAAATCAGGAAGGAATTCATAGGAACTATAAAAAGGAAAAATATTATGTAAATTATATATAAAATATAGAAAATGTAAGCTTTTCAATAAAAGTTTATGAAAATACATCATTCGTAAAAAGCTATATAAAAAGAAATTCAATTTTAAGAAACAAATTTACAAATTTGATACAAAATAATTACAAATAAAATTATATATCTAGGTACCTATGATAATACAATAAATCATAAATCAAACAGTATCGGCAGCATCAGGAATAGCATCGGCAACACCACAAGTACAGAATTACCAGCTGTGACATCAACAAACTCATGAACATCCACAACAGCAGCAGAAGCAAAAACAACATCAGCAGAACCAACAGCAGCAGACCAGCAGCAGCAGAACTAACAGCAGCAGAACCAACGGTATAAGTTGTAGGAGAAAAAATATTAACCTCCATAGAGCGAAAAACCTCAAAAGAATTCATGCCTGTGATACAGATAGGCTTTTTGTTTTCTTCATTAGTTTGTCTAACGTATACCCGCCCTCGTCCAGTAAAAACGGAGTGTAAAATCCCGTTCCTCCTGAGTTCATTTGCTTTACGAAAAATTGCATGGTTGTTTTTTGTTAGAATTTCGTAAACACGTACAAACTTATTTCCCACAAAACCTAGGTCATTTAGTGAAACAGCTCTAGAGTGTTGTTTGTAAAACGTCGTTGCACTTGTTAACACATTAACCTTATTATGCGCGTGCGGTAGATTGACATTATTCGCGCTGGTTGTTGAGTTATTTTTAGTGCGAATAATGTGTATCGGTGGTAGCGGAGAATAATCAATAACAGAGCAAAAACGTTGGAAAATTCTTTCAAGGTTTTCATTTGCCATGAAGCACAAGATCCCCAGCAATGTTATTGCGCGCAAGTGAGTCAATTTGAATTTTTAGCATAGTGTTATCCTTTTCCAACATCTGAACCTTTACCAAAGTAAGTTCTTCTTCGTGAGTATCCAATCTGCTTTCTTGTCTCTCCAGTGTATCAACCCTACTGGCAATTGTAAACAATGAGTGGTTAAAAAAGCTGGTTCTCTCATTGAAAGTGTTTTCATGTGCTTTAAATTTTGCATCAAAATCAAGATCCATGTTGTTTAACCGCGAAGATAATTTCTTGTGTCGCTCATTTAGTGTATTTTCAAGTATCTTAATTTTATTGATAAAATCTAGTTCGATGTTGTTGTTGCAAAGTTACTGTCTCACTCAGTGAATTGAGTTCAGCTTTTAACTGTGATACAATTGACTCAGTCAGATTTTTTGTAAGCGAATCAAACCGGGATTCTATTTTGTCCCACAGTTTAGAGGTAGGTGTAACTGCAGGAGAGCTAGCGTGAGAGGGAGACGAAAACTTTTCTGCCGACCTCAGCTTTTTCTGTTGCTCATTTAATTTTGTTGCTGACATCTCAAATTCACTCAAAGAAATTCGTAATAAAATCACAGATTTAAAAACGAATTTTTAAATTGGAAAGTTGGATTATGATTGTGAAAGTACCATTCGTAAGTACATAAATACTTGTTTCAACCTTATTGCACTTTTTTGTTTACTATTAAGAATTGTATAACTAGAAATTAAATAACTTTTATAGAGCTAAATTTTAGCTACCAACTTTTGCACATTGCACTCAAAAAAAAAAACAACACAAAATCCGACTTTTATACTACGTTTCCACCGAAAGTTAATCTCGTTGAGATTTCGTAAATCCTATATAGTGTTTTCACCGCATAAAAATATTATAAAGTAGATTAACTTTGACAGTTCCTTTCAACATGAAAATGCTGTTTCATGTTTTTTTTCTAAAGTGGAAGTGAGCTAGACAGTGGCGGATTTGGGTTTGCTGCCACCCTAGGCCCGGTTGAGTACGCCGCGCGCGCCGCCCCCTTCTTTTTTTTTTTTTAAACTAAATTCTACTAATTACCTTTATTCTTAATCGTTCTTGCAGAGCCTTTTTTCTGTGCTGCCAGAAAACACCCGAACATTTTTAACTCGCTTTTATTAGGATGACCTACACATGTTGCAGGTATGTACAAATGTATATATGTAGGTATGTACATACCAGTGGCGTGGCGTCCATATAACCAGATTACTACCGGGTTACCTATTAAATTTTCTGCTAAACAGCAATGTTTATTAAAAAACAAACAATCTTGCAACACAACAATATTTACTAAATAACGAGCAAAATAAAACCCACGGGATATACTTAATATGTATCTATTCATTAACCTGCGCAAGCTGCACACTCCAGCAACTCAATTGAGCTATACTTTCAAGCACACACGGAAACACACACACGTCATTATTATTAGTATTGGTATACTGTATGCCACCAACCACAGTCCACACTCTCTGTGCACTGCATAAGCCAAAGCAAAGCAACCCGAAATATGTCGAGTTATAAAACCTCTCGCTGGATGGAACAAATTTGTTTCCTTTCTCTTTCTTTACTTATGATTTTCGAGTTTGATTGTTCTCTGTTTTACGCCCGCTTCTTATACAAAATAATAACACGCTTTTCTTGGACTTTACCTGAATATACAGGTAAAGAAAGATCGTAGAACGGCTTTAGAATATTATCATGCGCGTAGTTAAGGGTGGGCAAGGGTGGGCGGCGCCCACCCTAGAAATCGTATTGCCCACCCTAGAAAATCGACAGTACTAACTTGTAATTAATTATAAAGACAACAAAATTTCTATTTTTCCTACATTAAGGTTTTTTACCAGCTGGTCGTCGTATTTTTCTCAAGGTATGTGTAAAAAAAACGCAGGCATAATAACAACGTATCACTTCCCTAACCACAAATGTGTTTTATTATTCCAGAAAATAAATATTTCATACAAAATCCAGCTTGAAATGTATCAAAATAAAAATTCGACGCGAATAAAGTACAAATTTCTTAATTTGATTTACTTTTGAAGGTTTTCCATCGATTATATCCCCAAACATTACGGAAAAAATCCTATTGTGTATTGCTTGATTTGATTATGCAGTCTGCGAACACTAGGTCAACAAACTACAAAAAAAAAAAACAAAATAAAACAACCAATTGGCATTAATTTTGCAAGATGAATTTGAGGAAGTATATGATAAAGAAGAATATAAAATTTATGTTTGCATTTTTTGATGCAAAAAGATGATCGAACTCGATTCTGATTTTTACAAGCCTCAACTTTTCTCCTTCCGACCCTATAGAAACAAGAATACAATAATTGTTTTTATTGAATTTGTTCAAGCTTACATTTAGAGTATGGTTTTCCAGAAGCTCTTGGTTTCCTTGTTTGCCGGTCCATTGTTGCACTTTTAAAGATAATTTCAAATTCAATTTTCTCTCTTGAGAAACGTCAAAATTAAACCACTATAGTGTCAAATTTTAACCTGCTCTGGAGCTGGGTAATTTTTAACCCATTTTATTTACCACCTATAGTGTCAAAATTTAACCAAACGTCAAGTTTTAACCAACATTTTAACGCAATTTGGACACGGCCTCGCTGCAGCATACTACTGCAAAAATTTAATATTCACCACGCTCAACTTTGCTTTTCAGCTCTAAGCAAAACAAGAATGACAGCTGACAGCCTATCTTTATATGTATTAATAGACTATGCTCAAAACTCTGAAATCTGTTGTCTCCTATGTTTTTTTTCTGTATTTTTTAAATCCGATTATCTATGCGCGGCACACGCAGAATGCAGAGCGGCTTCCGATGTAAATGGTAAATTTAATAACTTGATTTTAGTTTGTAAAAGCTTACAAAATTGAAGAAAATTAATGAAAAAGGTATTTTGATTTTCTCTACTGTATTATTAAATTAACATTATGTATTTTGCATGTTTACTTAGTCAGTTTCAGATTTGTATGGGTTAGTTTATGATTCATTTTGTTGCTTAAGCCTAGTACGCTGCTGATGCGAAACGAAAATTTCCTGTGATCTCCAAACAGACAACGAAACGCTTGCGAAAACATAACGGAAAACATCCTTGGAGAGTTTGACTAATTCCAAAAACAAAATCAAACATAAACGCAAAAAATCAGAGAAACCCATGATGGAAGAAAACGATAAATAAAAAAAAAACACAAATAAAACTCAAATGTCATTTTTCCGCACACAATAAATAGTCTGTATAATTAATTCAGTGCGAAAAATGAGCGGAGACTTCTCCAAATAATCTGCTACAATTATAAATTTCGCTCTTCAAACTGCGTACTGCAAAACGAAAAGCAGAACGAAATTTTCCGTTTATGATTTCGTTGTGTCATTTTTGTATGGGATTTTTCGTTTCGCATCAGCAGCGTACTAGGCATTAGGTAAAAATGAAGAAACATAGAGACGATCATTTTTTAGAAAACCCGCACTGTCAAATACACCCACAATCAAAAATTAATAAACAAAAGTCTATTTTTGTAAAATTTGGTTATTTTGTAAATCTTAATTTATTGAATGCAATAAATTTTGATAAAATATACCAATTCTTTTTTTAAATATCAACTTTTTTAGAAAACAACATTTTTGATTTAGCAGAGTATAGTGTGGTGTCACTTCGTATGGTTTTGACAAAAGCTCTATCCATAAAACTTAATGATTTTCTATTTAAAGTAAATATTTTTAAAAGTATTTTTATAAATATTATTAAAAATTAAATTTAAATCTTGCGGTGGTATATCAACTGGCTGGCTGCCCACCCTAGACATAATTCCTAACTACGCCAATGAATATTACTAAAAAAAGGTTACTTTAGTAAAATTCACCCTTTTCACAGTTGGTTTTGTTTTACTCTTTTGGCGTTTTGTTGCTGTTTTTATTGTTGATAATATCGCACCCTTAGAATAAAAGTGACCTAACTCAAAATTTTCGTAACTTCTTATTTTTAAATAAACTGACCTTAAAAAGCAAATGAACTCTAATAACAGGTGGTAAAAAAGTTTCATTCTAAGGGTGCGATATGAAAGTTAACTTTGTTACATAATTTATAGAAACTTTTATTTATTAATATTTTGTATATACATATTCGTTGAAGCTCCTTATTTTTTCGTCATAGGTAGGATTAAATTAAATTTTTTTTCTCGAGATCACTTTCATTATGATTTAAGATCATTGTACATTTAAAAATCAATGATTTGAAGTACGTACCTATAAAATACTGGCTTGAATTGTTTCGGTTGTTTGTTGTGGAAAGCAGATCTGCAATATATTATCTAATTTTGGTTACATACATACATATTAATACGTTTAAGAATTTACATTTGCCGGTAATTAATTTTTACATCGACTACCTTTTGAAATTGCTCACGCCACGCCACTGGTACATACATATGTACATAATGGAAGCAGTGAACGTAATTTTCAACAACTTCTAAAAGCCGATTAACTTGAAAAACTTGCACACGTATCAAGGACCGATGGCAATACAATTATCTCATAAATTTGTACCATGACCGTCATCAGGAGAGGGGATGTAGGGGGCTAATACCCCCGTACATTATACGGCAGCAAGAAACAAACCCTGTGATTCAATATTATTACATAAATTATTTTTTTTTTTTATTAAAATTAATTAACAGTTCAAATGAAAAATATACATATATACTTTATAACATTAAATAAAAAACATAAAAAAAAACAAAATACAGTCGACTCTTCCTGAGTCGTACTCTCTCTAAGTCGAATTTCTCTCTAACTCGAATTTTTTCGCCATATTTTATCATTCCCTTCAATTTTCCATACAAAAACCATTCTCTAGGTCGAACTTCCTCTAAGCCATAGCTCTCTCTTACTCGAACAAATCTTGGTATCCCGTGAAAATTTTGACTTAGGGAGAGTCGACTGTATATATTTTTTTTATTATTATTAGTTAATTGGAAACTTTCTTCTTTTGGGCTTTTGTTTGAGCAAAAGCATCGATTATGTCATAGTAATTTATTTCTTGAAAAAAAGGTATGCCATCCAACCCACTTTTACCCTATATACATATAAATTAATTAATATTGCACGACCTTCCGTTTAGAAGATATAGTTTTTGAACCCATGACCAGTTTTATCCTATTTTACCTTAGGCGCCAGTTATAGCGATCAGAAAAAAACATCAGAAAAAAAATCGATTGAAGTTTTTATTACTTTTCAATTCGACTTAATAGCCAAATGATATTTTATCAATCGACGAGTAATTCAGCGTAAATTTTTTTCGCGAAAAAAAATTGCCAAAACTTTTATCTTTTAAATGCATTTACTTGTTTTTCGGATGAAATTTCATTTTTCGTATCTTTTTGACAGAAAAGGGGACAAATCGTATCCACTGATTTGCGTTCCAATTTTTTTCTGTTCCACTGAAAGAATTCCATTTTTCTGACATTTCAATCAGAAAAAATCTTGGCGGCTGTTTGTTTGTTTTCGGTTTGCTTCACTTTTTCTGACACATTTTTTCTGATTGCTGTATAAACAACCATCAGAAAAAATAATCAATCTCATACTGTTTCAAGTTTTTCGGATGGGTTTTTCTGATCGCTATAACTGGCGCCTTAGGGGCCAGTTATAGCGATAGGGAAAACGAAACTGGGAAAACTTTCAAATAAATTAATTACTAGGTTTTCATTCGAGGGAGTTATCGATGGAAAAAAACTCAAAGAATTTTTTGTGTCAATATAATTCTCAATTGAACAAATATTTTTTGTGATAAATGTATTTATTTATTTTCCTGACTGAATTTCATTTTCCGTACCAGCTGATTGTCATTTCGATCAAAATGAAACAAATCGTTCCAATTATTTGCGTTCCAGTTTTTACTTGCTCCATTAACAGATTAGTGGAAGGAATAAAAAAGCGTTTGCATTTCAATCAGGAAATCTTGATTGACAGGCGACAGCCTACTCACTGACGTAATTTTCGTGTTCGCTATAAACGCTCATAAGGAAAAGATTCCTGTTTCCATCTGTTTCAACTTTTCCTGACGGTTTTTCCTGATCGCTTTAACTCACGCCTTACTTAAAATTCCATTTAAAAAATTTTTTTTGCATATTTTTTATACTTATAGTATAAGCTGTACAATGATGAATTAGATTAATGAATGAGTGAGTCAGTGACCGATTCTTTTTTTATTATAGTTAATAATTTCATAAATTTTCAAACTTAATTCATTTATTGCTCACCTATACAATTATAAAGAAAGAGATAAAATAAAAAATATTATTTTGTCAATTTTTTTTTTAATAAAATTGAACTTTATCAACAAATTATCCATCGTCCACCTAAACTACTTTTTCACCAAAAAATATTCTCAGGTCTGTTGCCCCCCTATGTGGACCACTAGCGCCAACCTTGAGGAACGCTGGTTTATATTATGAATTCTTATTTAATTTTTGCCCGAAAATTTTGCCGAATCAGATTCACTTCGGATTTTGCCGCCCCTAGGTTTGTGCCGCCCTAGGCCCGGGCCTCACGGGCCTAAGCCTAAATGCAGCACTGGAGCTTGATAGTTAAACGATGAAAAAAAATAAATAGATTCTCGGAAATGTTCTCTCGATTCTCGAATAATGTGCTCCGCGCAAGAGGAATAGGTTTGTTCGATTTGTTCAACTATTGGCCCTATAAAGATTAAACAAGATTAATGTACTAGATTTGAAGATTAAATTTGTATGGTAACTCTTTGAGATTTGAAGAGGATTTAGGCCAAATCTACTTAAATCTCGGATTAGTGGTCGGTGGAAACATAAAACATGACTGTTTTTGTGAATTTTTCAAAAAAAAAAGAAAAAAAAAATTAAATGTGTAAAGGTAATTGTTATGGGACTTTTATCTAACTACAATGCATATATTTTTCGATAGTTTTCTTCAATAATAAAATTTGTTCGAAATGTCAAAGAAAATCTAGTTTATGTGTGGTGTGAACGGATTTGTGATCTTGTTGCCGAAATCCGAGATTTTGTGAAAACCATATAATGGTGGATTTGCATTCATCTTCATGCGAGTACTGCAAAAAAAGGATGTAAGATTAAAATTTACATATGTTGAATAGAGAGAAAGGACCAACATGTTCATCTTTGAAAATTGAAACATCTCGTATGAGTTTTGTTCCATTTTTCAACGTTTCTTGACAAATTTAATCGATGGGAAAATAAAATACAACTAGTAACAACATCCCGATTGCAAATATAAAGTCATTCTTCGAATTACTTGTTAAAGTTCAATATGCTTGAAGAAAGTTTATTGTAAACTAGCATTGTGTCAATGTCGTAATACGGTTGTTTCATATTTCATTGAAATCAAAAAGAAAACATCGACATTAGTAAATACTTTCATTAGCAAAGCAATTTATTTCAATTGTTGTTAGTACCTTATTGAAACCATAAAAACTGGGACATTTCTGGTTCCCTATTATCTGCGCAGTGTTATTTTAAGGAAACAGAACTTTTATTCTCTTATATCTCAACGCCCGAGGTTTGAAGCTACATTACGTTTTGCAAATACCTGACGTCGTGCTTTATGACACATGATATCGTAAAATATCGTAAAGTCGATGAAAAGCCTGTCAAAAGCCCGAACGTCCGAAGCGTGGTTGTGGTTTGCCCGTAAAGGTAAAGTTAATGGAAGAGGCAAAACGAAGAGAATGTGACACAAGCACAGTTACTGCAACTCATGAATCTGCTCTTCTACAAAAACAAAGAAAAAACAAGTCACGCAAGTCAAACAACAAATGTTACAAATGTAATTTAAAGGGTCATTTTAAATTAAAAATAAAATCTCGTCAGTGTTTGTGATGTTGAACAGTGCACTAGCTGTTAACGCACACATTGATGCCACTCAGCCACACAGAAACGAATGGGTCTGGGATAGCGGTGCCACTTGCCATATGTGTTGTGACAAGAAACAATTTACAAGTATAGAACCGCACACAGAAATCTAAAGTAGCGGGAAGTAACTTTATATACTCGGAAGGCATAGGAACAGTCAAAATTGAAACACAAGCAAGTCAAATTTTGCTGGTAAATGTGTTGTATGTGCCGGTCCTCCAATCTAATTTTATTTCTCTACGAAAGGTGGTTGGACTTAACATTAAATACGGTGTTATTAAAAATCGGGAAGTATCGAAATAATGCGTGCTAAAAAGATGGGGGAATTCTTCATTTATAGAGAAAAAAGAAACGTAATTTATAGTGCGAAAACATTCGATAAAGACATATTTGAATGGCATCGAAAATATGGCCACCTAAATGTTAATAGTCTTAAACTTTTCAACTCGAATCAGATGGTTCGCGGATTAAATCTTAATGCCGGTAGTATGACGTCGGATGGCGAGGTTTGTTTAGAAGGAAAAATATGCTTCCAGCCGTTCCCTAAGAACCTTGATAAACGCAGTTCAGAAAAATTAGAAATTATCCACAGTGACGTTTGTGGGCCGATGCGTAATGCTTCTCTGGGCGGTGCGAAATATTTTGTGTCTTATATCGACGACTATTGCCGTCAAATACTTGTTTATTCTATTAAAAATAAAAGCGATGTGTTCGAGTGTTTTAAAACGTTTAAAGGAATTGTAGAACGTGAAAAAAATAATAAAATTAAAATATTTCGCTCGGATAACGGTCGTGAGTACATAAACAAAAACGTTGATGATTTTTTAAAACTCGAGGGGATAAAAAGAGAATTATCCACGCCATATAAACCTCAACAAAACGTTGTCGCCGAGCGTGCAAATCGGACACTGGTCGAAATGTCTAGGTGCATGTTAATAGACTCGGGACTATCGGACTTTTTATGGGCAGAGGTGATGAATACAGCCGTATACTTGCGAAACCGCGCGCCAACAAAAATTCTGGGAAACATCACTCCACATGAAATGTGGTTTGGTTACAAACCGAGTGTTTCTCATCTCCAAGCTTTTGGACAAAAGGCGGTTATTTTGGATAAACGTTCAGGTAAATCAAAATTTTCTTCTAAAGGTATCGATTGTTTCATGGTAGGATACTCAACTTCATCAAAAGCGTATAAATTTTTTGAACGAATAATAGGCAAATTCATACGAGTCGAGATGTACGCTTTCTTTAGAAATCTGAGCATAATGCTATGATGGATGAAACAAGTTTTATTTCCTTTAAACCAGCGGTTCCCAATCTTTTTTAGTCGCAAGCACTTTTTAGGCAAGAAATTTCTCACAGAGCACTTGGTTGCGCAAATGCCATTTTTCGCAGTTAGATATAAATGTATGTAGAAAATGCAGTAACTGTTTATCATTTTTTTTTTACATTTTATTTATTCAAAAATGAAGTTACTTCAACGAAAAACAATAATAAAGTGAGTTTTTAAAAAAATAGGGAATTTAATAATAATATTATATATACGCAGGTACATAATATGGTATCTAAATATATATATTTTTTTAACTTTTGCTTTGTTTGACAAAATTTCGAATTTGTCCTTCAACATACACCAGAATTCTGACAAAGACTTCTTTGTTTCAAATTGCAACGATGTCAGGGAATTTGGCTTTTCCAACGTGGCAGAGTATGGGTTTTCAACCCACACGTTTTCCTTAATATTGGAGTGGTACTCTTCCGGAAAATAGCAGTGAAAGCAAACCCAACAGGTTAACATGGCACTCCTTTAAAATATCTTCGGGAATGTCCAAATTTATTTCCTCTTTAAATTCTTTGACCGTTGGGAAGCTGCCAAGGTTTCGATTTTTCGTAGATTTAGCCCAAAACTGAATTTTCTTTTTAAATGCTTCCCTGAAGTGATAAACTCAAATCATTTAGTTTTTTTAAAATATACGCCAATTTAAGTAGCCAACTCTCATTACACAGCCTGTCGCTCAAAACAAAGTCATCATCAATTGGGAAGGTTCTGACTTCAGCCCTCATTTCGAAGAGCCGCATCAGTTTCGTATTTTGTATTTTATTAGGAAAAATAGAATCCCATACATTTTGACTACGCAGTAAAGTTTAGAAAAAAAAATACAATGCATTCCGCATTGGTAAAAAATATAAATTTTTGAAAATTTAGGTACATTGAATGCACAAGTTTAACCGTTTGCAACAAAAAAAGGCAAAAACAAAAGCGTAGAAATTAATACAAAAACAAAAAAAAAACAAACCTAATGAAACTCAAATGACATTTATTTTTCGAAGGATTATGACTTTTCAGTTTTCACAACGCCCGCGCCATGACGATGATTTTGTGGGTGAGAAGCTCTGTTCCCTTTACCTATCTCACCATCTTCATGGCGCGGGCGTATATAATATTAAATAAAAAACATAAAAAAAACAAAATACAGTCGACTCTTCCTGAGTCGTACTCTCTCTAAGTCGAATTTCTCTCTAACTCGAATTTTTTCGCCATATTTTATCATTCCCTTCAATTTTCCATACAAAAACCATTCTCTAGGTCGAACTCCCTCTAAGCCATAGCTCTCTCTTACTCGAACAAATCTTGGTATCCCGTGAAAATTTTGACTTAGGGAGAGTCGACTGTATATATTTTTTTTATTATTATTAGTTAATTGGAAACTTTCTTCTTTCGGGCTTTTGTTCGAGCAAAAGCATCGATTATGTCATCGTAATTTATTTCTTGAATAAAAAAGGTATGCCATCCAACCCACTTTTACCCTATATACATATAAATTAATTAATATTGCACGAGCTTCCGTTTAGAAGATATAGTTTTTGAACCCATGACCAGTTTTATCCTATTTTACCTTAGGCGCCAGTTATAGCGATCAGAAAAAAACATCAGAAAAAAAATCGATTGAAGTTTTTATTACTTTTCAATTCGACTTAATAGCCAAATGATATTTTATCAATCGACGAGTAATTCAGCGTAAATTTTTTTCGCGAAAAAAAATTGCCAAAACTTTTATCTTTTAAATGCATTTACTTGTTTTTCGGATGAAATTTCATTTTTCGTATCTTTTTGACAGAAAAGGGGACAAATCGTATCCACTGATTTGCGTTCCAATTTTTTTCTGTTCCACTGAAAGAATTCCATTTTTCTGACATTTCAATCAGAAAAAATCTTGGCGGCTGTTTGTTTGTTTTCGGTTTGCTTCACTTTTTCTGACACATTTTTTCTGATTGCTGTATAAACAACCATCAGAAAAAATAATCAATCTCATACTGTTTCAAGTTTTTCGGATGGGTTTTTCTGATCGCTATAACTGGCCCCTAAGGCGCCAGGGATAGGGAAAACGAAACTGGGAAAACTTTCAAATAAATTAATTACTAGGTTTTCATTCGAGGGAGTTATCGATGGAAAAAAACTCAAAGAATTTTTTGTGTCAATATAATTCTCAATTGAACAAATATTTTTTGTGATAAATGTATTTATTTATTTTCCTGACTGAATTTCATTTTCCGTACCAGCTGATTGTCATTTCGATCAAAATGAAACAAATCGTTCCAATTATTTGCGTTCCAGTTTTTACTTGCTCCATTAACAGATTAGTGGAAGGAATAAAAAAGCGTTTGCATTTCAATCAGGAAATCTTGATTGACAGGCGACAGCCTACTCACTGACGTAATTTTCGTGTTCGCTATAAACGCTCATAAGAAAAAAGATTCCTGTTTCCATCTGTTTCAACTTTTCCTGACGGTTTTTCCTGATCGCTTTAACTCACGCCTCACTTAAAATTCCATTTTAAAAATTTTTTTTGCATATTTTTTATACTTATAGTATAAGCTGTACAATGATGAATTAGATTAATGAATGAGGGAGTCAGTGACCGATTCTTTTTTTATTATAGTTAATAATTTCATAAATTTTCAAACTTAATTCATTTATTGCTCACCTATACAATTATAAAGAAAGAGATAAAATAAAAAATATTATTTTGTCAATTTTTTTTTTAATAAAATTGAACTTTATCAACAAATTATCCATCGTCCACCTAAACTACTTTTTCACCAAAAAATATTCTCAGGTCTGTTGCCCCCCTATGTGGACCACTAGCGCCAACCTTGAGGAACGCTGGTTTATATTATGAATTCTTATTTAATTTTTGCCCGAAAATTTTGCCGAATCAGATTCACTTCGGATTTTGCCGCCCCTAGGTTTGTGCCGCCCTAGGCCCGGGCCTCACGGGCCTAAGCCTAAATGCAGCACTGGAGCTTGATAGTTAAACGATGAAAAAAAATAAATAGATTCTCGGAAATGTTCTCTCGATTCTCGAATAATGTGCTCCGCGCAAGAGGAATAGGTTTGTTCGATTTGTTCAACTATTGGCCCTATAAAGATTAAACAAGATTAATGTACTAGATTTGAAGATTAAATTTGTATGGTAACTCTTTGAGATTTGAAGAGGATTTAGGCCAAATCTACTTAAATCTCGGATTAGTGGTCGGTGGAAACATAAAACATGACTGTTTTTGTGAATTTTTCAAAAAAAAAAGAAAAAAAAAATTAAATGTGTAAAGGTAATTGTTATGGGACTTTTATCTAACTACAATGCATATATTTTTCGATAGTTTTCTTCAATAATAAAATTTGTTCGAAATGTCAAAGAAAATCTAGTTTATGTGTGGTGTGAACGGATTTGTGATCTTGTTGCCGAAATCCGAGATTTTGTGAAAACCATATAATGGTGGATTTGCATTCATCTTCATGCGAGTACTGCAAAAAAAGGATGTAAGATTAAAATTTACATATGTTGAATAGAGAGAAAGGACCAACATGTTCATCTTTGAAAATTGAAACATCTCGTATGAGTTTTGTTCCATTTTTCAACGTTTCTTGACAAATTTAATCGATGGGAAAATAAAATACAACTAGTAACAACATCCCGATTGCAAATATAAAGTCATTCTTCGAATTACTTGTTAAAGTTCAATATGCTTGAAGAAAGTTTATTGTAAACTAGCATTGTGTCAATGTCGTAATACGGTTGTTTCATATTTCATTAAAATCAAAAAGAAAACATCGACATTAGTAAATACTTTCATTAGCAAAGCTATTTATTTCAATTGTTGTTAGTACCTTATTGAAACCATAAAAACTGGGACATTTCTGGTTCCCTATTATCTGCGCAGTGTTATTTTAAGGAAACAGAACTTTTATTCTCTTATATCTCAACGCCCGAGGTTTGAAGCTACATTACGTTTTGCAAATACCTGACGTCGTGCTTTATGACACATGATATCGTAAAATATCGTAAAGTCGATGAAAAGCCTGTCAAAAGCCCGAACGTCCGAAGCGTGGTTGTGGTTTGCCCATAAAGGTAAAGTTAATGGAAGAGGCAAAACGAAGAGAAGGTGACACAAGCACAGTTACTGCAACTCATGAATCTGCTCTTCTACAAAAACAAAGAAAAAACAAGTCACGCAAGTCAAACAACAAATGTTACAAATGTAATTTAAAGGGTCATTTTAAATTAAAAATAAAATCTCGTCAGTGTTTGTGATGTTGAACAGTGCACTAGCTGTTAACGCACACATTGATGCCACTCAGCTTCACAGAAACGAATGGGTCTGGGATAGCGGTGCCACTTGCCATATGTGTTGTGACAAGAAACAATTTACAAGTATAGAACCGCACACAGAAATCTAAAGTAGCGGGAAGTAACTTTATATACTCGGAAGGCATAGGAACAGTCAAAATTGAAACACAAGCAAGTCAAATTTTGCTGGTAAATGTGTTGTATGTGCCGGTCCTCCAATCTAATTTTATTTCTCTACGAAAGGTGGTTGGACTTAACATTAAATACGGTGTTATTAAAAATCGGGAAGTATCGAAATAATGCGTGCTAAAAAGATGGGGGAATTCTTCATTTATAGAGAAAAAAGAAACGTAATTTATAGTGCGAAAACATTCGATAAAGACATATTTGAATGGCATCGAAAATATGGCCACCTAAATGTTAATAGTCTTAAACTTTTCAACTCGAATCAGATGGTTCGCGGATTAAATCTTAATGCCGGTAGTATGACGTCGGATGGCGAGGTTTGTTTAGAAGGAAAAATATGCTTCCAGCCGTTCCCTAAGAACCTTGATAAACGCAGTTCAGAAAAATTAGAAATTATCCACAGTGACGTTTGTGGGCCGATGCGTAATGCTTCTCTGGGCGGTGCGAAATATTTTGTGTCTTATATCGACGACTATTGCCGTCAAATACTTGTTTATTCTATTAAAAATAAAAGCGATGTGTTCGAGTGTTTTAAAACGTTTAAAGGAATTGTAGAACGTGAAAAAAATAATAAAATTAAAATATTTCGCTCGGATAACGGTCGTGAGTACATAAACAAAAACGTTGATGATTTTTTAAAACTCGAGGGGATAAAAAGAGAATTATCCACGCCATATAAACCTCAACAAAACGTTGTCGCCGAGCGTGCAAATCGGACACTGGTCGAAATGTCTAGGTGCATGTTAATAGACTCGGGACTATCGGACTTTTTATGGGCAGAGGTGATGAATACAGCCGTATACTTGCGAAACCGCGCGCCAACAAAAATTCTGGGAAACATCACTCCACATGAAATGTGGTTTGGTTACAAACCGAGTGTTTCTCATCTCCAAGCTTTTGGACAAAAGGCGGTTATTTTGGATAAACGTTCAGGTAAATCAAAATTTTCTTCTAAAGGTATCGATTGTTTCATGGTAGGATACTCAACTTCATCAAAAGCGTATAAATTTTTTGAACGAATAATAGGCAAATTCATACGAGTCGAGATGTACGCTTTCTTTAGAAATCTGAGCATAATGCTATGATGGATGAAACAAGTTTTATTTCCTTTAAACCAGCGGTTCCCAATCTTTTTTAGTCGCAAGCACTTTTTAGGCAAGAAATTTCTCACAGAGCACTTGGTTGCGCAAATGCCATTTTTCGCAGTTAGATATAAATGTATGTAGAAAATGCAGTAACTGTTTATCATTTTTTTTTTACATTTTATTTATTCAAAAATGAAGTTACTTCAACGAAAAACAATAATAAAGTGAGTTTTTAAAAAAATAGGGAATTTAATAATAATATTATATATACGCAGGTACATAATATGGTATCTAAATATATATATTTTTTTAACTTTTGCTTTGTTTGACAAAATTTCGAATTTGTCCTTCAACATACACCAGAATTCTGACAAAGACTTCTTTGTTTCAAATTGCAACGATGTCAGGGAATTTGGCTTTTCCAACGTGGCAGAGTATGGGTTTTCAACCCACACGTTTTCCTTAATATTGGAGTGGTACTCTTCCGGAAAATAGCAGTGAAAGCAAACCCAACAGGTTAACATGGCACTCCTTTAAAATATCTTCGGGAATGTCCAAATTTATTTCCTCTTTAAATTCTTTGACCGTTGGGAAGCTGCCAAGGTTTCGATTTTTCGTAGATTTAGCCCAAAACTGAATTTTCTTTTTAAATGCTTCCCTGAAGTGATAAACTCAAATCATTCAGCCAACTCTCATTACACAGCCTGTCGCTCAAAACAAAGTCATCATCAATTGGGAAGGTTCTGACTTCAGCCCTCATTTCGAAGAGCCGCATCAGTTTCGTATTTTGTATTTTATTAGGAAAAATAGAATCCCATACATTTTGACTACGCAGTAAAGTTTAGAAAAAAAATACAATGCATTCCGCATTGGTAAAAAATATAAATTTTTGAAAATTTAGGTACATTGAATGCACAAGTTTAACCGTTTGCAACAAAAAAAGGCAAAAACAAAAGCGTAGAAATTAATACAAAAACAAAAAAAAAAACAAACCTAATGAAACTCAAATGACATTTATTTATCGAAGGATTATGACTTTTCAGTTTTCACAACGCCCGCGCCATGACGATGATTTTGTGGGTGAGAAGCTCTGTTCCCTTTACCTATCTCACCATCTTCATGGCGCGGGCGTATATAACATTAAATAAAAAACATAAAAAAAACAAAATACAGTCGACTCTTCCTGAGTCGTACTCTCTCTAAGTCGAATTTCTCTCTAACTCGAATTTTTTCGCCATATTTTATCATTCCCTTCAATTTTCCATACAAAAACCATTCTCTAGGTCGAACTCCCTCTAAGCCATAGCTCTCTCTTACTCGAACAAATCTTGGTATCCCGTGAAAATT
The DNA here is from genome assembly GCA_929447395.1 of Epistrophe grossulariae. Lineage (NCBI taxonomy): Eukaryota > Metazoa > Arthropoda > Insecta > Diptera > Syrphidae > Epistrophe > Epistrophe grossulariae. The sequence continues at coordinate 51,805,764 of OV839569.1, forward strand.
TTGACTTAGGGAGAGTCGACTGTATATATTTTTTTTATTATTATTAGTTAATTGGAAACTTTCTTCTTTCGGGCTTTTGTTCGAGCAAAAGCATCGATTATGTCATCGTAATTTATTTCTTGAATAAAAAAGGTATGCCATCCAACCCACTTTTACCCTATATACATATAAATTAATTAATATTGCACGAGCTTCCGTTTAGAAGATATAGTTTTTGAACCCATGACCAGTTTTATCCTATTTTACCTTAGGCGCCAGTTATAGCGATCAGAAAAAAACATCAGAAAAAAAATCGATTGAAGTTTTTATTACTTTTCAATTCGACTTAATAGCCAAATGATATTTTATCAATCGACGAGTAATTCAGCGTAAATTTTTTTCGCGAAAAAAAATTGCCAAAACTTTTATCTTTTAAATGCATTTACTTGTTTTTCGGATGAAATTTCATTTTTCGTATCTTTTTGACAGAAAAGGGGACAAATCGTATCCACTGATTTGCGTTCCAATTTTTTTCTGTTCCACTGAAAGAATTCCATTTTTCTGACATTTCAATCAGAAAAAATCTTGGCGGCTGTTTGTTTGTTTTCGGTTTGCTTCACTTTTTCTGACACATTTTTTCTGATTGCTGTATAAACAACCATCAGAAAAAATAATCAATCTCATACTGTTTCAAGTTTTTCGGATGGGTTTTTCTGATCGCTATAACTGGCGCCTTAGGGGCCAGTTATAGCGATAGGGAAAACGAAACTGGGAAAACTTTCAAATAAATTAATTACTAGGTTTTCATTCGAGGGAGTTATCGATGGAAAAAAACTCAAAGAATTTTTTGTGTCAATATAATTCTCAATTGAACAAATATTTTTTGTGATAAATGTATTTATTTATTTTCCTGACTGAATTTCATTTTCCGTACCAGCTGATTGTCATTTCGATCAAAATGAAACAAATCGTTCCAATTATTTGCGTTCCAGTTTTTACTTGCTCCATTAACAGATTAGTGGAAGGAATAAAAAAGCGTTTGCATTTCAATCAGGAAATCTTGATTGACAGGCGACAGCCTACTCACTGACGTAATTTTCGTGTTCGCTATAAACGCTCATAAGGAAAAGATTCCTGTTTCCATCTGTTTCAACTTTTCCTGACGGTTTTTCCTGACCGCTTTAACTCACGCCTCACTTAAAATTCCATTTTAAAAATTTTTTTTGCATATTTTTTATACTTATAGTATAAGCTGTACAATGATGAATTAGATTAATGAATGAGGGAGTCAGTGACCGATTCTTTTTTTATTATAGTGTTGTGAAATTATTTATCGCGAGTAAGTAATTTTAGGATGGTAGTTTAGGGTGGCGGAATTATAATCCGCAGACTTAAATATTTTTAACAAATTGTTAAACGACACGGAAGTTTAACAATTGACAAAACGAAACAAATTGTGCACGAAAACGATGTGCGTCGCGACGAGAATGACAAACTGTCCTTTTCATCACCTCATTTAAGATTTCAAGATGTTTTTCGAAACTCTCAGTAATGATAATGATGTCGTCTAAATAGACGAACACGAATGGTTCGAGGTCGGCACCCAAAACTGTGTCGATAAACCTCTGCCAAGTCGCAGGCGAGTTATGAAGACCGAAAGGCATTCTTCGAAATTGAAAAAGACCTCTCCCAGGGACCGTAAAGGCAGTATAAGGCTTCGATTCCTCCTCCATAGGAATCTGCCAATACGCTGACTTGATGTCTAGCGAAGACAAGAACCTAGCACCTCGAAGCCTATCTAAAATTGAATTAATATACGGAAGTGGATAAGCATCCCTATCTGTGTTCTTATTTAGCTTCCTATAGTCCACACAGAACCTATAGGAGCCATCCTTCTTCTTAACTAAAAGTATTGGAGATGACCAAGCACTTGTCGATCTCTCAATAACTCCTGCCTCTAACATTTCGTTTAATTCCCTATCTATATGTTCTTGCATTGCCGGAGAAACCGGATAATACCGTTGTTTAATCGGTTCCGCCGACGTCCTAATCTTGTGCGCAACCATTGTTGTGCACCCTAAGCCTTCAGGCATTTTCTTAAATGATTCTACAATCAGATTTTCTAACCTTTTGATTTCCCTATCGCTTAACTCAGAACGTTCTGTAATAGAACAGATCGAAACCGGCTGTTCCGAAAAATTCCACTCACGTGATCTTAAATCCGGGACAATACCCGAAAGTGCCCAAAAATCTGCACCAAGGATCACCGTGTGTGGCAAGGTTGGTATGACAAGACAGTCAATCAGTACTGCCTTGTCCTCTACTATAATTGGAAGAGAGACTGTTCCTAAAATCTCGACACCTGTCCCATCTGCTAGACGAACGCAGCCCACAGTGTCTGTCTTTAAAGAAAGACCTAAATTTTTGAGTATCTCCCAAGCATCCCTACCTATTATGGTTCTAGAAGCTCCTGAATCTAATAATCCTAAAAATCTAGTACCATAAATGCTAACTGTTAGAAATGGTCTCCTATCACTACCGTTTGCCTCTAATGTAAAACCTAAGTGAATCTGATTCACCAACTGGTTACCAGCAGGTAACCTATTCAATGTCTTCGAACATCCCGCCCTGCTGGCGCAGGAGTCCGTTGCCCATTTCCCGAGCAGCGACGACAATTTTGTCTACTAACACCTAACTCACCACATCCGAAACAACGCCTAGGAGCGGAACACCTATTTGCAAAATGGCCTGATCCATTGCAATTAAAACACCTAACTGAGGGTCGATGGTTCGTATTTTGGACCTGACGAGTAGTTCCGTTGTTCTCAGCAACAACCGATACTACTGGGATTTCACTCCCTACATAAGCTAGATCTGGTTCTAGCAGATTCCTATTATCCCTAACCCTGGGTGGTGGAACATACGATTCCACATTTGCCCTAACGGCCTCTAAATTCCTTCCTAAAGCAACCAAATCGGATACGCAACTTGGTTTCGCCAAACCAAGTTGAGTTTGATAGAAAGGTGTCAAGTTCCTTTGAATCATTGACAACTTCCTACCTTCCGAGATTTGATCGGTTAATCTACCAAACAGATTTTGCATAGTCCTCACATAGACTCCGATTGATTCATCGTTGCCTTGTGTGCGACGCCTAATCTCATCTAATAATTGGTCATCGTAATTCGGTGGCAAAAACTCCAGCTTTAATTCACTGACGAGTTCCGACCACGAACCGACAGATGCTAACTGCCCTAAACCAAATTAAAGCCTTTCCTGTAAAGAGCTCTACAGCTGCTTTAAAAAGTTGGGGTTCCGAAACCCCCCTAGCTGAACGAATTTCCTCAACCCTTTCTAAAAACGAGTTCACTGAGGCACCACAGCGCTCACCGGTGAACTTCACATCCCATTTCGCGATATTTAGAAATTTTTCTGAACCTACTATAACCCGTTTTACCACTGGGTTGACCTGACTATCAGTAGCCCTAACCGTAACTTCTTTCACTCCAAGTGTCGATGTACCTGTAGAATTCATCACCGTCTTGGTTTTCTGAGGTTCAGCTGAACGCTGCTTTTCAACCTCTGCCTTTTTCTTAAATCCCTGTTCATTTTTCCCTTCTTCATTTTCATTTTCATCTTCATCCTCGCTCTCATCATCCCCTTCTAACTCAGCCATAGCCATCACTATTTTATTTTTAAGAGCCAGCTTGCTCCTTTCCTGACTCTCGTTCTCGGGTATGCACCTATCCATCCTACGTAAACCCCACTCTACTTTCGTGATGATCTTTAAATATTCCTTCGACGTTTCTGATTTCGGAGGATTCTCTAAAAGTTTTTCTATCTCCCCCAATTTCTTCTCCACTGCCGTAAGGTCCTGTTCGAAGGTGAACGGATAGGCAGGAGCAATAAAAGAATTCCTACGTTCGAGTTTTATAGCTACTCTAAGTGCCTTGCGCATCTCTTCTACTGTGCCTACTGTTAAGCCTCTACATTCTATCTCATAGGTGATTTCATCTTGTGACAATCTATTGACCTGACTAACCTCCATATTAAAAGCGAAGAAAGTTTAATTACAAAAAAAACAGGGTAAACAAAAATACTTTTGTTTGCGCGGAAAAGAAAATGAGTTTAAGATCACGAAATTGCCCTTTGGCAATCCTAAATACTTGCAGTTAAATTAAAATAAAAAAAAATAAACACTTTTTCCCTACGTCAGTAATTCACCTTCTTTTTTTTTCCTCAGTCCGAAACAACGAATAAATGATCCAAACTATTTATTGATTCAAAATCTGTATGTAAAAAAAAACAACTATTTATCTAAAAAAAAACAAAATATTAAAAAAAAATCAATAAAAAAAAAAATTAACACTCAAAGTGGCAACCGAAATATAAGTACTTTGCTAAAATGGCAACCCCAAAGCTTTTCTAACTAGAACTGTCAAAAAAGATTTGCACCAAAATAAAACGCTTGGTCAGAAAGAGACCACACTATATTCACCCACAAAAATAAATATAAAATGGCGGAGAAAAAAAAATCAAAATATATAATAAAATAATCCCAATTAGGATAAAATAAAATTAAAGAAATTATAGGAAAACAAACAAAAAAAATCTTACTCGATTTGCCAAATATACTTTTTGTGGTCTTGTTTACACACTTTTCCTCTCGCTAATGTTCACCAACTCGCACACAATTTTTCCAAACAAAGTAGGTAGTATGCCCTTGAAAAAAAAATAATTTTCCGCCAATCTGGATAAATTATCACTCGATTGTTTTACCTAAAGAAAATGAAAAAAAAACACAAAGTAAATTTCTTTTTAAAACAATTTAAATAAGTACAACACTTCCCTAACCACACAGCAAACAAAATATTTCCAACTTGACACTAAATGCAAGTGCAATTCGAGCACTTTGCCAAAACAACAAAAGCAAGGGAGCCCCACGTTCGGACGCCAAATGTTGTGAAATTAATCAAATGTTGTGAAATTATTTATCGCGAGTAAGTAATTTTAGGATGGTAGTTTAGGGTGGCGGAATTATAATCCGCAGACTTAAATATTTTTAACAAATTGTTAAACGACACGAAAGTTTAACAATTGACAAAACGAAACAAATTGTGCACGAAAACGATGTGCGTCGCGACGAGAATGACAAACTGTCAAACGACGATAGGTGCGTTCACAACAGACAACACGTAAAGTGCTGCCACCCAGTAGCTCAGCAATGGGGTGGGTTCAGCGAAGTGAGATTTTTATTAATCGAGTTCAATTAATAAAAGACTAATCAAATTGATGATGAAGATAAAAAAAAAGAAGTTAATGTAAGTACAGGGTGTACTTGCACTAAAAGTGGGCGCCAGGAATTTTGCTAGTACCAAATACAATTAGTAAAAAAATTCCAAATCTAATTGTACTATTATCATAAAAGTCAAGCTAAGAGGAAACCAAAATAAAACACAAATTTTGTATGCCCGAATGGGGATTTTAAATAATTTTATTTGGGAAACCTTTGGGTCGAAACCCAGGATTAAAACCCAAAATTTTTTCAACTATAACGAAATGAACAATTGTTTTTTGGAAGTTGGCAGAGGGCCAATTTTCCAAAATAAAGACTGATGATAAAAAAACAAACGAAAATTAAAACAATGGAGTGTCGCAAAGGACACAAAGTAAAATCACTTTGGGAAAGTTCCCGAACAATCAACGGAACTTTTAACAACGGTCGCGGGTCCCGTAATTCCGGGAGAACAAAGAAGCGAAGCGAAGGCCTAACCGGGGTAGAATTTTGCCACTTTTTGGCCACAAAAACGCACCAATGATATTCACCTTTTACCACTAAGATTTGGACAAAACCAAACAACCAAATACTTAGCTTTTTCCTATGGAATCCTATCTCCTTTCCTTCTCGATTGTGCCCAACTGGCTCTATCTCCTCTGCTACCAATCGCCACCGACAAGACGCTTTCCTTTCCTCCAAAATCGAAGAAAATAGCACCTCTATTTTCTTCTATAGAAATTCCCCAAACTGAGAATTTGAACACTCAAATTTAAACCTCGATTTCTTTCTCGGAAAATAATTTTTCGTTTTTACTTTTCTACAATTTCTTTTGTCACACCAACTCTTTCGAATCTCGATTCAAAAAGAAAGAAGATTCATCATGGCGGACTTTACTCGTCCATGCCGTCAATTCCATATCTTGCCATCTCTTTCAGACCGCTTGTCCGTGTGTTATTCGGTCACGGTCTAACTGTAATACCCCGTCAATTTGCTGAGGTATGCGCCGTAGTCGAATCGAGCCACGCATGCGGTCTCTTTCCAAAAGTGGCTCAATCAACAAATTCAGTCCCCACCCGTCAATTCCTATAGTAAAAAGATCAACGAAAAATTATTTAAAACTACGAACAACGCCCCAACCCAAAACGGCCCAAACTACGAAGTGTAAGGAAAGCGTCCCGTCAGATGGGATTTCTGCTATTTTTTTTCCAACTAAAGTAAGGAGTCAGGATTCCATTATTCACGCGAAAATTTAAATTAATTAGACCCGTAGACCTTCGCGCAGACTTTAAGGGGATAGGAAAACACATCGCAAAGTGATTTTACTTTTATGTTCCAGACACTTTAGGGTGGGCATTAAGCCATACTAAATTTATGTTGGTGTGAAATAGTTGTCACACATGTCGTTGAACATGGGTCAGATTCATCATGTTTTCTCCTCAAGTGGACCAACTGTCACACACTTGATGTTTGTGTCGATCACCTGTCGCACACATATTTGATTTTGTGGACCGCCCGTCACACAGTACATTGTATACCAAAACCTATATTGGTTGCTTTTCCACAATACTTTAAGAGCAGGACTCTGGTTGATGGTTACCAGGTTTCGACTGAACTCTACAAGCATTTTGGAGCCACAACAGAGAAAGGAAGGTTGAAAATGGGTTAAGGAAAAGGAGTAGGCTGGGTGAAACTTGTTGCGGCAAAATTTACCGCAACAAATCCCACCCTTACCTCCCAAGAAATGTGCTTACATTTCTGCAACACACCTCCTAAGAGGTGCCAAGGGAATGGAAAATGAAAGAGGTTTTCCATCAAAAAAAATCAAAAGCAAAAACTGAATCTGAAAATCATAACAGTAGAATAAAAAAACAAACTACGTTACCAACAAATATACTACGTTACTTTGAGAATCAATCCTCGGATGCATCGTTGTACGGTTTTAAATCTTTAACATGCCAAGTTCCGCGTTCTTTACCATTACTATCTTGCAAGACATATGTCCAAGGTGACACACGCTTTTTAATCTCAAACGGACCGACAAACTTCGGTGCTAATTTGGCAGCATAATAATTCGCGGCATCCGACAACGAAAAGTTCCTACGCCAGACAACTTCGCCGGGGTGGTATTGAACATCACGTCGTCGAAGATTGTAGGCTTGAGCAGATCTTTTAGATGCTGCTTGCAATTTTTTCCCTATATCTACCCTTAGTTCTTTGAAACGCTCAGCGATCTCATCCAGATCCTGAACGTTCCCTGAACCATCATTTACTATTGGTGCTTCTCGACCCGAAGTCACCATATCCCTACCGAAGTTCGCATAATAAGGCGAAACTCCCAAAACTTCGTGCTGTGACGTGCGAATGGCGCACGCCACTTTGCTCAATTGTGAGTCCCACACTCTGTGGTTTTCAGCGACGTAAGCTCTCAACGTTGTTTTAAGAATCTGATTGATTCTCTCCGCAGGATTCGCCTGCGGGTGGTAATGAGCTGTAAATTTTAATTGTGACCCGTACGCCTGGCAAAGCGTTTTCAGTTCCTTTGAACGAAACTGGGGACCGTTGTCACAGACGATCACCTTTGGTATGCCAAATAAGAGGAAGACGTTATCTTCTAATTCCCTAACTATAGCCTTAGCAGTGGCCGACCTCAACGCGAAAAGTAGTGGAAACTTCGTAAAATAATCCACTACCGTTAAAATGTAAATAAAGCCCCTACTAGATTTAGGTAGCGGGCCTACCAAATCGACACAAATCATTTCCCACGGAGCCTTGATTCCTACCCTCTCACTCATTAACCCAGCTGGCTTCTCATTCACCGGCTTTACCTGTTGGCAAACTTTACAACTCCTAACATACTTTGTAATATCGGCCCTCATTTTCGGCCAGTAAAACTTTGCCCCAATTCTGGCAAAAGTTTTCCTAACACCCATGTGTCCTGCTAAAGGACCATCATGGTATTCCTGTAAAATCCCTACCCTTTCATTTTTCCCTATCACTCTCTTCCATTCTTGATTATTCTCATAGAGTACGTATATTATCTAGAGAACCGACTTAAGGGGATTGTTCTCTTTCGACCTACAAGCTGCTAGAACACTGAAATCTACTTTTTCATAAGCATGTATTAGTGGTCCCGTGCATTTTAAATGGGAGCCCATGCCAACACTTCTTTGAGCAAAAGTAGACACGCTCAGTTTGAAATATGGAGGATTATGCGCTCAGATATTCAAAATAAGAGTCCGTTAAATTCAAAAAATAAAAATTAAATTAATTTTTTGCTTTTTGATTTTTATCTTTTTGACGGATGCTTAAAAAAATCTCAAAATCATACAGATGATAGATATTGGTTATCTTATTGATTTGTAAAATTTTTAGATTTTTCAATTTTTTTTTAACCGAGATATAGACATACTTCTGTTGTTTTATTTATCACCTCATAACTCTTAAGTTATTGCATCCATAGGATTAGTTTTTTTTTAATTCGCATCTAGAAAAATAGACAATTAATTTGATATATAATACATAACTGTACACCCTACACGACCTTCAGAATAGTTAAATAGGAAACCAAAAAAATCTCGGAAAAATTGAAAAAAATGGGGTTGTTGTTCATTGCCAACCGACGTGTTTCAGTGGGAATTGCCCAATTTTTGCTAAAATTGAAAAACACCCGATTTGCGGTCACTTAAAAGCTTATATCTTTGGATCCAATTGTCGGATTTTCAAAATTTAAAATTCAAATTAAAGCCAGAATGATAGTCGAGTACCAGCTATAAAAAAATTTTCAAAACCGTCAAAAATTCTTTACTAAAAAAATTTAATTAATTTTTGGAGAATAATTTTCGTCGAGGCAAACGTAACGAAGAAGAGGAATACACAAGAAAAAAAATAAAAAAAAGTTTGCTTCTAAGAATATACTGGTTGGAGGGAGATAGTAATTCTAAAGACGGTGGAGTGCGTGAAACAAAACAGCATAACCTTGGCAAATTGGGTTCGCATCGGGAAAAAATTTGCTATACATATGTAAGTATGCACGTTTGTGGTAGGTATTTTTCATTCATTATTTGTTAAGGTGCCTTCATATGCTTAGTTTGGTTGGCTGATAACTTTTATTCTAATAGTCGGATCGTTAAGGTTGAGGTCTTAAAATTTAGGTTGAATATCAGGCTACATATTTTTTACAAAATCATTGCAGAGTAATATAAAAGTACATATGTTTACAATACAATATGTGTAAGATAGGTACAATATATTAATAATTATCATTAATCATTAATTTTGTCTATTAAGGTAGCCATTTCTTTTTCTTTCTTTTACAATCTTTAAAGCTATTGACTATAGTTAATAATCAATTGTATCTTACACATACTGTATGTGTATTGTAAACATACTTTTATGTCACTCTGCAATGATTTTGTAAAAAATATGTAGCCTGATATTCAACCTGAATTTTTGGACAAAATTAATGATTAATGATAATTAATTATATATTGTATCTTACACATATTGTATTGTAAACATACTTTTGTGTTACTCTGCAATGATTTTGTAAGAAATATGTAGCCTGATATTCAACCTGAATTTTAAGACCTCAACCCTAACGATCCGACTATTAGAATAAAAGTTATCAGCCAACCAAACTAAGCATATGAAGGCACATTAACAAATAATGAATGAAAAATACCTACCACAAACATGGATACCTACATATGTATAGCAAATTATTTCCCGATGCGAACCCAATTTGCCAAGGTTATGCTGTTTTGTTGCACACACTCCACCGTCTTTAGAATAACTATCTCCCTCCAACCAGTATATTCTTAATAGCAAACTTTTTTTTATTTTTTTTCTTGTGTATTCCTCTTCTTCGTTACGTTTGCCTCGATGAAAATTATTCTCCAAAAATTAATTAAATTTTTTTAGTAAAGAATTTTTGACGGTTTTGAAAATTTTTTTATAGCTGGTACTCGACTATCATTCTGGCTTTAATTTAAATTTTAAATTTTTAAAATCCAACCATTGGATCCAAAGATATAAGCATTAAAATGATCGCAAATCGGGTGTTTTTCAATTTTTCAACTTCTTGAGCTACTGGTACCAATTGTTGTTGTATAAACAATTCACACGTATTCACGGACAGGGAATTTAAGAGAGTTTTCTCTCATTGAGCTAAAATAAATTTTGAGGGTGTTTCAGGCAAGGGGGGTACGAGTCGGTTCTCTAGATAATATAGGTACTCTATGATTATTCTCATGAACAACTATGTGATTAGCCTTTACCAGTTTGAACAACTGACCTTGTTCAACCCTCCAGGCTGGATACCTAAGCGGATTTGAATTAACCGCTGAAATCATTTTGCTCACCCAAGGGTCTAGAACCTCGTCTGAGATACCACCCAACTGCGGCACTCCTCGAGAAAGCATATCCGGAACGACATGCTCTTTGCCCTTGCGATGAATGATTTCAAAATCGAATTGTTGGAGCCGAATTGCCCAACGTGCTAACCTACCCTGTGGATCTTTAAGATTGCTTAACCATACCAGTGAATAATGATCTGTCACAACCGTAAACCGAACACCTTCGATATACGGCCGTAACTTCTCAATAGCCCATAATACAGCCAAGCATTCTTTTTCTGTTGTGGAATAATTCCTCTCGTTCCTATTTAAAGACCTACTTAGGTAACAGACAACCTTTTCTCCCTCATCAAAGTTCTGTGAAAGAACTGCACCGATGCCAAAATCTGACGCGTCTGTTTGTACGACAAAAGGTCGTTTAAAATCTGGGCAAGTAAGTATGGGTGCTGTAACCAAACACTCTTTTGCCTTTCTAAAGCTATCCTCACACTCTTGTGTCCAAATGAACTTCCTATTTTTCTTTAATAAATCCGATAACGGCCTAAGCAATTCCGAAAAATTTGGTACAAAACGTCGGTACCACGATACTGTCCCTATGAAACTTCTTATTTCCTTAACATTCCTCGGTGCTGGAATTTTAACCATACTTTCCACTTTTTCTGGATCTACGTGTAAACCATTTCGATCCACTATATATCCTAAAAACTTAAGCGATGGCATGCAAAAATTGCACTTTTCCCTACTGACTTTCAATCCTGCTTCGCTCAACCTTTTCATCACCTCATTTAAGATTTCAAGATGTTTTTCGAAACTCTCAGTAATGATAATGATGTCGTCTAAATAGACGAACACGAATGGTTCGAGGTCGGCACCCAAAACTGTGTCGATAAACCTCTGCCAAGTCGCAGGCGAGTTATGAAGACCGAAAGGCATTCTTCGAAATTGAAAAAGACCTCTCCCAGGGACCGTAAAGGCAGTATAAGGCTTCGATTCCTCCTCCATAGGAATCTGCCAATACGCTGACTTGATGTCTAGCGAAGACAAGAACCTAGCACCTCGAAGCCTATCTAAAATTGAATTAATATACGGAAGTGGATAAGCATCCCTATCTGTGTTCTTATTAAGCTTCCTATAGTCCACACAGAACCTATAGGAGCCATCCTTCTTCTTAACTAAAAGTATTGGAGATGACCAAGCACTTGTCGATCTCTCAATAACTCCTGCCTCTAACATTTCGTTTAATTCCCTATCTATATGTTCTTGCATTGCCGGAGAAACCGGATAATACCGTTGTTTAATCGGTTCCGCCGACGTCCTAATCTTGTGCGCAACCATTGTTGTGCACCCTAAGCCTTCAGGCATTTTCTTAAATGATTCTACAATCAGATTTTCTAACCTTTTGATTTCCCTATCGCTTAACTCAGAACGTTCTGTAATAGAACAGATCGAAACCGGCTGTTCCGAAAAATTCCACTCACGTGATCTTAAATCCGGGACAATACCCGAAAGTGCCCAAAAATCTGCACCAAGGATCACCGTGTGTGGCAAGGTTGGTATGACAAGACAGTCAATCAGTACTGCCTTGTCCTCTACTATAATTGGAAGAGAGACTGTTCCTAAAATCTCGACAACATCTTCAAATTAAAGCCAGAATGATAGTCGAGTACCAGCTATAAAAAAATTTTCAAAACCGTCAAAAATTCTTTACTAAAAAAATTTAATTAATTTTTGGAGAATAATTTTCGTCGAGGCAAACGTAACGAAGAAGAGGAATACACAAGAAAAAAAATAAAAAAAAGTTTGCTTCTAAGAATATACTGGTTGGAGGGAGATAGTAATTCTAAAGACGGTGGAGTGCGTGAAACAAAACAGCATAACCTTGGCAAATTGGGTTCGCATCGGGAAAAAATTTGCTATACATATGTAAGTATGCACGTTTGTGGTAGGTATTTTTCATTCATTATTTGTTAAGGTGCCTTCATATGCTTAGTTTGGTTGGCTGATAACTTTTATTCTAATAGTCGGATCGTTAAGGTTGAGGTCTTAAAATTTAGGTTGAATATCAGGCTACATATTTTTTACAAAATCATTGCAGAGTAATATAAAAGTACATATGTTTACAATACAATATGTGTAAGATAGGTACAATATATTAATAATTATCATTAATCATTAATTTTGTCTATTAAGGTAGCCATTTCTTTTTCTTTCTTTTACAATCTTTAAAGCTATTGACTATAGTTAATAATCAATTGTATCTTACACATACTGTATGTGTATTGTAAACATACTTTTATGTCACTCTGCAATGATTTTGTAAAAAATATGTAGCCTGATATTCAACCTGAATTTTTGGACAAAATTAATGATTAATGATAATTAATTATATATTGTATCTTACACATATTGTATTGTAAACATACTTTTGTGTTACTCTGCAATGATTTTGTAAGAAATATGTAGCCTGATATTCAACCTGAATTTTAAGACCTCAACCCTAACGATCCGACTATTAGAATAAAAGTTATCAGCCAACCAAACTAAGCATATGAAGGCACATTAACAAATAATGAATGAAAAATACCTACCACAAACATGGATACCTACATATGTATAGCAAATTATTTCCCGATGCGAACCCAATTTGCCAAGGTTATGCTGTTTTGTTGCACACACTCCACCGTCTTTAGAATAACTATCTCCCTCCAACCAGTATATTCTTAATAGCAAACTTTTTTTTATTTTTTTTCTTGTGTATTCCTCTTCTTCGTTACGTTTGCCTCGATGAAAATTATTCTCCAAAAATTAATTAAATTTTTTTAGTAAAGAATTTTTGACGGTTTTGAAAATTTTTTTATAGCTGGTACTCGACTATCATTCTGGCTTTAATTTAAATTTTAAATTTTTAAAATCCAACCATTGGATCCAAAGATATAAGCATTAAAATGATCGCAAATCGGGTGTTTTTCAATTTTTCAACTTCTTGAGCTACTGGTACCAATTGTTGTTGTATAAACAATTCACACGTATTCACGGACAGGGAATTTAAGAGAGTTTTCTCTCATTGAGCTAAAATAAATTTTGAGGGTGTTTCAGGCAAGGGGGGTACGAGTCGGTTCTCTAGATAATATAGGTACTCTATGATTATTCTCATGAACAACTATGTGATTAGCCTTTACCAGTTTGAACAACTGACCTTGTTCAACCCTCCAGGCTGGATACCTAAGCGGATTTGAATTAACCGCTGAAATCATTTTGCTCACCCAAGGGTCTAGAACCTCGTCTGAGATACCACCCAACTGCGGCACTCCTCGAGAAAGCATATCCGGAACGACATGCTCTTTGCCCTTGCGATGAATGATTTCAAAATCGAATTGTTGGAGCCGAATTGCCCAACGTGCTAACCTACCCTGTGGATCTTTAAGATTGCTTAACCATACCAGTGAATAATGATCTGTCACAACCGTAAACCGAACACCTTCGATATACGGCCGTAACTTCTCAATAGCCCATAATACAGCCAAGCATTCTTTTTCTGTTGTGGAATAATTCCTCTCGTTCCTATTTAAAGACCTACTTAGGTAACAGACAACCTTTTCTCCCTCATCAAAGTTCTGTGAAAGAACTGCACCGATGCCAAAATCTGACGCGTCTGTTTGTACGACAAAAGGTCGTTTAAAATCTGGGCAAGTAAGTATGGGTGCTGTAACCAAACACTCTTTTGCCTTTCTAAAGCTATCCTCACACTCTTGTGTCCAAATGAACTTCCTATTTTTCTTTAATAAATCCGATAACGGCCTAAGCAATTCCGAAAAATTTGGTACAAAACGTCGGTACCACGATACTGTCCCTATGAAACTTCTTATTTCCTTAACATTCCTCGGTGCTGGAATTTTAACCATACTTTCCACTTTTTCTGGATCTACGTGTAAACCATTTCGATCCACTATATATCCTAAAAACTTAAGCGATGGCATGCAAAAATTGCACTTTTCCCTACTGACTTTCAATCCTGCTTCGCTCAACCTTTTCATCACCTCATTTAAGATTTCAAGATGTTTTTCGAAACTCTCAGTAATGATAATGATGTCGTCTAAATAGACGAACACGAATGGTTCGAGGTCGGCACCCAAAACTGTGTCGATAAACCTCTGCCAAGTCGCAGGCGAGTTATGAAGACCGAAAGGCATTCTTCGAAATTGAAAAAGACCTCTCCCAGGGACCGTAAAGGCAGTATAAGGCTTCGATTCCTCCTCCATAGGAATCTGCCAATACGCTGACTTGATGTCTAGCGAAGACAAGAACCTAGCACCTCGAAGCCTATCTAAAATTGAATTAATATACGGAAGTGGATAAGCATCCCTATCTGTGTTCTTATTAAGCTTCCTATAGTCCACACAGAACCTATAGGAGCCATCCTTCTTCTTAACTAAAAGTATTGGAGATGACCAAGCACTTGTCGATCTCTCAATAACTCCTGCCTCTAACATTTCGTTTAATTCCCTATCTATATGTTCTTGCATTGCCGGAGAAACCGGATAATACCGTTGTTTAATCGGTTCCGCCGACGTCCTAATCTTGTGCGCAACCATTGTTGTGCACCCTAAGCCTTCAGGCATTTTCTTAAATGATTCTACAATCAGATTTTCTAACCTTTTGATTTCCCTATCGCTTAACTCAGAACGTTCTGTAATAGAACAGATCGAAACCGGCTGTTCCGAAAAATTCCACTCACGTGATCTTAAATCCGGGACAATACCCGAAAGTGCCCAAAAATCTGCACCAAGGATCACCGTGTGTGGCAAGGTTGGTATGACAAGACAGTCAATCAGTACTGCCTTGTCCTCTACTATAATTGGAAGAGAGACTGTTCCTAAAATCTCGACACCTGTCCCATCTGCTAGACGAACGCAGCCCACAGTGTCTGTCTTTAAAGAAAGACCTAAATTTTTGAGTATCTCCCAAGCATCCCTACCTATTATGGTTCTAGAAGCTCCTGAATCTAATAATCCTAAAAATCTAGTACCATAAATGCTAACTGTTAGAAATGGTCTCCTATCACTACCGTTTGCCTCTAATGTAAAACCTAAGTGAATCTGATTCACCAACTGGTTACCAGCAGGTAACCTATTCAATGTCTTCGAACATCCCGCCCTGCTGGCGCAGGAGTCCGTTGCCCATTTCCCGAGCAGCGACGACAATTTTGTCTACTAACACCTAACTCACCACATCCGAAACAACGCCTAGGAGCGGAACACCTATTTGCAAAATGGCCTGATCCATTGCAATTAAAACACCTAACTGAGGGTCGATGGTTCGTATTTTGGACCTGACGAGTAGTTCCGTTGTTCTCAGCAACAACCGATACTACTGGGATTTCACTCCCTACATAAGCTAGATCTGGTTCTAGCAGATTCCTATTATCCCTAACCCTGGGTGGTGGAACATACGATTCCACATTTGCCCTAACGGCCTCTAAATTCCTTCCTAAAGCAACCAAATCGGATACGCAACTTGGTTTCGCCAAACCAAGTTGAGTTTGATAGAAAGGTGTCAAGTTCCTTTGAATCATTGACAACTTCCTACCTTCCGAGATTTGATCGGTTAATCTACCAAACAGATTTTGCATAGTCCTCACATAGACTCCGATTGATTCATCGTTGCCTTGTGTGCGACGCCTAATCTCATCTAATAATTGGTCATCGTAATTCGGTGGCAAAAACTCCAGCTTTAATTCACTGACGAGTTCCGACCACGAACCGACAGATGCCTTAACTGCCCTAAACCAAATTAAAGCCTTTCCTGTAAAGAGCTCTACAGCTGCTTTAAAAAGTTGGGGTTCCGAAACCCCCCTAGCTGAACGAATTTCCTCAACCCTTTCTAAAAACGAGTTCACTGAGGCACCACAGCGCTCACCGGTGAACTTCACATCCCATTTCGCGATATTTAGAAATTTTTCTGAACCTACTATAACACGTTTTACCACTGGGTTGACCTGACTATCAGTAGCCCTAACCGTAACTTCTTTCACTCCAAGTGTCGATGTACCTGTAGAATTCATCACCGTCTTGGTTTTCTGAGGTTCAGCTGAACGCTGCTTTTCAACCTCTGCCTTTTTCTTAAATCCCTGTTCATTTTTCCCTTCTTCATTTTCATTTTCATCTTCATCCTCGCTCTCATCATCCCCTTCTAACTCAGCCATAGCCATCACTATTTTATTTTTAAGAGCCAGCTTGCTCCTTTCCTGACTCTCGTTCTCGGGTATGCACCTATCCATCCTACGTAAACCCCACTCTACTTTCGTGATGATCTTTAAATATTCCTTCGACGTTTCTGATTTCGGAGGATTCTCTAAAAGTTTTTCTATCTCCCCCAATTTCTTCTCCACTGCCGTAAGGTCCTGTTCGAAGGTGAACGGATAGGCAGGAGCAATAAAAGAATTCCTACGTTCGAGTTTTATAGCTACTCTAAGTGCCTTGCGCATCTCTTCTACTGTGCCTACTGTTAAGCCTCTACATTCTATCTCATAGGTGATTTCATCTTGTGACAATCTATTGACCTGACTAACCTCCATATTAAAAGCGAAGAAAGTTTAATTACAAAAAAAAACAGGGTAAACAAAAATACTTTTGTTTGCGCGGAAAAGAAAATGAGTTTAAGATCACGAAATTGCCCTTTGGCAATCCTAAATACTTGCAGTTAAATTAAAATAAAAAAAAATAAACACTTTTTCCCTACGTCAGTAATTCACCTTCTTTTTTTTTCCTCAGTCCGAAACAACGAATAAATGATCCAAACTATTTATTGATTCAAAATCTGTATGTAAAAAAAAACAACTATTTATCTAAAAAAAAACAAAATATTAAAAAAAAAATCAATAAAAAAAAAAATTAACACTCAAAGTGGCAACCGAAATATAAGTACTTTGCTAAAATGGCAACCCCAAAGCTTTTCTAACTAGAACTGTCAAAAAAGATTTGCACCAAAATAAAACGCTTGGTCAGAAAGAGACCACACTATATTCACCCACAAAAATAAATATAAAATGGCGGAGAAAAAAAAATCAAAATATATAATAAAATAATCCCAATTAGGATAAAATAAAATTAAAGAAATTATAGGAAAACAAACAAAAAAAATCTTACTCGATTTGCCAAATATACTTTTTGTGGTCTTGTTTACACACTTTTCCTCTCGCTAATGTTCACCAACTCGCACACAATTTTTCCAAACAAAGTAGGTAGTATGCCCTTGAAAAAAAAAATAATTTTCCGCCAATCTGGATAAATTATCACTCGATTGTTTTACCTAAAGAAAATGAAAAAAAAACACAAAGTAAATTTCTTTTTAAAACAATTTAAATAAGTACAACACTTCCCTAACCACACAGCAAACAAAATATTTCCAACTTGACACTAAATGCAAGTGCAATTCGAGCACTTTGCCAAAACAACAAAAGCAAGGGAGCCCCACGTTCGGACGCCAAATGTTGTGAAATTAATCAAATGTTGTGAAATTATTTATCGCGAGTAAGTAATTTTAGGATGGTAGTTTAGGGTGGCGGAATTATAATCCGCAGACTTAAATATTTTTAACAAATTGTTAAACGACACGAAAGTTTAACAATTGACAAAACGAAACAAATTGTGCACGAAAACGATGTGCGTCGCGACGAGAATGACAAACTGTCAAACGACGATAGGTGCGTTCACAACAGACAACACGTAAAGTGCTGCCACCCAGTAGCTCAGCAATGGGGTGGGTTCAGCGAAGTGAGATTTTTATTAATCGAGTTCAATTAATAAAAGACTAATCAAATTGATGATGAAGATAAAAAAAAAGAAGTTAATGTAAGTACAGGGTGTACTTGCACTAAAAGTGGGCGCCAGGAATTTTGCTAGTACCAAATACAATTAGTACAAAAATTCCAAATCTAATTGTACTATTATCATAAAAGTCAAGCTAAGAGGAAACCAAAATGAAACACAAATTTTGTATGCCCGAATGGGGATTTTAAATAATTTTATTTGGGAAACCTTTGGGTCGAAACCCAGGATTAAAACCCAAAATTTTTTCAACTATAACGAAATGAACAATTGTTTTTTGGAAGTTGGCAGAGGGCCAATTTTCCAAAATAAAGACTGATGATAAAAAAAACAAACGAAAATTAAAACAATGGAGTGTCGCAAAGGACACAAAGTAAAATCACTTTGGGAAAGTTCCCGAACATCAACGGAAGTTTTAACAACGGTCGCGGGTCCCATAATTCCGGGAGAACAAAGAAGCGAAGCGAAGGCCTAACCGGGGTAGAATTTTGCCACTTTTTGGCCACAAAAACGCACCAATGATATTCACCTTTTACCACTAAGATTTGGACAAAACCAAACAACCAAATACTTAGCTTTTTCCTATGGAATCCTATCTCCTTTCCTTCTCGATTGTGCCCAACTGGCTCTATCTCCTCTGCTACCAATCGCCACCGACAAGACGCTTTCCTTTCCTCCAAAATCGAAGAAAATAGCACCTCTATTTTCTTCTATAGAAATTCCCCAAACTGAGAATTTGAACACTCAAATTTAAACCTCGATTTCTTTCTCGGAAAATAATTTTTCGTTTTTACTTTTCTACAATTTCTTTTGTCACACCAACTCTTTCGAATCTCGATTCAAAAAGAAAGAAGATTCATCATGGCGGACTTTACTCGTCCATGCCGTCAATTCCATATCTTGCCATCTCTTTCAGACCGCTTGTCCGTGTGTTATTAGGTCACGG
This sequence comes from Epistrophe grossulariae, assembly GCA_929447395.1. Taxonomy (NCBI): domain Eukaryota; kingdom Metazoa; phylum Arthropoda; class Insecta; order Diptera; family Syrphidae; genus Epistrophe; species Epistrophe grossulariae. Next base: position 51,825,145 of record OV839569.1, read on the forward strand.
TCTAACTGCAATACCCCGTCAATTTGCTGAGGTATGCGCCATAGTCGAATCGAGCCACGCATGCGGTCTCTTTCCAAAAGTGGCTCAATGAACAAGTTCAGTCCCCACCCGTCAATTCCTATAGTAAAAAGATCAACGAAAAATTATTTAAAACTACGAACAATGTCCCAACCCAAAACGGCCCAAACTACGAAGTGTAAGGAAAGCGTCCCGTCAGATGGGATTTCTGCTATTTTTTTTCCAACTAAAGTAAGGAGTCAGGATTCCATTATTCACGCGAAAATTTAAATTAATTAGACCCGTAGACCTTCGCGCAGACTTTAAGGGGATAGGAAAACACATCGCAAAGTGATTTTACTTTTATGTTCCAGACACTTTAGGGTGGGCATTAAGCCATACTAAATTTATGTTGGTGTGAAATAGTTGTCACACATGTCGTTGAACATGGGTCAGATTCATCATGTTTTCTCCTCAAGTGGACCAACTGTCACACACTTGATGTTTGTGTCGATCACCTGTCGCACACATATTTTTTATTTTGTGGACCACCCGTCACACAGTACATTGTATACCAAAACCTATATTGGTTGCTTTTCCACAATACTTTAAGAGCAGGACTCTGGTTGATGGTTACCAGGTTTCGACTGAACTCTACAAGCATTTTGGAGCCACAACAGAGAAAGGAAGGTTGAAAATGGGTTAAGGAAAAGGAGTAGGCTGGGTGAAACTTGTTGCGGCAAAATTTACCGCAACAATAGTTAATAATTTCATAAATTTTCAAACTTAATTCATTTATTGCTCACCTATACAATTATAAAGAAAGAGATAAAATAAAAAATATTATTTTGTCAATTTTTTTTTTAATAAAATTGAACTTTATCAACAAATTATCCATCGTCCACCTAAACTACTTTTTCACCAAAAAATATTCTCAGGTCTGTTGCCGCCCTATGTGGACCACTAGCGCCAACCTTGAGGAACGCTGGTTTATATTATGAATTCTTATTTAATTTTTGCCCGAAAATTTTGCCGAATCAGATTCACTTCGGATTTTGCCGCCCCTAGGTTTGTGCCGCCCTAGGCCCGGGCCTCACGGGCCTAAGCCTAAATGCAGCACTGGATCAGTTCCCGTTTTAAACGATGAAAAAAAATAAATAGATTCTCGGAAATGTTCTCTCGATTCTCGAATAATGTGCTCCGCGCAAGAGGAATAGGTTTGTTCGATTTGTTCAACTATTGGCCCTATGAAGATTAAACAAGATTAATGTACTAGACTTGAAGATTAAATTTGTATGGTAAATCTTTGAGATTTGAAGAGGATTTAGGCCAAATCTACTTAAATCTCGGATTAGCGGTCGGTGGAAACATAAAACATGACTGTTTTTGTGAATTTTTCAAAAAAAAAAAAGAAAAAAAAAATTAAATGTGTAAAGGTAATTGTTATGGGACTTTTATCTAACTACAATGCATATATTTTTCGATAGTTTTCTTCAATAATAAAATTTGTTCGAAATGTCAAAGAAAATCTAGTTTATGTGTGGTGTGAACGGATTTGTGATCTTGTTGCCGAAATCCGAGATTTTGTGAAAACCATATAATGGTGGATTTGCATTCATCTTCATGCGAGTACTGCAAAAAAAGGATGTAAGATTAAAATTTACATATGTTGAATAGAGAGAAAGGACCAACATGTTCATCTTTGAAAATTGAAACATCTCGTATGAGTTTTGTTCCATTTTTCAACGTTTCTTGGCAAATTTAATCGATGGGAAAATAAAATACAACTAGTAACAACATCCCGATTGCAAATATAAAGTCATTCTTCGAATTACTTGTTAAAGTTCAATATGCTTGAAGAAAGTTTATTGTAAACTAGAATTGTGTCAATGTCGTAATACGGTTGTTTCATATTTCATTAAAATCAAAAAGAAAACATCGACATTAGTAAATACTTTCATTAGCAAAGCTATTTATTTCAATTGTTGTTAGTACCTTATTGAAACCATAAAAACTGGGACATTTCTGGTTCCCTATTATCTGCGCAGTGTTATTTTAAGGAAACAGAACTTTTATTCTCTTATATCTCAATACCCGAGGTTTGAAGCTACATTACGTTTTGCAAATACCTGACGTCGTGCTTTATGACACATGATATCGTAAAATATCGTAAAGTCGATGAAAAGCCTGTCAAAAGCCCGAACGTCCGAAGCGTGGTTGTGGTTTGGCCATAAAGGTAAAGTTAATGGAAGAGGCAAAACGAAGAGAAGGTGACACAAGCACAGTTACTGCAACTCATGAATCTGCTCTTCTACAAAAACAAAGAAAAAACAAGTCACGCAAGTCAAACAACAAATGTTACAAATGTAATTTAAAGGGTCATTTTAAATTAAAAATAAAATCTCGTCAGTGTTTGTGATGTTGAACAGTGCACTAGCTGTTAACGCACACATTGATGCCACTCAGCTTCACAGAAACGAATGGGTCTGGGATAGCGGTGCCACTTGCCATATGTGTTGTGACAAGAAACAATTTACAAGTATAGAACCGCACACAGAAATCTAAAGTAGCGGGAAGTAACTTTATATACTCGGAAGGCATAGGAACAGTCAAAATTGAAACACAAGCAATTCAAATTTTGCTGGTAAATGTGTTGTATGTGCCGGTCCTCCAATCTAATTTTATTTCTCTACGAAAGGTGGTTGGACTTAACATTAAATACGGTGTTATTAAAAATCGGGAAGTATCGAAATAATGCGTGCTAAAAAGATGGGGGAATTCTTCATTTATAGAGAAAAAGAAACGTAATTTATAGTGCGAAAACATTCGATAAAGACATATTTGAATGGCATCGAAAATATGGCCACCTAAATGTTAATAGTCTTAAACTTTTCAACTCGAATCAGATGGTTCGCGGATTAAATCTTAATGCCGGTAGTGTGACGTCGGATGGCGAGGTTTGTTTAGAAGGAAAAATATGCTTCCAGCCGTTCCCTAAGAACCTTGATAAACGCAGTTCAGAAAAATTAGAAATTATCCACAGTGACGTTTGTGGGCCGATGCGTAATGCTTCTCTGGGCGGTGCGAAATATTTTGTGTCTTATATCGACGACTATTGCCGTCAAATACTTGTTTATTCTATTAAAAATAAAAGCGATGTGTTCGAGTGTTTTAAAACGTTTAAAGGAATTGTAGAACGTGAAAAAAATAATAAAATTAAAATATTTCGCTCGGATAACGGTCGTGAGTACATAAACAAAAACGTTGATGATTTTTTAAAACTCGAGGGGATAAAAAGAGAATTATCCACGCCATATAAACCTCAACAAAACGTTGTCGCCGAGCGTGCAAATCGGACACTGGTCGAAATGTCTAGGTGCATGTTAATAGACTCGGGACTATCGGACTTTTTATGGGCAGAGGCGATGAATACAGCCGTATACTTGCGAAACCGCGCGCCAACAAAAATTCTGGGAAACATCACTCCACATGAAATGTGGTTTGGTTACAAACCGAGTGTTTCTCATCTCCAAGCTTTTGGACAAAAGGCGGTTATTTTGGATAAACGTTCAGGTAAATCAAAATTTTCTTCTAAATGTATCGATTGTTTCATGGTAGGATACTCAACTTCATCAAAAGCGTATAAATTTTTTGAACGAATAATAGGCAAATTCATACGAGTCAAGATGTACGCTTTCTTTAGAAATCTGAGCAAAATGCTATGATGGATGAAACAAGTTTTATTTCCTTTAAACCAGCGGTTCCCAATCTTTTTTAGTCGCAAGCACTTTTTAGGCAAAAAATTTCTCACAGAGCACTTGGTTGCGCAAATGCCATTTTTCGCAGTTAGATATAAATGTATGTAGAAAATGCAGTAACTGTTTATCATTTTTTTTTTACATTTTATTTATTCAAAAATGAAGTTACTTCAACGAAAAACAATAATAAAGTGAGTTTTTAAAAAAATAGGGAAGAAAATAATAATATTATATATACGCAGGTACATAATATGGTATCTAAATATATATATTTTTTTAACTTTTGCTTTGTTTGACAAAATTTCGAATTTGTCCTTCAACATACACCAGAATTCTGACAAAGACTTCTTTGTTTCAAATTGCAACGATGTCAGGGAATTTGGCTTTTCCAACGTGGCAGAGTATGGGTTTTCAACCCACACGTTTTCCTTAATATTGGAGTGGTACTCTTCCGGAAAATAGCAGTGAAAGCAAACCCAACAGGTTAACATGGCACTCCTTTAAAATATCTTCGGGAATGTCCAAATTTATTTCCTCTTTAAATTCTTTGACCGTTGGGAAGCTGCCAAGGTTTCGATTTTTCGTAGATTTAGCCCAAAACTGAATTTTCTTTTTAAATGCTTCCCTGAAGTGATAAACTCAAATCATTCAGCCAACTCTCATTACACAGCCTGTCGCTCAAAACAAAGTCATCATCAATTGGGAAGGTTCTGACTTCAGCCCTCATTTCGAAGAGCCGCATCAGTTTCGTATTTTGTATTTTATTAGGAAAAATAGAATCCCATACATTTTGACTACGCAGTAAAGTTTAGAAAAAAAATACAATGCATTCCGCATTGGTAAAAAATATAAATTTTTGAAAATTTAGGTACATTGAATGCACAAGTTTAACCGTTTGCAACAAAAAAAGGCAAAAATAAAAGCGTAGAAATTAATACAAAAACAAAAAAAAAACAAACCTAATGAAACTCAAATGACATTTATTTATCGAAGGATTATGACTTTTCAGTTTTCACAACGCCCGCGCCATGACGATGATTTTGTGGGTGAGAAGCTCTGTTCCCTTTACCTATCTCACCATCTTCATGGCGCGGGCGTATATAACATTAAATGAAAAACATAAAAAAAACAAAATACAGTCGACTCTTCCTGAGTCGTACTCTCTCTAAGTCGAATTTCACCACCTAAATGTTAATAGTCTTAAACTTTTCAACTCGAATCAGATGGTTCGCGGATTAAATCTTAATGCCGGTAGTGTGACGTCGGATGGCGAGGTTTGTTTAGAAGGAAAAATATGCTTCCAGCCGTTCCCTAAGAACCTTGATAAACGCAGTTCAGAAAAATTAGAAATTATCCACAGTGACGTTTGTGGGCCGATGCGTAATGCTTCTCTGGGCGGTGCGAAATATTTTGTGTCTTATATCGACGACTATTGCCGTCAAATACTTGTTTATTCTATTAAAAATAAAAGCGATGTGTTCGAGTGTTTTAAAACGTTTAAAGGAATTGTAGAACGTGAAAAAAATAATAAAATTAAAATATTTCGCTCGGATAACGGTCGTGAGTACATAAACAAAAACGTTGATGATTTTTTAAAACTCGAGGGGATAAAAAGAGAATTATCCACGCCATATAAACCTCAACAAAACGTTGTCGCCGAGCGTGCAAATCGGACACTGGTCGAAATGTCTAGGTGCATGTTAATAGACTCGGGACTATCGGACTTTTTATGGGCAGAGGCGATGAATACAGCCGTATACTTGCGAAACCGCGCGCCAACAAAAATTCTGGGAAACATCACTCCACATGAAATGTGGTTTGGTTACAAACCGAGTGTTTCTCATCTCCAAGCTTTTGGACAAAAGGCGGTTATTTTGGATAAACGTTCAGGTAAATCAAAATTTTCTTCTAAATGTATCGATTGTTTCATGGTAGGATACTCAACTTCATCAAAAGCGTATAAATTTTTTGAACGAATAATAGGCAAATTCATACGAGTCAAGATGTACGCTTTCTTTAGAAATCTGAGCAAAATGCTATGATGGATGAAACAAGTTTTATTTCCTTTAAACCAGCGGTTCCCAATCTTTTTTAGTCGCAAGCACTTTTTAGGCAAAAAATTTCTCACAGAGCACTTGGTTGCGCAAATGCCATTTTTCGCAGTTAGATATAAATGTATGTAGAAAATGCAGTAACTGTTTATCATTTTTTTTTTACATTTTATTTATTCAAAAATGAAGTTACTTCAACGAAAAACAATAATAAAGTGAGTTTTTAAAAAAATAGGGAATTTAATAATAATATTATATATACGCAGGTACATAATATGGTATCTAAATATATATATTTTTTTAACTTTTGCTTTGTTTGACAAAATTTCGAATTTGTCCTTCAACATACACCAGAATTCTGACAAAGACTTCTTTGTTTCAAATTGCAACGATGTCAGGGAATTTGGCTTTTCCAACGTGGCAGAGTATGGGTTTTCAACCCACACGTTTTCCTTAATATTGGAGTGGTACTCTTCCGGAAAATAGCAGTGAAAGCAAACCCAACAGGTTAACATGGCACTCCTTTAAAATATCTTCGGGAATGTCCAAATTTATTTCCTCTTTAAATTCTTTGACCGTTGGGAAGCTGCCAAGGTTTCGATTTTTCGTAGATTTAGCCCAAAACTGAATTTTCTTTTTAAATGCTTCCCTGAAGTGATAAACTCAAATCATTCAGCCAACTCTCATTACACAGCCTGTCGCTCAAAACAAAGTCATCATCAATTGGGAAGGTTCTGACTTCAGCCCTCATTTCGAAGAGCCGCATCAGTTTCGTATTTTGTATTTTATTAGGAAAAATAGAATCCCATACATTTTGACTACGCAGTAAAGTTTAGAAAAAAAATACAATGCATTCCGCATTGGTAAAAAATATAAATTTTTGAAAATTTAGGTACATTGAATGCACAAGTTTAACCGTTTGCAACAAAAAAAGGCAAAAATAAAAGCGTAGAAATTAATACAAAAACAAAAAAAAAACAAACCTAATGAAACTCAAATGACATTTATTTATCGAAGGATTATGACTTTTCAGTTTTCACAACGCCCGCGCCATGACGATGATTTTGTGGGTGAGAAGCTCTGTTCCCTTTACCTATCTCACCATCTTCATGGCGCGGGCGTATATAACATTAAATGAAAAACATAAAAAAAACAAAATACAGTCGACTCTTCCTGAGTCGTACTCTCTCTAAGTCGAATTTCACCACCTAAATGTTAATAGTCTTAAACTTTTCAACTCGAATCAGATGGTTCGCGGATTAAATCTTAATGCCGGTAGTGTGACGTCGGATGGCGAGGTTTGTTTAGAAGGAAAAATATGCTTCCAGCCGTTCCCTAAGAACCTTGATAAACGCAGTTCAGAAAAATTAGAAATTATCCACAGTGACGTTTGTGGGCCGATGCGTAATGCTTCTCTGGGCGGTGCGAAATATTTTGTGTCTTATATCGACGACTATTGCCGTCAAATACTTGTTTATTCTATTAAAAATAAAAGCGATGTGTTCGAGTGTTTTAAAACGTTTAAAGGAATTGTAGAACGTGAAAAAAATAATAAAATTAAAATATTTCGCTCGGATAACGGTCGTGAGTACATAAACAAAAACGTTGATGATTTTTTAAAACTCGAGGGGATAAAAAGAGAATTATCCACGCCATATAAACCTCAACAAAACGTTGTCGCCGAGCGTGCAAATCGGACACTGGTCGAAATGTCTAGGTGCATGTTAATAGACTCGGGACTATCGGACTTTTTATGGGCAGAGGCGATGAATACAGCCGTATACTTGCGAAACCGCGCGCCAACAAAAATTCTGGGAAACATCACTCCACATGAAATGTGGTTTGGTTACAAACCGAGTGTTTCTCATCTCCAAGCTTTTGGACAAAAGGCGGTTATTTTGGATAAACGTTCAGGTAAATCAAAATTTTCTTCTAAATGTATCGATTGTTTCATGGTAGGATACTCAACTTCATCAAAAGCGTATAAATTTTTTGAACGAATAATAGGCAAATTCATACGAGTCAAGATGTACGCTTTCTTTAGAAATCTGAGCAAAATGCTATGATGGATGAAACAAGTTTTATTTCCTTTAAACCAGCGGTTCCCAATCTTTTTTAGTCGCAAGCACTTTTTAGGCAAAAAATTTCTCACAGAGCACTTGGTTGCGCAAATGCCATTTTTCGCAGTTAGATATAAATGTATGTAGAAAATGCAGTAACTGTTTATCATTTTTTTTTTACATTTTATTTATTCAAAAATGAAGTTACTTCAACGAAAAACAATAATAAAGTGAGTTTTTAAAAAAATAGGGAATTTAATAATAATATTATATATACGCAGGTACATAATATGGTATCTAAATATATATATTTTTTTAACTTTTGCTTTGTTTGACAAAATTTCGAATTTGTCCTTCAACATACACCAGAATTCTGACAAAGACTTCTTTGTTTCAAATTGCAACGATGTCAGGGAATTTGGCTTTTCCAACGTGGCAGAGTATGGGTTTTCAACCCACACGTTTTCCTTAATATTGGAGTGGTACTCTTCCGGAAAATAGCAGTGAAAGCAAACCCAACAGGTTAACATGGCACTCCTTTAAAATATCTTCGGGAATGTCCAAATTTATTTCCTCTTTAAATTCTTTGACCGTTGGGAAGCTGCCAAGGTTTCGATTTTTCGTAGATTTAGCCCAAAACTGAATTTTCTTTTTAAATGCTTCCCTGAAGTGATAAACTCAAATCATTCAGCCAACTCTCATTACACAGCCTGTCGCTCAAAACAAAGTCATCATCAATTGGGAAGGTTCTGACTTCAGCCCTCATTTCGAAGAGCCGCATCAGTTTCGTATTTTGTATTTTATTAGGAAAAATAGAATCCCATACATTTTGACTACGCAGTAAAGTTTAGAAAAAAAATACAATGCATTCCGCATTGGTAAAAAATATAAATTTTTGAAAATTTAGGTACATTGAATGCACAAGTTTAACCGTTTGCAACAAAAAAAGGCAAAAATAAAAGCGTAGAAATTAATACAAAAACAAAAAAAAAACAAACCTAATGAAACTCAAATGACATTTATTTATCGAAGGATTATGACTTTTCAGTTTTCACAACGCCCGCGCCATGACGATGATTTTGTGGGTGAGAAGCTCTGTTCCCTTTACCTATCTCACCATCTTCATGGCGCGGGCGTATATAACATTAAATGAAAAACAAAAAAAACAAAATACAGTCGACTCTTCCTGAGTCGTACTCTCTCTAAGTCGAATTTCTCTCTAACTCGAATTTTTTCGCCATATTTTATCATTCCCTTCAATTTTCCATACAAAAACCATTCTCTAGGTCGAACTCCCTCTAAGCCATAGCTCTCTCTTACTCGAACAAATCTTGGTATCCCGTGAAAATTTTGACTTAGGGAGAGTCGACTGTATATATTTTTTTTATTATTATTAGTTAATTGGAAACTTTCTTCTTTCGGGCTTTTGTTCGAGCAAAAGCATCGATAATGTCATCGTAATTTATTTCTTGAATAAAAAAGGTATGCCATCCAACCCACTTTTACCCTATATACATATAAATTAATTAATATTGCACGAGCTTCCGTTTAGAAGATATAGTTTTTGAACCCATGACCAGTTTTATCCTATTTTACCTTAGGCGCCAGTTATAGCGATCAGAAAAAAACATCAGAAAAAAATCGATTGAAGTTTTTATTACTTTTCAATTCGACTTAATAGCCAAATGATATTTTATCAATCGACGAGTATATCAGCGTAAATTTTTTTCGCGAAAAAAAATTGCCAAAACTTTTATCTTTTAAATGCATTTACTTGTTTTTCGGATGAAATTTCATTTTTCGTATCTTTTTGACAGAAAAGGGGACAAATCGTATCCACTGATTTGTGTTCCAATTTTTTTCTGTTCCACTGAAAGAATTCCATTTTTCTGACATTTCAATCAGAAAAAATCTTGGCGGCTGTTTGTTTGTTTTCGGTTTGCTTCACTTTTTCTGACACATTTTTTCTGATTGCTGTATAAACAACCATCAGAAAAAATAATCAATCTCATACTGTTTCAAGTTTTTCGGATGGGTTTTTCTGATCGCTATAACTGGCGCCTTAGGGGCCAGTTATAGCGATAGGGAAAACGAAACTGGGAAAACTTTCAAATA